>CM071621.1:10542622-10867423 GCA_036365135.1 Miichthys miiuy | reverse complement strand
ACTTTACAAAACCAAAGATTGTGCGCTCCCAAATTGTACGCTGTTGTACCCATATTTAACTGTCATTGCACCTTGCATCTCACTACAGTGGATGCTTTTCATCCCGCCAGTGCAGCCTTTCATAACACCTATAAATACTTTCAAAGTGGTCCTTCTCACAGCTGAAATGCCAACAATTACTCCGATATGAGAGGAGACTAAGGAGTGACGCACATGCAGGTCTTGTATAATTCATTACCATTTATAACATGTTAACACATCCATGTGTTTGTGTGTGGTTTGTTGTATATTTGCCACAGTAACTGAACATTTCAGTAGGCACAATATAACACTATCAGCCAAAGTACAATTTGACATGGTAATGAAGCTCCACAGTGGGTGGGATGGGGATGCTTTCACCAAGTGGCACGCTACTGAGACTAAAGCACCTCTTGTTTGTGAATTATCTCTTAAAATGAACACAGTGAAGATGTGATTTGTATTTATAGCTTTTAGATTTATTAAAGAAAATTCAAGGTGAGAGGTGCGATGCTGGTAACCTGAGATGTTTTTTTTTGTTTGTTTGTTTTTATCTTCGCCTGTGTAATGATATAATTCATTATTGGAGAATAAACAGAATCAAACAAAATCAATAACAAACCAGCTAATCTATTACTACAGCTAATGATTTCACACTACAAATGCTTTACATACAGCAGATTTCTGTCCCATTATTTTATTGTACTTTGTACTTTAAGTTAAATGAGAACTTCTAAAGTGAAAAATATAAAGCGTGTGACAAAATACATTAAATACATTTTAGAAATCTAAACCTCATTATATTCATATCTAATGTTTAGTTTTTGTTTGTGTCATTACATAGTCACATAAAATCAGTATTTGTTATGAAAACATTCACTATAGCATGTATCTCAGGAACAAAAAAGGTTATTTCTACCCAGTTTTTTAACTCTTTAAATCTTTTGGGGGATTTTTTTGAAACTTCTGTAACTCATCATTACTGTACCCACAGGCTGTTATTTTTGACCATTTGGAACTTAAGTAGCTTTTCTCTTTTGCTGTTGTTACGTGTTGGAAAAGAGGTTCAGATTTACAATTCTGGCCTTGACACGGACTAATCTCCAACAAACCTGCTTGCTCTAAAGTCCTTTCTTGCGTGGTTTTTGTTGTTCTGCCTAACAAGAGTCCAAGTTATGCACACCTGGACACTGCTATTTATTCAAGTGTGGAATAGTTGCTGACAGAGACACGGAAAAACACTTTCGCACATGTGCTGTCTGTGTATTTAACCTTCTACACTGCATCTTACACTATTACACTTACAATTCTGCAATGCTTGAAAAATGGGCTCTGAATATTTTAAGTCTTGCTTCCTGAAAAGCAGATTTTAGTCGTACCTGATATTATCTTCCAACACTAGAACAAAACCTCTAAGGCAGCTTCCTTTTCACTGGATGAATGAGGCAGTGATGGCACTGAGCTGATGCATTTTTGACTTCTAAACCTCTATACCATTGAACCTTGGCTGTATAAGTTGACCACGGTGACTTCACACCTCATGAAGCCAGTCAAGGGTGCACTCGGTGCATCGTAAAAAAAAAAAAATCTCCAGCACAGCTTGGCAGTGTCAAGGAGGAGTCAGGATTTTCATAGACCAAAAACAAAAACATGGATATCACCCCTCCGTGAAAAATATGCATCAAATTTAATGCAATGAAACGTTATTTTGGGGAGGGGAAGCTTCTTGTGGAAAAAAAAAGCCTGAGGTGTTTACAGTGTGAGTTATGCTCTCGCTCATTCTTGTTTATTGCAGAGTTTGGGAATATTCTGAAGGCGTTTCATGGTGACATTTTGTGATGTGTTCCGAGAGGAGAAAAGGCCGCAGAGGGCAGTAGAATTTATTGACTGAATTTCACAGTTATAAATGGGTCTTTTACAAGTGACATAAAGAAAATGATCTGTTCTGTGCTTAGGTGGTGGAGATCTGTAAACCTGTGCTGTGTACTGCCAGCAGTCATGGTGCTTGTATTGAATAAAGTTTCATTCAATAGACAATAACTTTGCTTTTGATAAATACTGCGCATAAAATCGAAGATAAAGGCAAAGTATTTAAAGCACCTGGATTGTCATTTGAACAGAAAACCATATATTCTCCGAGCAATATGTTCATTCTCTTGAGGCACTGTATGCAGCCTGCATTTGCATCTTTGCATGTAGTTCGAGCTTTATTCACTGTCATGTTTTGTAAAAACCTTTTCTGAAGACTATGGGGAGATCTCCAGAAGAATAGTCATCTCTAGAGAAAAGCCGTATACAAAGAGACCACTGTCCGTGCTGCACAGTGTTATTCAAACAATCCATATCCTCTGCAAAACCACCGCAAGGCTTTAATGTCTTTCCTCAGACTGCTGCGATATAAAAAATACAGCTGTATTGCATGCTGCAAAAATGAGCTATTCAAAAAAAAAAAAACAAGAAGCAATTTCATCCAAAATGAAAACTTATTTTAGAGCAGGTGAGACGGTCTAAAGCGACAGTTTCTTTAAGAGAAATACATTCTTTTTTTCTTTAAAGTCAAATTATTAAAGACAATACAAGGAGCAGGTTGCTTCTCAGAGGGAGCCGAGACATTGGTGGAAGAAGTACTTACTCATGTAAAGATACATGTGAACAAAGCAAAACAGCAAAATGGCCCGTGACTGATATTTTATAATGACAGTGATGCTTTGATAAGTAACATATTTCTGTTGTAGGTGGTTGAAGTGGAGCTGATTTTACCTAGTTTACATTCCTGATTCCTAAAAAGTTGGGAAACTGTAAAATGCACATTTAGCCCAGAGGACAAATGGTGAGGTTGAGGTGAAAAATGTTACCAAACCCATAGACAAGGGCCTTCAGGTAGAAAGTCCTTTACTGTGTCAAAAACCCAGAAAGGTTAAGAACTTTGGTAGTAAGCTCAGCGTATGTTGTATAACGTTGTATGTGGTAATGGTCTGTCAGTCTACTACTTTGGTTCAGACTATTTGATGATATCCCATGAAATTTATTACAGATATGCCCAGAGGATGAATTGTGATGGCTTTGGTGATCCCATAACTTTTATTCTAACATCATCATTAAGGCAAACTTTTAATGGGTCCAACACTTTGCTTTGTTACCTATCTAATTACATTCCCATCAGCCTCGGCTGTACTTTGTGTGAACTGCTAATGGACAGGTTGCAATAGACGTTTTGACATGTCATATCAGGAAGCAAACTAATGATAGCGGTTCCCCATTTAGTTGAGGTCCTGCTATATACGTGCTGGTTCACCATCGCTGTTACTAGGACACTTAATGGAACAAGTCAAAATGACAGTGAACATTGTCCTAGACAATAAACAACTCATTCTGTGTTTGCACTCTTTCCTGAATATTCTGTCAATGTCATTTCTGACTCCATTACCTCTGCTTTTATGCTGTGACTGTCATTCATTTAACTACAGCCTAATTTAATTGTACATAGTTTTTTGTCCCTATTTGTAGTTTTATTTCTTATTTCTATTAAAAAATATGTGGGGCAGTGTTTAGTTCAGTTGGTAGAGCAGCCGCCCCATGTGCGAAGGCTCAGTTCTTGCTGCGGAAGCCCAGGGTTTGATCCGACCTGAGGCTCTTTCCCACGTCATTCCCTGTCTCTCTCTCTCTCCGCATACCTGTCACTCTTCAGCTGTCTCTATCAAATAAAGCTTAAAAAGGCCAAAAAAATAATCTTAAAAAAAAAAAAAATTGTGTATTGTGTCTTGACGTTAGCAATCAGCTCAAAATTTCTTTCAAAATGCATTAATGTTTTCAGCAACTATTTTCCAACATATTTATTGTGTTTTGAAAGAAAACATGGAATTGCCTTTACGTGGACTTTAAATATGTTGGAAAATAGTTGCTGAGAACATGTGAAAGACTTTGAACGATATATTACTGAAATGTGGAGTTAGAGTTATTTTTTCACCAGTTTTCAGTCCAGGATTTTTCGGGTGGTCCTAAAGGGTGGCTCGATGACACGCTGAGGCCACCCTGAGCATACCCCTACACTCAGTGTTTCAAAGTTAGTCATGTCGTTTTCTGAACTCATCTGACACGTTTCAGTCGCTTCAAAATTGCTGCTTGACTGCTCCCACGAGTGGGCGTGGCTTCAGCACCTTCAGCAGACACAGTCTTGGAGCTGAGAATACTGCTCATTTTTACCTGATTCTGACACCTGATTTCATAAACTTGTTGATATTTCTAATCACTCTAATTTGGCTGGGTGTTTAATAACACTTTCTTCTTTGGTCTGACAAACTCAAAACATATTTATTCTTACTTTACACAGACTTTCAGTAGCTTTCTCAATTATACTTAAGTATTTTATTTGTTTGACTGTACTTTCCACCACTGTGATGAACATTTTTGTAACGAGTGAATACTCATGTAAAACTCTGTACAGTAAACTCTAATTCCTTTATGAACTTGTCTTTTTAAATATTTTGTGCTATAGCAGTCAGCGTTTTTACATATTTGCACTGAACCTGACAGAGATCATCTGTGTGGGCAGCACTGTGACAGCTTTATATTTTCTGTTAATGAGGTTTGAGTTCTCGTCTGAGGCACTATTTCCCTTTGTCTGCTTAATAACAGTGACTGTTGCTGCGATGCTCTCTACCTCGCTTTTCTTTTTTATTTTAAGCAATCCATTTCCTGATGAACCTGACGGACACTTATTTAAATGAGTAGCAAACGTAGATTTTGCACCACGCGGTTGTAATGTATTAATATTCTCCAGTGCTGGAGGCCTGGATCTCCAGTCATGTACCCTTGAAGATGCCATTCTTAGCTCTGATTGCAAAACTATTTCTAGATAATCACACCCACAACAATAGCAGTGACGTCAAACATTAGCCCTCATGGGTCCATCTTTAAATAATAGTTAAGACTTGCAACACAGGTTTGGACTCACAGCATCTGTCTAAGACAGAACAGGCAAGCTGGTGCTTTGGTTAAAGCCCTGAAGAAATGACAAACCTGGTCGTGAGCAGACTCCAAAAACTCAGTTCTCAATATTCTAATTAATCTTTTTATTCTCTTGATATTTGCTTCACATGTGCCAAGAATAAAAAGAAATATACTGTATCTTTGGCCTGTTTTGTTCTTTCCGTATCATGCTGTGTCTGATTGAATTAAACCTAGCGCCCTTTATAAACAGCAGGAATTGTATTTGTGATAGATTCTATAAGAATATCCACACATATTATGGCCCTAAAAGGTTTAAAAACAGCATGCTATGTATGATATTATCCATAATCTGTTATATGTTGTAAATTATAAAAATATCTTACCCTATGTAAATTAATCGTTACATAACCCGATGTATAGGTTAGAAAATAAGCCTATTTACTAGATTTCCTGGAGCGATGAGACAGGAAAACATGACTTGTTCTTTATTAATTTGTATCATGTTGGTAGTACACACAAATAGACATCTCTAATGAAAAAATGGACAAATGCTTGGAGTCAGCATGGAGGATCCTGAGTGAGTCATAATGCCACAGTATGTGATGACCTACTTCACATTAACAGACTATCTCGTTGTTGTGCGGCAGGCCAATTTTTTCATAATGATGACAGAAGAGAGAGAGTGACAGGAAGGGAAAACATGAGGGAAAACGTGAGAGACGTGTCATGTTGCAGACCTTGTTCTTCCAAAGCAGTCAAAATGCCTCAGTTGCGCCCACACAACTCTCTAAACCTCCTACACACACATGCGCACGCACACACACTTCATAGCCTAAAGCATGATCTCCAAGTGTGGTTTTAAAAACAAGACTACTTCAAGTGGTAATCAATATGCAGGATTTTAAAACTGAAGTGAAACAGCTTCTTCAAAAACACAGTAATGCGGTCAATTTTTTTGGCTAATCACTCCCCTTAGTTATTGTTTTGTTGCCTGTTGAGCTTTTTGTTCTTGCACGCCACATATTGTGCACTTTTATTTGTTTGGCCTATTTGAGCTTTATTTGACAGAGACAGCTTGAAGAGTGACAGGAAATGTGGGGAGAGAGAGAGGGGAATGACATGCGGAAAGAGCCACAGGTCGGAATCAAACCCTGAGCCACCACAGCAAGGACTGAGCCTTTACATGAGGCGGATGCTCTACCGACTGAGCTAAACAACACCCCACATATTGTGCACTTTAAAATAAAAACAATGGCAGATTCACCGCTCATAATTCTTTGTAATTTTGAATGACAACTGTCTCTTGCAGATGTTATCAGATGTAGCTACCTAATTACGCTAACTTTAGCTCCATGAGTTGGTTAAAAACAGCGTCTCTGGTTGACTTTACAGTTGAGACAACAAAGTTAGCTGGGATTAGTAGTTAGGATTAGTTACTTGATAATATGCTAACTCATAGCCTCTGAAGTAAGGTAGTGGAGGCTAACTGAAGCTAAGATAGTTAGCCAGAAAAGCTAATGATTACAGCTTCTGTTAGAGCAGATAATCAGTTTTGAATTGATACTTTTGGTCTTATGATTTTAGTGTTATGGCTGCTAAGCTATCGATGGACAATCACTGTTCAATCACTGTTCTGTTAGTGAACAGTTTCACCTATTAAAAAACAGTCCTCTTTGTTTAATGTTCAGAACCAAAGAAAAGAGAAAAACAGGTAATTTATTCAATGATGGAGTCTCCGTGAGCAGGTTGGCTCGACCACAAGTTCATTGCGCTCAACCTCTGGTAGCCCACGGTGGTTGCTGTGATGCCCTTGTCAAAAAGATCACATCTCACAAGTAACAACTTAATACCCGTGTTTAGTCTCTATGTTTTGCAGTCAAAGAGAGTTAACATTTGTATTCCTCATCACCCTCACTGCGCTGCACTTACCGCTAAGCCCCTTCTACAACGCAGCAAAGTTTACAGCATAAAAGCCAAGTTTTTGTCTTTTCGCTGTGAGAGAGCTGCAGCTGAGAAATATTGCCTGAGGATGTTTCATATCCCCACAGCCTAGACTGCACACTCTCTGCTCCCTTCTTTTATCTCTTTTTCTTAATCACTCGTCTGTTCTCTCCATCTTTCTATAGCTCTACCTTTTTTTCCCTGCTTTGCCTCTCTGAGACTAACCTGTCTGCTTTCTCCCTCCACAGTTTTCTTCCATCTCCACCTGTAATTCTTTGAACTTCCTACTTTCTGTCTCCGTGCATGCCTTTCCTTCTCCTTCACTATGCGTATCTGTTTTTCTGGGTTTTTTTTGTTCCTCTTCCTTGCCGTCGTGGCAAGAGTGCAAGCAGTTCTCTCTCGATGCTTTCCGGGCCTCCCCTCTGCCTGTCAACCCAGCAGCATCCAGGGGAAGAAACAGCACTGTCACTATGGACTGGCTCTGGGGAAGACGAGGGAGTGCAAGTGAAAGTTACAGGGAAGAGGGAGGCGAGGGAGACGAGGAGGGGATGGAAAAACATGACACGGAGGAGGTGTATAGATGACAAGTCCCTTCATTGGGGAGTTTTGTGAAGTGAGGGAGCTTGCAGAAAGAGGAGAGATGGGAAGGAAGGAAGGGAGGGGGGGATACTGGCAGGATGTTTTTTGAGGAGAAACAGTTCAGGGATGCCACTCGTGAACTCCTCCTCACAGGTTGGCTGCTCCTCGGATAAGCTATCCGACTGCACAGCGCAGTGGGTTGATCACATTCAGCTCGATGGCTGAATGCATAATTCACTTGTTGTTTACATAAACCAAATCGTGCCAGTCAGCTGAAGGGCATGCAGCTTTATGCAACATGATTTCATCAAGTCAGGGAGAAAACTGTGGCTTCTCCAGAGCTCTGTGCATTTGCTTTACAACTCACGGTTTAACCTATGTTGTTCATGGGTGACTTTGTGTGTGGTATAGCCATGTTAGGATAATGTTTAGATACATGAAACTCAGCAAGCCTACATGATCATCTTTACCTAAATTATTGATTCACAGTCGTTAGTTTAACATTAATGTTTAAGCCAGCACAGTATGGAGCTTTAATAAGTCATTCACTGGGCTGAATGATAGATCAGTTTGCGCCCCTCTTGATCTTCCGATTCTGCCTGCTTTTCAGTTCCCTGTCCCAACACCCAATAAATAAAGCTCTTTCACTTCAAAGTGATGACACATTTATTTTGAACAATTCCACATGGGACGATGTAAGGCCTGTTGATGATTGCTCATGCCATTCTCTTTGATGTGCACACATAGTAAGTATAAGTAATCCCCGACTGAAAAAAAAAAGCCCTAAGACATCGCACAAAAAGACCAATGGCTGTTTCCCCATTGAGACTAACAAAAGTAGCTCTTAAAAGTGCTCTTTTGACGAGACAGTTTGACATTGAGATTTGAGGAGTTGTGACGCTACTTGGACCGACGAAGTAAAAAACAGGTCGATGTAAAAGGGGTCGCGTTGTCATGTGTCCAGCTAACAATGCACAAAACCAACTGTACCTCGAGAACAGGGTGAAATAAAAGCAGGTAATGTGGGTCACAATGTTCAGACTATGTAATATGAGCCCGATAGTGGTCCGAATTGACAGACATTGGGTGTCAGAAACAAATATGAGCAGTATTTTTTCCTGTGTGTGTGCCATAGAGGAAAGTGTAACATTGTAAGCCTCACAACATCCAACAACATCAACAACAACAACAAAAAGTAGACTGTCCGAATTTTTAGCCTTCTCTTGCCTAACTTCACCAATGTGTTCCTTGACATTTACCCATGGGAGCATAAAAAGGATCTTCCACACACATCTTTGAACATGGTGTAGCGAAAGAGGAATTATGTCATTGGTCAGCCAAGAATCCCTGTGAATTATGTCTGTATCTGACAATTCTGCACCTCATGATTTATGTCCAATACCAATGTTCAGTGCCAGGAACTTACTGTGCCCTATATTTATTGAAGTGTGAAGTAAGGATGGAGAAGAGGAGGGTGTGTAGCATGTTTGACTTTGATGCACCTTTTATGTTAACCTCCTATTAAAGACTTAAAGGTCTAAAGACTTAAAGCACTTAAAAGGTCCAGTGTATAACATTTAGTATGATTTATTGGCAGAAATTAAATTTTAAAAATTCATATTCATAAATCGTTGTGTTTCTATTACCTTAGAATAGGCTGTTGCACCGCCATCTTTCTACTGTAAATAAGCCCAAAACAGACAGCATCTGTTGTTTTTATGGTAAAAAACTGGCAGTTGTGGTTGCCAGAATTTTACTGTAATAAATACGGTATAACTTTTTCTAATATTACAGTAATATGATATTAGTATTGTTGATTTTATATTTAATTTTGGTGTTGTATTCCATAATAAGTCTATTTTAAAGTTAAAAAACAACAACTGCCAAACCATTACAGTAAAAGACTGTAAAATAAGCCTTTAAATATTATGGTGTTTTACTGTACAATTAACAGTCTCAAATATAAAATACTACTTTATTCTGTATACATGCAGTACAAATAAAAGGTTTTGAAATAAAACACAGTGATATATCAATGGCATATATTACGGTCTTTTACTGTCATGGTTTGACAGTAAAAGTTTTATTTTAAGTTCTTGAAACCAGACATTTTTTACAGTGCATTTACATTTTTCGTGTGAGTTTCATGGCCACCGTAGTTTCTCCTTCATGCTTGGAAAGGTAGGGTGAGGCATAGGGTAGTTGTTGGTTGCAATCTGCAGCCTCACCGCTAGATGCTACTAAATTTTACATACTGGTACCTCAACATTTCAATTGTATTAAGCGTAACCACAAACAGTGTTTTAGTTGCATAACCTCAACCATATGTCATTCGCTATAACTACATAAATATACACAGATATTGTAGAGAGCAGTCACTGAATACAATCCAGGATTTTGGTGATGAGGTTAATCAGACTACACCATACCAGCCCAATAATAGTCTGAAGGGACAGACATGGTGTGACGGGAACAAAAATACATGGTGGTGCAGCAATTGGCTGTTTTATCCTTTGCAGTGGAAGGAAATCAACGCAGCATCTGACATATGACAAAAAGACTAGCGATAATTTTTGTGCCCTCTGTTGCCTAGTTTGACAGCTTCTTTGACGTGTTCCACGATGTTCTTGCACAGCCTTCCAAATACCACTGTAAACAAGTGGCAAAGTGAAGGAGAAATTATGTTTGTGCTGCCAGGTGACACCGGCCACAGTCACAGCAAGAATCTATGACTTTATGATTGCCTTATCTAACACAGTGCCCCTCTCAAAATACAAAAAAAATATCACATATCCTGATCTCGGCATTAGAAGGGTTGATACAGGATGATCAGTTTCTGGCTGACGTGTACTGTACAGATTGTACTGTGCTCGCTCCATCAGTGAAATCTTCCAAAAGTGATCAGAAAGCCCAGTCTGAAAATCATGTTCTGAACAGAAACTGAATTTTTAACGTTGTTAAAAGTACCACCTTCCTTATTATTGAACTGACTGGGATATAAAGCTGTCGTGTTGAACCTTCAGTGAAAAGTATATGATATCCAGTAGCCTTGAGAGCTTTTGCACACAGCTGTTGAAGGTGGAAGAATTCATCTTTTATAAAAGATCCTCACATCTCTCCTATAACCTGGAATAGCCTGTTACTGAAGTGGTTTATTTCCTGAAAGACCTGCCATAACATAGCAACCCCAGGCATTTAGGTCGGTCTATAAAGGTCGCGTACGTCTGTGGTAAGATACGTGCTTAAACGTCATCTAATGGAGGGTTTACGTTGATCTGCATTGTGCAGTAAAATAAAAATTTACCTGCTGCTTTGCACAAGAACTCATGCTTTCTCGAGTAGAACAAAGTTTTGAGAAATAACTGTGGATTTAAAGGCAGGTGTATCTGACAGCGCCTGCTGCTTCCACCTACTGTGATTGTTGCAACAGCAAGTTTGTTTAGGATAAGAGGATTTTCTTTTTTCTCGCTTGCCGTATACTTTGGCTCACCTCTCCACCAGCTCTCCACAAATGCAGCATCTACCCAACCTAAGTAGGCTACATCAGGTTATGCAACATGAATACTCAGGGACACATTGGCTGAAGCGTTTTTGTGAATTATTTTTCCGCCACTAAACAGATGATCACTACATCTCTCTTCCTGTTCTGTCCACAATATCAGGCGACAATGACTGCCCTCTCAGTGCAAGTCTTCAATGGCTCCCTGAAATGCTTCTTGTTTCTCTGTTGCCTCATTATAATCCTTTGTGTGTCCTCTGTGAATGGCTGATGATGATTATGCAAATGCTCCATCGGAGAGCAGCATGGGTAATTATCACAGCAGAGAATGAGGCTTTTTGAAATTCTCTGACTGCTGAAGAGAAAACCATGGGTCTTTAGTGAGTGTGAGAGTGTATATTTATCAGTTTGGGCAAGTTAGGGGGTTTTAGAGATTGTGGCCATGGTGATGCATGCAGACAAACCTGTGGAGGATTTTGTGAGGTTTATGCATTGTGAGTTTTTTATCCTCTGTGGAATTACTCTATCTGCACAGGATGTGAAACTGCGGATCTGGTAAATTTTAAAGCTTTTAGTATTGTCGTCCTCCTCCGTAGAATTACTCCATCTGCAGGAGGACAGGTTGAAAGTTTTCACTATAGTGTTGCAATAAGTGGTGTATTCTATCATGCAAAACCCATTTTCATCAAGCTGTTTCATCTCCTGGATACTTTAGAGGTTGTTGCAGGGTCAGCCCATCATTTATCTACAGGTTGAGTCCATAGTTGACACCTGATGTCCTGTAGTTACGGTCAACATGGAGGTAGACACGTGCAGAGCATCAGTATTCACTCAGGCACTAATGGGGGCAGGTAGGAGGTGCAGGGGGCCCCGTGATGAACAGGTGGGGTCCTGGCAGCAGACCTCAGCACGTCGCTCAGAGGTGTGAAATGTCTCTTTATGGGTGGAGAGGTATCTATCTCTCTGCTTCTGAGAGAAGCAGAGAGATAGATTGAGGCGGACAAATAGAGTCAAAAGAGAAAAACAGTTAAAAGCCTGTGGTACAGGAGGAAATGGGAAAGGCACAGACTCCCACAGAGAGTGCAGCTTTGAGAGCTTCAGTACCCAGGCTGAGTGGCCCCCTGACTGGGGTGAATGGAGGAAGACTGCCTGGGGTCAATTAACGTCCAGAGCAGCCCGAGCTGGGCTCTAAGGAACACTGGTTTTTATAGATACTGACGAGGCACAATTTGTCTCCTCGAACTGCGAGGGCGCTTGCATAAAGCAGGTCATGGGGCAACGAAGCGTAGAAGGCATACCAACTAAAAACGATCCTCACTTTGGCCTGGCGTGTCACTTCCTCTCTGGAGCGCTTCCTTTAGCGAGGTCAGGTGCCGAGGGAACTTTTGAGGGAACTTCAACAGCAGCAGCAGCAGCAAAAAAAAAAAAAAAGTTGGAGTTTACAGCAGAAATTGCATTTTGAATTGATCTATTTTCATTGTTTTAGAGAACAAAGGCATGTCATCTGCGAGCGATCCGAACAATAGGTTGAATCTAAAAATCCAGGGGACTCCGTTAGGTTAGATCGCCACAGTCATTGAGGACAGAAACACAACATAAATCATCACCCCAGAAAAGTTGCCTTCCCCTTTCAAGAAATAAAAGTCCATTTGTCAGTGAAGTCAGCAAAACTTCTCACAGTTCTTGTAGCTGCCTGGCGCGCGGCCAAATAAACCAACCGAGCAGAAAGGCCGAGGCTATGATGTGTGTATCTGCAAGGATATGACATACTCCATTCTCTTCTCTCGCATTCCTAATGTGATTAAGTCAGACCAGTTAATGTAATAATCTTGCAACAATGCACACTGTAATGCTCCAATCAATGGCAATAAAACTGCACCCCCTTCCTCCCATTGGCCATGCCAAAAAACACACAAGTCATCAAGTCTGTGTTTGCTCCTCGTCGCCCTCCCTCCGTTTCATCTCCAAGTACGCCGCGGCGGCAAATAAACAACAAAGACACGAAGAGGAAGAAAGAAAAGGAAAGTGACACCACGATTCACATGAAATATAAAACAAGAGCTTTTCTCTATTGTCTGTGCTTTCATGTAAAGACAGGCATCTCCTCTCTCTGTCTTTTTTCCCCCCCGTGTCTTTCTTCCTCTCCTCCCATCGCGCTGTGGGGAGCTGTCAGAGAGGCAGCAAGTGCGCATCAGAGGGAAATAGTAGCACTGCATGTAGAGGCCTATGTGCATCGCAGCAGGTCTGAGGGCCATTAAAACTCATCATAGGACTGTCTCAGCTGCAGTTCTTACGAGAGGAAATGGAGAAGAAGAAGAGGAGTCGATTGGAAGGAGGTGAAGATCCAGCATTTGGTGTTCATCCTGCCTTGACCGGGCTTCCCACTGCAGGGAACCCTTTACCCACCGATAAGGAAATGAGATGATGTTCCTGCTGTTTCTTGGTGCACACTACACGATATATTTGCCTAATTTTTTCCCCTCTCTTCATCATTTCACTGTGAAAACAAATCATTGCTATATCAATAACCTTTCCTGGTAAATTTTTCTTAGTTTGAGGTAGAAATTTGGAACATTTTCTGCCAGTTTGGTAGAAAAAATGTTTTGTTTTAAACCCACAGAATTCTAAAAAAAATTACTTTTTATTTATCCCTTAAATGTGTTTGGGATAATATTTTAGCCTATGGTGATACAGCAGCTAGATGCTGACAGTCTACATCTGAACTTCAGGACTCATCTAACCCGATGGCAGTTTGGAAGAAGCTCGTATATCTCGGTGTGAAAAAAGGAGAACATTGTGTTCGTGTCTCTGATCTCCTGGAGTGGAGAGCAAACTACGGTGGGTCTGCCCTTGTGCCAGCGACGCCTTTTGAAGAGGTTGCTGATGCACAATAGCACTCCAGCTTCTGGGAGGAATACTCTGCCACTCTGTAGCACAATGGACTCAGTCAAGAGGGGGGCAGCAGCACAAGTACAACAGTTTTTGTCGAACAGAAAAGTGGAGTGAAAAATTGGGCTACCTTCAGCCGTTTAGGGGCTCATAAAGGACTCCTTATTACATGGATATGCAAAGACCCGTGTAGCTCCAGAGGGTGAAGCCTGCAAGATGCTTATTATGGATGATGTCACTTCTCAATCAAAGAGATTGTTTGCAGGCAGCTCATTGACTGGTCTGTTCCATTTACTGCACCGCTGGAGGAATCAATGGGACATACAGTTAATGAGGAATAACTGGAACTAATGGCTGTCTGCTTCACTGAACACTCATGGGCCAATGCCTGAATGTAACATCCCATTTACGCTTATTATCTTGCATTACACTGCTCATGTTATCAATTAGCAACTTTGTACACTTATTGTATTTATAGTACAGCCAGATACTGCAGCTCTGAACAGTTCTTTGTGTTTTTAGTATTTTTATGGTGTTTTTTCCATCAAAATCTGCATCCGTTTTGTGTGCAAACATGGACGGGGAACTATAGAGATTAGTGATTTGCCTTTTCTTTTCATGACACATCGTGTGACCCATTGAAAAAATGGGTTTACCCTCGAGAACAGCTGTTAGCCCTAGGCAGAGATAGCATACTATTTGTGGAACGGCTAATGATACGTGCTGAAGTGAGGAGAAGAAGATGGGGATGCAGAGGTGGATCTAAGTGCCAGGACTGGAAAAGACATCACAAACCATGAGCACTCTGGTTTGAGTACTCTGGTTTCTAGTGTGTTATCATGGGAACATAAGATCTCTCCCCACTGAGATAAAGGAGCTAACGGCACTAACTAGGCTACAGAGGGAGTATCAAGAATGTAGCACCACAGAGACATGGCTGAACCCACTTCAGACGATCTGGTAACTCTTAGTGGCTTTCAACTTGTGAGAGTGGACAGCTGAAGACAGACAGACAGACAGACAGACAGACAGACAGCTGAAAACAGACAGGAAAGCAGGGAGAGAGACGGGGAACAACACAGAAAAGGACCACAGGCCGGAGTCAGAACCGGGTCACTGCAGGAAGAACTCAGCCTTTGTAGACACATTTTTCTCATCCACCTTGGATATTGTGAGCCGCTGTAACAAGTGAATCAATCAAGTATCTTGTGATCATTTTGCATTTTAGAGATGATGCATTACTGCAACACATTTTCTAGCATTATAGTTGTTCATATTAAAAGCTGAATTGTTGCTGCTATAAATAAGTTGATTGGCACAAACGTAGGACAAAATATTCCAGCATCATTAATGTGAAAAGAATCCATAATTTTTCATTCATTTGTGAATGTGGTCCATTCACCCTCACAAAACAGTAATCCTGATTTCATCCCCTGCATGATATATAATTAGTTTTGTCATTTTCTGTCAATAAATTGTGGAGACAAAGCACTAAACGTACATGTCAATCATCCATAGAATAAAATGCATAAATGTGAAAATGTAGCATGTAGAATAAAACGTCCAGCTGGCATCTGTGCTGATTATTGGGGCCAAAACACTTTTTTCAAAACTTTTCTTTCTCTTAGATAAGCTTTTTATTTTTCTCTGGCCAACAATGGGAAACAGGGATGGTGGCTGAAACAGTGCCTGGCTAAATATGGGCCTTTCATCCGGCTTAACTCTACAAATGGACCTCATTGTCTTGAGGAATTCGATTTTCTGGCAGTCGGCGTGCATGCTGTGTCCCTCTCTGGGGCCCGACTGCAGCGAGCGAGGCCCTTATCAACAGCACTCAGGGTGTGGAATTGAGGAATTGAGTTCTGCTTTAAATCAAACCATGAGAAAGAGCGACGGAGAGCGAACAGGAGCGAGAAGAACAAGAAGAAGTAGAGTGAGAGAGACGCCAGAGAGGATGAAGGAGGGAGGTTCTGGATAAAAATCTCTTGATGCTTCCACTCTCCCACTTAGACACAAGCTGCACACATTACCTGTGTACCTGTTGAAGCACACACAAGTGCATATGGTGTGCAGTATAATCACACATTGACAGAAACACACACACTGTAAACAGTGTAAAATTTGCCAGTAAACACGTTGATGCTGCTCCCAGTGGGGAAGCTTTTATATGCTCTAATTTCCAGTGTTATCTTCTAGTACTCGGAGCCAATGCCCAAATAGAGCTGTTTTAATATACTAGATAAAGGCTGTTCCTTTGTATGCGTGTGTGTGTGTGTGTGTGTGTGTGCGTGCGCTCGCATTTACAGTACTGCTATTTGCAAGATCCTCTGTTATATATTGTTTACTGCTTACTGTCCTTGAAAGAGAAAAGTGTTAGAATATTTTTTGCTTGTTCCAATTAAAATTTGATTTAATTTGATCGAGGCTTCAGGATGAAAAATTTCAACAGATTTAGCACAAACAGAATCCATGCAATAATAATTATGAATAATTATGAAACCCATTAGACTTCATCATAATAAAATAAAAGCCTGAACACATAAAAAGAGAAGCAACAGTTGTCATGTAAGTGTGATAAAAGGCGAAAATATAGGCAATCTCACCTCACCAACAATTAAAAAGCTCCATTCTTGGGGAAAAAAGCATGAAAATTTACTGTCAAAATATGTCAAAAGTATTCACATCAACACTGCAAAATTAAAGACGTTCTTCTGAGTTATTTCAGTTAAATTTGCACCACAAATGAAGGAAGGTCAGACTGCATGATCTGTATAACTGTTTTGGGGAATTTGAGTAGACTTCGACATCAGCCATGTCTATTGTGGCAACTTGTGCGAGTAGACAAGGAAGAGACTAGTCCAGACCACTGACAGTACTGTATAAAGAATGGACAGCATATATGTATATGTTCACTTAAAAGAGCCGGTTCAAAGAGCCAGCTCTTTTAAGTGAACGATGGGAGTTCTTTTTTTATATATATATATTTTTTCTCTTTAGGAAAAGTACCTGCGGGCACTGCAGGCATTGGCTATGGGTGTCACGTGCATGCTGTGCAACCAATCATGTGAGGATTGACAAGGAGAGTTACAAGGGATTTTACAACTGTAAATGCAATCGGCTACAGCAATTTATTGAAATTTCAAATACAAATCACAAGTCAAATCAGCGCTAAATTTGGCTGAATTATAAAAGGTATAAGTGGTAAAATGAAGAGCCGTTTGTGAGCCGAAAGAGCCGGCTCTTCTTGGTGAGCTGAGCCAAATGATCCGGCTCACTAAAAAGAGCCGGAATTCCCATCACTAGTTGTGAAGCTCAGAGTGTGATGGAGTAATGGAGTAATGGGATGGAGTTGGCCGCCACTATGTTGGTAGTCCTGTCTCTGCCGCCTCCAGACTCATCTAAAAATGGACAAAGACGTGGAGCGTCGGCAGACCTGAGGCAGGCTGAATGACGCCTGGGTTCTCAAACACGCTACCTGTAATAGCACGTACCTGTCAATCAAAGCGACCACGCTGTTTATTATGCATAACTTTGCATGGTGAGAGATTAGCTCATCCATCAACTGCACATAAAAAAAAAAACGACTGTATTATTTCCAGTGTAACCACACCATAAACAGACACACAGAGAGCCTACAGGTGGATGCTGGGGCTAAGTCCAGCGATAGCTGTAGCAGCAAGCAACAGCAAAGGTAACTGGTGTCACCTCTTACGTGGTTTTTAAATAACATGCATATTAAATGTGACGCGCTAATTCAATTAACTGCTGTTTATTCTAAACACAAATAAAGACTGCACCTTTTTTGATCTCAAGAATGAAATGTTTACTTTCATTTTCCCATGAGATCGACTTCACCACAGCTCACTTTGCTTCACCATGAATACGGTTATTTTTGTTTTTGCTTTCTTCCTCGGGCGGATGTCATGCATCCCTCTGACCAGTTAACCAGAGAGGGGATGTGAGAGAGAGAGCCTGTTGCATGTGAGGACAGGAGCAGACGCACATACAGAAACACACGCACCACCGCTATCAATCTGATGTGAAGTGGTGCCATTTACAGCAGGGCAAGCACTGAGTCACCTTGCTAGCGAGTGTCATTCACCAGGACACAGTAACTAGGCCCAACGGTCTCGTTGAACCACCGCAGGGCATCAAACCAGTGTGCGAGGTGTCAAGGTTAAGTTACACATCAAGGTGTGACATTACCGCCGGTTGTTGGGACAATAAACCTGGTTTGCCGGGTTCTCTACGGGAGCTTTCACCCACTGAGCTCAAGTTATCTAAAATGTCTTTTCTGGGCTGCAGCTGCTAAGTGGTGCTCGGCGCAGCCAAGCTTCGCATCCCATGCAGCAGCGGCGGTGGTGGCAGCCAAGAGGCAGAGTCGTAATTTAAAAAAGGTAATAAAAAAACAGGGGCAGAGAATTATTCAGTTTGAGTTGTGAGTCAATATTTAGCAGCTTTGCAGTCAAAATGATGAATTTTTCAATATGTTTTTTTGTTTAGCGTGGAACTTATTTAATCCAGTAATGTGTAGCTTAGTTATTATTCTGGAGCTCAAGGAAGTAATGTGTTTTTAAAAAGCACCATTATGTAGCAGAAGACCACATGAAGAAACAAATCAAGACTTATGTACACACAGTGTTTATATCATTTGCAAAAATAAGTCAATTTACAGAGATTTTAACGTCTTCTCTACTTGACTTCTAAGTAGCTTTGCATCCATGCGATACACGTTTCCCTCTTTGATGTGTTCATGTAATACAAAAGCCACTCGTCTTATAAATGCTTGGGGCAAACATGCATCCTTGTCCCTCCCACTGGGCAGTAACACACACACGTATAGGCTCGTAATGATTTTTAGCGATGGGGAGTCGAGCTTCACATGCACCACTTGCAGTTGTACCAACAAATGATCATTTAGTGAGCACTATAGGCATCACATACAGCATGTGCACCGCTGTATTGAGTTATGACAGTAAAGCGTGTGTGTAAGTTCTTGAGGTTTGTGAACGTACACGTATAATGTGATATTGCAGATATTGAACGAAGCAGCGTGATGTTTCCTTTCACGTGTGTGAGGGAGAGAAGTTGCTCAAGTGACCTTGACCGGTTTTTCACCTCTATTATGGCTCTTGCCTTTTATATATATGTGAACATGAGCGAATAGAGTATGAAGTAAATGTTCATACTCGTGTGACCCAAAGTGGATGTAGTGCATGTAAGATGGAATGAGTGTAGCATACAAATTTCGTCCACTACCACCACACACTGGTTCCTTTACAGCAATTTTTGTACCATTTTTTATTTAAATCACTCAGCCAAGTCCGTTAAATGAGTAGTCAAGTTACTTAATATTGCATTTTGATAAAGATGCGGAGGGAGAATGATTAAAATTGAAGCTGCAGAGGTCAAAATATCTTGACTTTTTGTCCTTCATATGGGCCACACTCTAGAAAATGCTGTATCTCTGACACTTCACATGATGCAACTTTTTGTTAGACCCTCCCTGCCTGATCTCACATCTCTCAAACTGACAGACTTCTGTTGTCCAACAAAAAAACGTAACTTAAGTCTCTTATAATCAGCTACATAAGAAGAGCTCATCAGAAATGAGGTGAATTGTAAAACTAAACTAAAAAGTTTCGCATGTAGAGGTACCATGTAGAGTTGTTGATGTTGTATCCGTGACAACATCCAGACATTTCTGAAGAGCCATTTTGAAGCTCAGAGTGTGAAGGCTCTGGCTGCCGCCATCTTGGCAGTCTCTTGTCTCTTCCATTTCCCGCTTATCTATAAATCGGCAAAGACGTGGATCATCGGTGGACCTGAGGTCAGCCGAATGATGCCTGGTTGCTCAAACAAGCCATCTCTGCACCCACCAGTCAATCAAAGCGGCCACACTGTTAATCAGTACAGTTGTCACCCTCAGTACAGTTGTCATGAATGGCAAAATTAGCTATCGAGACCAAAACTGTTTTTTGTACCAGGCTGTAAACATGTTTATTTCTGCTGTGAAGTTGGACATTTTAACATGGGGGCTTATGGAGATTGTCTTGTTCTGTAGCCAGCCTCAAGTGGATGTTTGAGGAACTGCAGTTTTTTGCACTAGAACATAGGCTTTACTTCACAGCCACAGAGGTTGCTGCTTGGTTTTTATGTGTGCACCACACACACAAGCACGCATGTAAACGATGAACAGTTTTAAAATATTCCAAAAATTGCTTCACAATTGTTTTATGAGGAAAGAAATGTACTCAACGTGTTTGTCAGACTTCAGGTATACACAGTATATTTAGTTGAATAATGAGTAACTTTGAACAGAACAAGAAAACTCGTTAAATCATCATAATGAGCCAGAAAACATGACAAGAACTAACATTATTAGAACACATAAGTCTGCCTGTTTCTATAACACTAATGTGTTTCTATAGATAAAGCTAATGTACCTGAATGTAACTGGACATAAATATCGACTTTTGGTTAAATTGTGCTTCACATAAGGCTCTATATTGAAGTTGTTTATCATAGGACAAAACATATGGAACAACATGCACTGAATACAATGAATATTACACTCATAAATAATACATTTCAGTGTGTTAAATCCCTTTTATATAATATATTTTTGATTGACTTGATTAGGAAATAAATCAGCTAACTTTAGCAGACACAGAGCTGATATTCCTCAAGGTAATAATATTCATTTTGCAAGTGCCTGACAAGTGGATGTGCATATGCATGTATTCATGGGGTGAGGACCTGTGCATGTGTGGATAAGGGTCTATGCAAATGCATATCTGCAGGTGCGGCACAAAACCCGAGCAAAGCCAGTGTTCGAGGGGCGCATTTGTAATTGAGGTCAGACCACTTGCTTCTCAGCCTTGTGTTCTCCAGTCAAGTCTCACCTTTTTTTTCTTCCTCCGGTCATTTCTCCAGCAAAATGTCTGTCATTAAAACCGCCCGACAACGCCGGCCGTAATCCAGACCCATTAAGATTTTGATTCCCCTTGTCCTCTGAGGACAAGATGTAATAGCTCAAAAACATCTATTTAGGCAGATGGGATTGGATTTATTAACAGGGCGTATTTCATGAATATAACCTCATCTTATCGTCAGCCAAAGCGCTTTTGATTACAGGCCTTAATAAGTGAGAGTCTTTGAGAAGGGTGAGCGCCCTGCAGCTGACCTGGACCTATTGATAAACTAGAGGGAACGTGTTCATTTCATCTGCCATTAGCGAACTTTAATTAAAAACCAGTAACATACACCTGCACTTCCACACCCACATCCACACCCAGGGAGTGAAGGAGACCTTTGGGGATATGAAATGTAATGAAAGCACAAACTTCTGCTATGATCAATGCAGCCTTTGTGTGAGCTGCTTATAATACTCATAGGAGGGAGATAGTGCGAGCGTGTGCAGTGTGCTCCTGGGGGTTATGAATGAGTGCAGGCCAGTCCGAAAATGCGTTTTGATTTATTCGTGTAGGCGCGCAATATTTTTCCTCTACATTAAATGCTGGCTCGGAGGCTAACCTTTACCTCAGAGTGGAAGCCTGGTTTTGTGGAAAGAGGGAATTATTTCAGGGTCAGATGCTGTGCACATAAAAGCTGTGGTAATGCCCAAAGTTGTTGTTTACTGCACTGGGAAGAAGCAGTTCAGTTTTCTTGGGGGGGCTTCGAGCTTTAGGGCTCTTCAAGGCAAGACAAATGAAGAAGGACCTCTGCATGCAAATTCATTTTCATCACTTTTCCAATGAAATAATGGCCTGCAAAGAAAAAAAGAAAAGAAAAGAAAAAAAAAATACATTGCAGCTTACTGCGATAACAAAGTCTCCCACTAAATCTGTGAGCCACCCCTGTCGTTCGGTCACACAAGGTTCATTTCTAGATGGCGGAGCTTTAATTCATTTGTCTTGTACGGGGCGATTCCTTGACCTTGTGGATGGAGATTAATGAAGAGCTTTAGTGGTGATGAAGGCTATCAGGCACCGTGCTCCCCTCGTCTAATAGAGCAAGAGTTTTACATAGCCAATTATGTCGTTTGCATTCCGCTTGTAAGCGGAGTTCTGTCAGGGGGAGCCCAGTCGGCTGTGGTATATTTGCGGTAGTAAAATATCAGGGTCATTTGGACAGAGCAGGCTGGAGTGAATAATGATTTCTTCGTTGCTCTTGCTTTGCTTTCATTCCTAATTTTTGCCATCACAAAAAATTAGTGGGACTAAAGTTATTCCATCGAGAGTATGATTGGAATAGCCACCAGCTTGTAAAACCTTTGCAAAGCTACAAAAAGGCCGGTTTGTGTGTGTGTGCGCTGTTCTGCGGTTACACAGCACTGTAAAACCTTCCACAGCCTTTTTGATCACACAGTACAAAGTGTACAAGCGCAATTGTGTGCCATTACCACTCTTTGCTGCAATTATTGTCAGCCAGGCTCCTCTCTGCTTTGCTTTTCTGGCCCTCTGCTGTTTTTCTTCCTCCTAAAAACAGGACTTGAAGTTTTGATCAGCGGGGGCAGTTTAGCCTCACTATCTTGTCATCTGAAGAAAGGTAAAGAAAGATACACATGATAGGCATGGTAGAGGCAAGGAGGTGATGGGGAAATCCACTGTAATCAATAGGTGTGTAATTGGGTGCTGTCAGTTAAATGTTTTAGTATCCATGTTGGTAATAGTGGCGCTATCGTTATCTACACGATAAGGCAATTTGGTTAAGGCTACAAGAGGTTAAAAATTGTGCTCAGAAGGGCCTGTGTGTGATGTGAGAAGAGCCGTTCTCTCTTTAACCATTCAGAGCGGATGCATCTTTGATAATGTTCAAATGACAGCGCACTGTTCGCTCATCAGGAAGTGTCAGGCTCGCTTTTATTGATGGGAGATCTTTTCAACCCGAGGATCGCAGGCAGCATTGAGAAGTGTGTAAAAAAAACAAAACAAAAAAAAAGACTCTTTGTTATGCATGAGTTCAATCTAAATGAGTAAATTTTTAGAGCTTGGCATCATTGTCCTTGGTTGTAACTGTGAGGTTATGTACTTAGCACCCTTAATGGATACTAAAGTGTTTTGGGTTGCACACAAGACAGTCAAGAAAGGCAACATTTCTGAGATGGTGGGAGCTTAAGTTTTAGTGCCAAAGACCCACGACCATTACCTATTCTGTGGCATTTTTTAAATTTGCTGTTTTGCAATTAGCCTAATGGAAGATGTCCTCAGATTAGGAAGCAGGAAAAACATTTTTCATTAAGCTCTCCTTAATGCATTTGTATCAGCCGGTTGTGGCATGCAACCAATTAAATCTGTTCACCTTAATGTAGTAGTGAATGCTACTGAACAGCTATATTTTGGTTGATATTGATAGATTTCTTTCACAATAATACTATTTAAGACAACTGAAGTGCCTCAAAGATGCCTTCTCAAGATACATGAGAAAACTGCTAGAGATATCATAGTTAAAAAAAACCTAAAAAAAAAACCACAGGATCGATAACACTCACACACGTCTGTGTGTAAAGTATTGAGCTGGAGCCGAGAGACAATTAGTGTAGCTTAGCATAAAGTCTGGAAACAGCTGGTCTGGCTCTGTTCCAAGTACAAAAGTACACCTACACTGCACCATCACATCTAAGCTCACTCATTAACATTATGAATATCATTTGTTTAAAGCAGTCAAAAATAGAAATGTAAAAATGATCAGTTGTGAGTTTTATAGGGAGTTATGTGCTGTCCGCATTTTTGAGAGTCAGGCTGTGCTCAGTCTTTATGCTACGCTAGGCTAATTGCCTTTGGACTCTAGCTTTGTATTTGATGGATAGACACAAGCTGTCATGATTTAAGCAAAGGAAACGAGGAGAAGGACCCAAATGCAGACTCCACTTCAATGTTTTCATACAAAACTCAAACGACTTACAGGATAGTGAGGCAGGTAGAGGTCGAAAACAGAGAAGGCAGTCCAAGCAAGCAAACAAATCCAACTGGGAGGAGGCAGAAAATCAAAAGTCCAAATGGCAGCCAAGGTTCGAGAAAACATGGCAAAAATCCAAAAACACCAGGATAACAGAACACAAAGAATAGCTCAAAGGCCTGAACATGTTATGAAGACGAACTGACACTGAGACAAGGGAACAAACTAATGAGGCAAAGGTGTAAACCAATCAGGAACAGGTGGAACAGGCAATCAGAACTGGCAGGAAACAGAAGAAAGGCAGGAGGTAAAGTTAGAAACACGAGGAGAGGGGAGCATTGGAAAATAAAACAGGAAACACTCAGCAAGGAAGTGGTTAAGTCAAACCATTCTTTTAAAAGTTTCTTAATGTTTTAAGTTTCATTAATACTTAATGTCTCACAACTGTAGGATGGATATTTTTCTGTAGACTGAGTGGTATGGCCTTGCAAATTCAGAGGGTGACAGATGTCAGCGAGATCATTGGAAACGGGGTCATTTCCGGCCAGTGCCAGCCACACTGCAGCGCCGGCTGCCCGACTCGATCCCCATGGATCGGCTGACGCTCCTGAGCAGGCCCTTAAGTGGGATCTGTGATGTTGCCATCAACCTCTCTGCACTGACAACACACTCTGTGATTGTGACGGCTATGAGCCCGAGTCCGTCCCCGAGCATCTGTTCTGTCCACTCACTTTCTGGCTGGTTTCTGACTCTCACACCAGATCTATCTACATGCACCTGCGTTTCTGTCTGTGTACCTGTCTACATATGTCTTTTGTGCTCTCCGTTGGTGTCTCTCTTGCGATCTGTATCTGTGAATCCCTCACATATAGGGATTCTTGTTATGTCATCAGCTAGCTTCCTTGTCTCAAGTGGTCACTCGAACTTAAAGGTTATTGGTTTCAAAACCTTGTCTGCACTCTCAGTGCTCATTTGCACTACACTGCGCTATACTGCTGATACCTTTAACAACCACTTTCTTTATCAATGCTACAGTATGTGAGCATTGTACAAGGCTTATCTCTAAATCCTTCACCTGATGATGAAAGCATGAAATGAATAATGGCAAGAAAGACTCAATTTCATCTCAAAGAGCTCTAATAATCCTTTACACCAGATACAAGTCTGCAAAAAACTTGAAAAACTGCATTTTTTCTTGCTCAGCCTGCGACTGTGCCAGGTTTTAGGGGTGGTGAACAGAGTCTGCCTATCCTCTACAAAGAGTATTGATAGGTGTAATGGTGTATATAAACAAGAACATTAAGATAAGATTGAAAATCGGTAAAGTAGTCATTCAAGAAAACAGCCAAAAATCTCCCTAATTGTAGGTTTGCAGCGGATAATAAATCACCGGTTTTGTAAAGTGATTCCAAACAAGCTTAGGGTCTCGATCACCGTAAAAAGGCCCAATTTTGGAGCAATTACTTGCTTCTTGTTCATCATCCTGCTTATTACATGGCTACTCACCGTGATATGTCAACAAATCTCAGCAATTTTAATTACAAGGTCAACTAATTTATCAAAAATTCTGTGAAATTATTATTTGGTCAACTTAAACCACAGAAGTATCTAAGAGACAGTTTGTGTAATTAAAATGTAATGTCATATCCGTCAAAAACAGTGTTCTGGTGATCTCAGAGATCTCTTTCTTGACTGGGAGCAGTGACTTCCTGAAGTCTACATTGTTGTGTGGTAGGAGGCCAGGAAATAGGCAAAAAGCTGGTTCTGTCCAAAGGTAACTAAAATCCGCCTACAGCACCGCTTGAGGTGAATGTGCACAAACCAAAGAGTAAAGATGGTTATTTATGGCTCATTTGTGTCAAATGGACTCCACAAAGTCAGTGCTCCCAATCAAGAAGAGGTTGCACTCAGTCTTTATGCTAAGCTAGGCTAATTGCATCCAGACTCTAGCTTCGTATTTGATGGATAGACACAAGATGTAACGATTTAAGCAAAGAAAATGAGGAGAGGCTTAGCTAGATCCAGTTAAATGTTTTCATAAAAAAACTCAAATGTTGTGTAATTAAATTAAATGTCATATCCATCGAAAACATATGACATTATCTGACAAAATGTTGTGTGACAGTTATCATGGTTTGAAACATAATCTGCACGATCTTGCACAATACATGCATAATACATAGACGCACAGCACCTTCACAGCAGCACAAATGCAAATACCAAAGCCAACCTCCAATTCAGAGTTAGCAGAGGAAGGCCAACTATTGGATCAAACCTGAAAATCAAGAAGGTTGATGGTGACAGGACTGACCCTCTTCAGACGCCTCACAAAATAATTTGCTTCAACCAAGAAACGAGGCGAGATGGTAGGGGGGCCCGGGCCTCGTCTATGCAGCCTCTAAATAATGAGGAAAAAACTAATTCAGTTGGGATTTCTAATTCTGCCAGACTGTGATTAATCCCATCAATAAACAAAGCAGAGGTCATCGTGTTTTGGAGAACTCCAATTAGAGAGTAATCAGTGCTAATCAGACAAGCTGCTCACCGGCATCTTGGTAATTTCGGCAGTAAAGGGCTCTCTAGTGAATAGTCTGCCCTCCATACTGAGAACGACCGACCCACACTCTGTGATCCTGTGTTAAGGGAGTGGGAGGCAGAAGAAAAAAAGGAGGCTAATTAGCAGTGCCATTCATTAGCGACTGTGTGTGATGTGTGTTTGGGTGGGCCGGCAAAATGTGAGTGTTGTCCTGATGTGGCGAGCTTTTAAGTCAGTGTGTGTGTACATAAGGTCTTGTGTGTGTAAGCTCAGAAACAATTATATCTGTGTACGGCCTCTCAGTTGACTTGAGAAGCTAAGAGTCAAGAATTAGGGACAGTCATTTGCTTAGATATCACCAGAGGGCACGCTGCTACAGATGTAAATGAACAGTGACTCACTGTTTTCTTCCCGTGTCCAGTCTTGAATCATAAAACTTGCCTTTGCATTTGATGCCAGCGTTCAAGGTTAAAGGCCCGGCTAGATGAGATTGTTCGCCAATTGATGGGACACTTTACATTTGCAGCTACAAAGGGGGAAAGAAATTAACTTTTTATCCCCTTTATCATAATAACTACAAAGAAATATGGGCTTTGTTGTGATATTACATTTGACGTGATTGAATCGTAACAATGAGTAATTTGACATTTGGAGGAAATACTGCTTGCTTGCTGACATTCAGATGAGCAGTTGTATGCCACTGTCATGTCTGTGCATTCATTTCCAAGCTGGATCCAGCAGCTATTAGCTTAGCATAACGATAGGGGAAAATAGAGAAGACAGCTAGCCTATGGAACCCGTAAAGCTCCATAATTAACACAGGTATTTCTTGTTTGTTTTAAAAACTAGTATAGCAGTATAGCAGTGACAATTTGTCTGTGTTTTACGATGGTCTCTTTCTTGACAGTGACTTCCTGAAGTCTTGTTGTCTACATTGGTGTGAGGTAGAAAGCTAGGAAATGTGGAAACAGCCAATCTAATCTTAAGATGAATGTGCACAAACTGAAGTGTAAAGATGGTTATTTATGGTTCATATGTGTCAAATGGACTCCACAGAGTCACTGCTCCCAATCAAGAAACAGTACAATACCCAATATATAAACTCACAGATTGTTTTACAGCTAAAACAAATAAGATATAAAATGTTTGCTTGGTGAGCTTTAGAGGTGCTTGTAGGCAGATTTGCCTACCTTTAGACAGATCCAACCTAACTATTTCCCCTTATTTACAGTCTTTATGCTAAGCTAAGCTAATCATCCCCTGGCTCCAGCTTCATACTGAATGCACAGAAATGAGAGCAGTATCGATCTGCTCATCTGGCTCTCAACAAGAAGTGAATAAGTGCATTTTCCAAAATGTCGAACAATTCGTCTAACAAATATGATTTGTTATTGATGGTTCATGCACATCAACAGCACATTCCTCCCTCTCTCTCTTCCCCTCTCTCTCTCTCTGTAGCAGCATGATTGGTCCACAGGGAGCCCTAATCAAATAACTCGCAGGCCATTGCAGCTGCCATTTCAGCCATTTCGGTGGAATACACAGAGATGCTGGGCAGGTTCCCTTCTGGCCTATCAGACCAAACAGTGATGTAAGGCTTTACTCATCACTATTACCTGTCTCAGCTTTGGAGACATTTATAGGCCAAGGAGTGCACTGCAATAATGAGTTTGTGTTTATTGCTAACGTGTTGCCATAAGAAATGGCAGCTCCTAAGTGATTTGCGAGTTTAATTCCTCCACCTGGCCCTCTGATGGCCTATTGTCCCCCCCACGCCCCAATATACATAAATGACATGTTAATGACTCGTACGCTGATAATGGCTTCTGTAGGCGGTGATTTGTTGGGCTCATTCATACCTCAAGGTTATCTGTGAATCATACTTCTGACCGTGAAGCTGTGATTGCTCAACAAAAATCAATAAGTACTTTTTAGTCGTTTTAGGTTCTCCCTCTGTCAGAAAAAATAGGAGGATTTTGTTTTATTTTGAGACTTTGGGAAGGTTCCTGATCAATGTTCATTATGTCATTGACATGTCAAGATTTCTTTTTCTCTTTATCTTTGTGCTTTTAAAGTGTAGTTAGGTGAGCCAACACGCTGCAATGTTACCTGCTTTTCATGGTCAGGGAGTCTCATTTCATTCACATTCCACAGCAGATTCAATTCATTTTCATAGCGGTTATTTAAATAAAAGTTCTTAGAGAAGAATCAAAGGGCAAAGCTACAAACAATTTGCTGACACTGTCCTCTATACCTTTTCTTGTTCTGTCACGTTTGCAAAAAACCCCTCCTAAAAATAAGTGCTTTGTTTTGGGGCAGTCGACTCGGCTCCTTTTTAGAACAATAAAAAAGCACCTCCGTAACCTCTTTTTTTCCCCCCTAAAAGACTGATTAAAAAGCAGTGTAGCCTCATCTTGGCTAGCACAGCCTCCAATTAGCATCTAGTTAAGCTATTTGGAGAAACGTTACTGTGGAATTTGAAGGCAGTCCATTGGGGAAGTCTTTCTCGCTGAGGGAAGAAAGGAATCCTTATATCCTCCTTAATTAAAACATGTTTTACACTTAGTCCCAGCTACCAAGTTGCCTTTGATGGTTCTTTTGTCAATTAAAAGTAAGTCCTACAGCAGATTACATAGCGCTCATTACAAGCAGGTTATTCTCAAGGACATGCAAGTTATGGTTTTCAAGTAAGGCGCTGCTGGGTGGGTTAGAATAAGGACACAAAAGGGGAACTCGCAAGATTTCATACTTTCAGTTTTATGCAACTCTTGTATCGAGGGCTGGTCCCTCAAGAGTCTTTCACACCTCCTTATTTTCTCTCTCTTCTCATATGCCTCTTTGCCTTTGTCCTCCACACAAGCAAAAGTCTCATTGCCGCCGTCAGATGCGAGGGTGTTCTTCCTTCATGTAACGGACACGGCTGTTATCAGCCGAGTCTCGGGTCGCACATCTGCCAGAGTCCTCACGCTCCATTTATGCCCCGCCATTGAAACACCAATACAGCACTTATGCACTTCAAAAAAAATTTTTTAGCCTGCCTGAAAGAGAAGGGCAGCATGAATATTTAACAAGGAAACTGCTTTTAGATACTCACAGGCTAAAAACGGGGCACGGCTGGTTTAAATGTCTTTAACTGATGAGACTGAGACAAAGAACAAGCATCCAGCTGCCCTCCAGTCACCTCAAAGCTGTGTTCAGGATATTCATTGGCCCTGACAGAATAAATAGTATGTCAAGACATTGAGTGCAGTGCTGGAGGTACTTCTACTCTTTGAAATTCAACAACAGAAGCCCACGAAATAGTGTTATGTCACCACGGCTTATCTGGCGTTGGAGAACTTCATACACTTACCTGCAATAAATCTTCCATACGCTCCTCATACTCCTAATGGAGAAGCTGAAACCTATTTTTCCATTTTCCGTGCTTTTTTGTGTGTGCTGGGTTTAATTGCCGTTCCAAAGTTGCCGTTAGGTCAGACAAGAGAAACTCTACGAGCTGCTCAATATTCGACTGCGGATTCAATATTGCTAATTCCCCTTCTGGCCCAGAGAAAACAGTGCGCCATGATTTAGGCTGACAGCCCAACAGCAGAGCGTATATTAGAATGAGACAGTAAGATATAAGACCCCCTTCTCCTGACATTAGTCACCTTGCACCCTCACAATCTATCGTAAAACAGCATCATTGCTTCCTGCAATCTCCCGGTCACAACCGCCTCCCCTCTTTCCCCACTTCCATCCACGGGTTGTAGGTGTTGATTTGAATGGAAATCGACAGGATCAAATGGGATCAATTTTTAAATCCGCTGTTTGACAGAGGACGGAGAAGAGGTGGGTGAGCAGAGGACGTGAGAAAGGCTTTCCCGGTGACGAGTAATATCTTTCATGGCTGGAAAAAAAATTGAAGATTTGTGCACTCGGGTGGGTAAGAAAAACAAGCCAGGCGGTGGCACAATTGACAGTTTATTTAAGAGGCCATTAACTTTACATACGATGCTTTGAAAAGGCATACACTTGAGTTGCAGCATAAGGCCCCAAGGCTCTGAGTTTCCTAGCATTTACGGTGCTGAGAACATACCACATTAAGGCAACACATCTAATAAAAACATGTGTTGGCATCTCAGAACTGGAGCGCGGTGTTGCCACTTATATCTCATGTTTCTCTGCTAATAGAACCAAGAGAAATTCGGAGCACATGACAGCATGACCTTTTGAATTTCATGTTAGTCTTATAGAAGCACTTCTCGCTGTAAATCACTAAGAAATGTACATTAATCACATTTGAAAGTCAGAACAAATGATCAGGATGCCGTTTGGTTGTCTGAATGTGTTTCTTGTGTGTGTTGAGACAAATTATGCGAAGATCTGTCATGAAAAATACATGACAGAGATAGTTGCACTTTGAAATTTTATGCATTTTACATTGCCATGTCATGCTTCAGAGAGAAATTATTTGAACTGTTATTTCAAAATATTACACTTCTTTTCTCTTTGAAACAGGAAGCAACAAAGTTCATGGTAAATTGGGCCTTTAAGGATAAGATGTTATTCTCATAAGACCATTGTCCATCCCTCGGTACTTTACATCTTCCTTCCCCTGTGGCATGCAGCCCCAAGTCTGTTTGTACATTTTATTCAGATTTAAGTCTTTAAAAATGGGTCACAAACGTATAGAGTCATCTTTAAAGTAGTTTCCTAAAACAGCAGGGTACTGTAGTTCTTGGCGAACATTACTCAAACAGAAGTACATTTGTCTGCGACTATTTAAATAACAAAATAGACTACAGCGCTCATGTTTATTGTAATGAGGAATTTTTTTTCAAATGCTTAAATGCCTTTATTTGGTGGGACAGCTGAACATAGACAAGCAAGGAGACATACTGGGGACGACACACAGCAAAGAACTAGAGGTTGGAGTCAAATCAGGGTCACTGTATCAAGGACTAAGGCTGCATTCACACAGAATGCAATGCTGCAGTGAAAACGCAGGTTTTTCCACTCATTTGAGTGGGGGTAGTGTGTTTTGGTGGTGGTGGTGCAGGTTGAGGGGTGTCTGCCAAAAAATGCAGTGACCTGTGACGGAGCTGCGGCCGCCAATCAGGCAATCAGATCGATCAAACCTTTAGCCTTTCATACATGGGGTGCATGCTTCTACCCGTTGAGCCATCAGGGCGCCCCATGATGAAACATTTTAATGGTAACAATTGAGCTCTGTGGCACATAGGAATAATATATAAAGATTTATCAGGCTTTCGTTGTGCAAGCAAGGATCAATTCATTGTTGGTTTTGGTCTTTTGTTGTTGTTGTTGTTGTTGTTGACGACAAGAAGAAAATATAGTTTAACACTAAACCAATGTATTCCAAACTGGAGATACTGAACACATTTTTTGACATAGTCAGACAACATATTTCACCTGGCACATCAGGTACTTTTTGGGCAGCAGGGTAGTAGAAAACTGTCCATCATCTGGAACTTGCTCGCCATGCTGAAGACTCCTTCATCTGCACCAGCTCCACCAGTGCTGTCCTGGATTTGATCCTGACCTCTGACCTCCCTGTTAGTCTGAGGTGAGTACAGACCTCCTCCAGGACTGCTGAAATATCACAAACTACCTGATCCCTTTTTCTGTTCCTGTTTAAAACAGTCTGGGACTATGTCAGGGGTCTCCTGCTCTTTTGTTCTGTTGCACCCAGCTGGGTTAGATAGAGGACAGGGCACTGAGTCAGCACAGCGAGGCGGCCTCAGCAAGAAGCTGATTTAAACCACCACCGAACCAGGGCTCAACTTTCAATAGCCGTTGTCATTATTCCCCAGCCGCTGTCTGACAGATGGCATTGTGGGATATCGGATTTTATGGCAGGTCATCTTTCATATCCAATTTCTTTTCCCATTTGATGAGAAGTTCGCTCCAGTCAAATTCATTTTGCAGTTTGAATATTGATCGGACTCTGCACTCTCTCTTTCTCTCACCCCGTCTCCTTCTCTATCTCTATCTCTCTTTCTTTACCGACATCTACTGCAAGTCTCTTAAGGCTTAATGGTCTCTTGCTCTTGGCGCTCGGTCTGGGATGCTGGTGCTTGTCTCTCTGATGTACAGCAAACCAGCATTAAAAAAACATAAATAAATATGAGGTGAATATGGGAGTCAGTTAATAAGCCGGCATTTGTCAATTCTCAATTTTCAAGTTTGCATTAATACAATCATTCCCTATAATTACTGTGGGGCCTAATTACCAGAGTACATTTAAATATGATTGACTCAGTAATGCAGTACAAACAAGTCTAATGGCATATAGGAGCACAGTGAGGTTATAATGCCGCTCTGCTTTATCTATTATATCAGCAAATCCTTTGAGGGCTGTTGAAATTAGCTTTGGCCTCACCCTTAAATAAATTGATGGCTTTTGAAAGGCACCGTCCGTCTCGCAGCCACTGCACAAGGACGTTAGGGTCAAGATCTGGCTCTGATATGGCAGCAGCGAGCTTTTATTCCCTTTTTTTTTCCATTTGGCAGACAGGATATAGATGGAGAGGGGGGGTCAGTGGAGATATTTTGCCTGTACAGACGGTGACCTGACAGAACCCTATTCCACCTGTTTGCACTGACAGAATCGCTGCCGGAAAATGGCAGACCGTAATGACCCATTAAAAATTCAGTATTTGGCGTAATGAGATGATCGTGTCCTGCCAGTGGTGTCTTGGATCAGAGGAACATTGCATAGAGGAGCACAATATTACATTCTAACTGATAAAAGGCTAGAAGGGGAGTGTAGATATAAGTAGATCTGGTAGATGAAGAAGTCTTTATCATGTAAATATGACTTGCTTCAGTGAGGCTGGGAAATATGGGGCCAGAATGAGCTTTGTGTCATATTAGTGTAAGTAATGGCTCATTTCTGAATAACACGATTTACTAACCCATAAAATGACTTTTTCGGTTAGGCGCAGGATGAAACAATCCAACCTAAAGCTCGCAAAGCATGAAGGAACAGATTTGTCTTGGCGAAATATTGCAATTTGAGAGGTGATCAAGCATGAGATAATGGAAATTTCAATCTGGACCTGTTCATTTCAAAAAAAAAACACAAAACCTTTTTGCTCTCTCGGTCTACAAGGCAAACTGTCATCAGCACGGTGACACACAAGTGTTCAGAATACAAAAAAACGCAACCGCTTGTTTGTTTTTCTGCTCCATCAACTCGGTTCCCACAGAGGTATGTCAAATACAAAGAAGAATTAACACGACTGCCTCTTTTCTTCTCTCCCAAACCTTGCTTATATGCAATCATATTAAATCTGTATGGAGACTGATAGGTCCGCTCTCTTCTGTGATAACGCATCAGTAAGCATGGACATGGTTTTCCATCACGTTCCCATGGGAATCTATAGGATCTCCATGGACCACAGGGTTATCCACTCTTAGACTGGCAGGAGTCAGCTATAAGGAGCTCCTGGCTAACTTAACAGTGCATGAAACACAGAAGTCTCCTTGGTCCACTGGTCCTCCCCAGGGTTAAACTGGATAGTGAACATCACAAATAGTAGGATCTGTGTGCATGGTGGGAAAGAAATGTCTCCTGCACAGCATCTGTCCAGTTGCCAGGGAGACCTTTATCCCTTTCCTGCGCTGTGAAGCAAGACTTCACAAAGTATGGAACAATGTGGAACTGAGCTACGACTGGCTGGCAAACGACCCCATGGCGTTGTATCACATGTGTGAAGCCGCAGCTTGCTGCCAAATCCTGTCGTCACAGGAAGGCCTCTTAGCGGCAGAGGATGGACAAAAGAGGCATGTGTTTTCCTGTGTTCCTGTCTGCATGCAACTTTGGTGCTCGACATCGGAATTTTTGTCATGTTTTTTTAAATTACTGCCAGTGTCATCATTCCAATCAGCATTGAAGGGCTTTGTGTGTGTATGTGTGTGAAGGGGGTTAAAGTTAGGCTCCCTTTTGTTCTTGTTAAGCCACTTTGATTTATTCCCGTTATTAGAGCAATATAAAAATGAAGAGACAAAAGACCCAAGAGTCTAGAGCTATGCTAAAGCTATGTGAGGCTGTACTTAGGCGAGCTAAATGCTAACATGCTCATAATGACAATGCTAACATGCTGACATTTAACAGGTACACCGTTTTCTATGTGCATCAACCTAATTTAGTGTCATAATATTTGCCAGTTAAGTACTAAACATAACCAAGTTCTGGACAACATTTTTGTCACTTCATCAAGTGTGAAATATTTAGCCTGTTGAATGACTAATTTTGACCTGGTATTGCTATAGAAAACATCATGGTATCCACAATAGACTCTCCCAAATTTTGTGGCAATCTGTCCAGTAGTGGTGAATTGAACAAACGACCATTGCCATCCAAAGAGCAATGGTGCTGGCATGACTGAAACCTAGACAGATGTCTCAACTGTGGCCACATATTGTAAAATCTGTCGCCAAAAGGCTGCAAGAAATCCTTAAAAGTGAGAAGTTAAGAACTGAGTTTAAGATTTGTATGAGTTTGGACAAGGATTTTATTGGTTGGTTACATGCTATGGATGTGTCCGATACTACTAACCTGACATAAAGGTCACCTGATAGCATGTGGGAAGGGAGGCTGCTCCCTGATGTTCCGTGTTAAATGGTCATGGAAATACATTCATCCCTCGTCCCCTTACTGTACAATAGCACGGCCAAAGGTGCACACTTGGCAGCTCTAGTTCAGGTATGCATACACTCAGACATTATGAAAACTTACCGGGTGTGTGGAAATGTGCCTGCCACAAGGTAGCTGCCTGCTTCGGGCAGAGAAAGAGGGCATCATCGTCTTTAAATAGGATGATGACACACAATGTTCTCGATCACGTGACTCATAGAAATATGTTTTTATTAATAATGTTAATTTGTGGGATTACTATTACTTTGTTATGGTTACATGAAAATATGCGCTATAATGTTTTTTTTTTTTTAAAAGAAATATAACATAATATAACTGCATATAACTTGTTTCATTCACTTGATAATTTTTTTTTGTTTTGTAAATATTGTCATGTTTGCACCTGGTGAAGTGGGACAATAAATCACGAAACATCAATTTTTACAACTAAGCCTGGATTTTTTGGAAATATCGAGGAACAGGTTGAAACAGAACCCAGCAACAACCCCATATACAAAGTAAAAGTCTTACCTTACATAATGTAATGGTTGGTATGTAGTTTGGGGGCACATATTGGAAGGTTTTGAAGGTTTACCGCAAAGTTCAATCACTGACAACCTTGTGTCTTTGTAATCATTTCCTTTAGTCTTGTATTAAACCCTTATGTTTGTCTTTCTGGTTATAAGGGTCACTTGAATGTAAAAAGGGTTGAGCAGATAAGATGTTGTGTCTGACGTATTTAATGGTAAGTGTAGGGTATTGGCATTGGAAAATATACACTGAAACAGGAATGAAATGGCAGAATCCAATAAGACAGATATGAACATTCAAACACATGGACAAGACAAGCTCAAAAATATGGGTAAGCATGAGGGCTTTTTTTAATGGCACATTGCCTGTGCTTTCCATCTGCTTCTCTGATGCCTGTAGCAGCATTGTGAATGCTAGTTTCTCCAGCCTCAGGCTAGATGCTGTCTCAAGGTAGACAGCTCATTGAACTGCTTGAACCTACCCCGCTGGGTGGGCGGGGGAGCAGGACTTGTGTGCTGCATTTCCTAGATCAAAAAGAAATGTTAACTATTGAAACTAATTCATCAGTTCTACTACAAGTATATTTTTGACATGACACAAATCAATGATCAAATGGTTTTCAGCCAGAGAGATACCTACATCAAGGAACTGACGATTGACAGCAAATAGTTTAAAAAAGGTTCTGCAACAATTACAACAAACAGCAACGAAAAGTTTCAGGTGATAATGGCCACATCGTACACCTGCATAAATATGGTTGGATACAACTAGTTTAACCAGTAAAGGTTGCCTTACAGTGTGTGATTTGGGGCTGTGCAAGAAGAAAGTTGGCCAACATGAGAAGCAGTGAAATTGTTGGTCTTCAATCCAAAATGGTCATCTTATATCATTGCAAACAGTCAGTGTATTTAGAACTTTGGTGACCAAAGACATGCTGTGTTGCTACGACCAACACACTCTACCTCCACTGTGTAGAAGTGCCAACACTTTGACCAAAGAGTATTCATCTCTTTGCTAGCAGCCCACACTAGCGTACCATGGCGATGTTGGCCTGTTGGTTGGTCCACCAATTTGGTCCAGAATGAAATATCTTAATAACTATTGGATGGACTGCCAATAAAACACAGGATAAATTGTAAGAACTTTTGTGACCCCACTCTGACCTTTCATCTAGCATCAGGTCCAAAACTAAAGACACCCCCATCAGCCTCTGCAGTACTTTGTGTTTTGTTTTTGACTTATTAACAAATGTTAGCATGCTAAATTAAGATGGTGACCATGGTAAACATTACTTAACATCAGCGTGTTAACATACATGTTAGCGGGAATTTCCCACCCTTTAGCAACCCTACTTGTAGTCACGTAGCTCTAAATAAACCAGTTATTGCAGCTGATGCCAATCATCCTTCATCAGCGTATAGTTTGCTCACCCATTGTGAGTCTTCTAAGAAGGCTTCTCAGTCGGTCAGCTGGTTGAAACTAAAATCAAATGTTAAACGTTTGAAGCTGATCAAATGTCTCTAAAGAGGAAAGTTGATGCTTGCTCTCATTTTGATCTCAAGTGCTCTTTGATTACAGTTTTATGATTTTTTTTTTTTTTAAATCAGTCTCAATTTAAAGATATTCATTTGCCCAGAGGCTAAGTAAATACTTCAAAGTTTGATTTTGAAAAGTGTTTAATGGTTCACTTGAAAACCAGCAATTTGAGTCAAACTCAACAATCGTTGTCACTTAACTACCACAGGTTTTCTGCTTTTTGGTCATTGGATTTATTTTTGATGTCTTGGAATAGCAACTCGACTATCTAGCTGTCACTCACACGTCAGAAACAACAAAAAGCAAAAGAGAACATTAGGAGGGGAGAAATGGCACTTTTTCTTACTGCGGTTAATGCAATGCACTCTATCAAAGGAACATGCTGCTTCAAGAGGAATCATTCTTTCCAGTTATATCACATTTAATATCCAGCTATACAGCATTCAAGTATTGTTCATGTGTTCCTGCCATATTATTCGATGCCTCAGCTCTCTTCTTTCATGCTGCAAAGGATTCAGAGGAAGTTCTTGAACCCTGCCGTCAATAAAGACACTTCGCTCTGAGGCTGTAAAGTCAGTCGGTGAATTGTAGAAAGGCCAGGCCGTTAAATGTGTGGGAAGATCGTCTGGCATTTGCATAGAGGAATATTAATAGGGGCCATGGCTAACTTCACAGGAATTTTTTCATTTGGAATTTGGCTCGTCCACTGAGGTGCTTTTGAAAATGGCTGCCAAGCCTCAAATAATTAGGCAGTGGTAAATATTTCATGATGGAGTAATTTTAACGGTCTTAAAATCTTTGTCAGCTTTATAACTAATGCCAAAATAATGAAGTGACTGCTTTGTGGGCAGTAAATAATTATATCATACACTAAATAAGTGGCACAAGATACTAGTGTTATTGTCAAAATACAGTAGTGTGTTTGAACATGAAGTCAGACTGAGACAGGAAGTATTTTGGTATCAAGGACAATATTGTAGCATGCTGTAAGTGGAATTTGGTGGGCATGCCAAACGATGTCTCAGTCCAGCGCTGGCTCTCATATGAAGCATAAACAACAGATGTGAGAAACAAATGGAACATTTGATGCATGCGAGCGTGGGCATGAATCTACTCACGTGGCTGCGTTCGACTCAACCGCATCCACGTCCACTGAGTTCTTTTGGACCTGAACACCACCTGACAGCTTGAGAGGAGGCTCTGGGCCAATAACCAAAGACGATTAGATTCGCTTTCTGTGCAATTTTCAAATTTAATGTTAACTCTTGGATTGAGTTCCCCATTATTACTACTTCTAATGTTGTTTCTTGGTTCTGACGGCCGCAGACCGTGAGGTAAACAAGTGTTCTTCTCTCCTTCTTCCCTTTCCATGACTCATTGTCCTGCAAAGACAGGTTTTCCTTATTAAGATTGATCTACACGAACATTTTCTTTTAAAATTCCACCTATAGCTGTAGATATGTTAATGCAGACATATAACCATATCACATAACATCCGTCCTTTTAGATATTCACAGCATAATGTAAATGAAGGACTGCCTGTGTGCAGCACCCATCCAATTACTGTCTGGGATGCTAAAGGCTGCCACATGATGGACAGCTGAGCAGTCTGGCAGCAGAGGATCTAAACCTTGGAGTGGGATCTACAGCGGGGAGTGAGGGGAAATTGATTTTGATGCTGAGGCAGAGCAAGTCAGGTGTAGAGGAAGCATGTTAAATTATCTTCAAACAGGAATAGTCACTGCTGATGAAAAAATCAAAGATATGCACAAACACACAGCTCTGGGTGCACTCGCCATGTGTGGTATGAGTCACAGAGGAGGTTTGATATTTTCGGGCTGGGAAATAACATTAAAGAGTATTCCCAATTTGCTCCTGTTTTTCTTTAGGAGAAAAGACAAAAAAAGACTGCAACACTACGGGAATTCTTTTCCAGGACATTTTCAAAGAGGAGACAGTTGGTGGCTGCTGGCATTGCCATGCAGTGCTGCCCCTTTCCAAAGTACGCTGGAAATCTCCATTCAGAGCCTGTTGCAAATTTCCAACAAAACCCACTCTCAACATCAAACAGTTTTCTTGGACAAAGATCACAGAAACTCAAGCAATCGCAGTGGATAATTTTAGATGCTAAAAATACAAATTAGGTGGAGGATGGCCGCCTAGAATGTTCTGATCACAAAATAACAAGAACCCACAGTGTTAGTGAAAGCTCCCAAAACCAGGTCTGGCTATAAACCGTATCAGTCCTGTTGTCGCAGTCAAGCGGCAACCTCTGTGGCTGTGAAGTTAAGCCTATGTGGAAGTGTCAAAAACTGCAGGCGTCATTCAGCGCGCCTCAGGCCCGTGACAATCCACGTCTTTGCCCATTTTTAGATTAGACAGGAGGTGGAAGAGTCAGGACAGCCAAGATGGTGACAGTCTGAGCTTCACATACAGCTCTTCAGAAACCGTCCATGTTTATACTGTCTATGTTTGCAATCCAACAGACGCCCACTTTTGGCAGGAAAAGTAACAGTAGCACCAAATTAGAGCTGCAGAAATAAACATGCTGATGTGCACCATCTACGGCAAGCAAGGGACATTTCGAGTATCTCGTTTCTGGATTAAATCCAGATAACACACTTTTACTTAACCACATGTATGTGTCTCCAGTGGCCAGATCAGAAATCTGACTGTAATCGATCTTGCTTGTCCCAGGCTGCCCTCCTCTAGTCCAGAGGGTCCAGAGGGTGGTGGAAATGCAGATAAGGCTGTCTGGCAATGCCAGAAGAAGCACTTTAGCAGTTTAGCTACAATGCTAAACACTTTAGCCAGCCTTAGCTAGCTAACAACATTTGAGCTAAAAAATGCAGAGCGTTTAGTAGCATCTTGGAGAGGATGTATTCATCTTTTCAACATGTGGCAAGATGTGTCTCAGACAATCATATTAACATATCAAAAAATATTTAGGAATTTATCTCACCAAAATCACCAAAAATATAGAAAGACATTTTTCTCACTTGGTATCTACCATGCATATCTCAGCTTTTGAGATATCCACCTCTGCTGCCAGTACAATACAATGAGGGCGAATGCAATGTTTTTTATGGAGTTTGAAGCATTGAAAAATGACATTTGAAAGACTCAGCAGTGTGCCTTTCCAGAGAAACGGTCCCTGTTAATACCCAGACCTCCAGTTTTTACTGGAGCTTCTTCTTAACTGGAGAAATAGCCCCTATATGAAAACTATTGAAGCTGAGGTCTGTGGATTATCCTGAGTAACCGGGCATTGTTTCTGGTAATTGCTGTCTTTCTTTTTTTTTCCTCTTTCTTTTTTTTTTTTTTTCAATTCCTTTGAGGGACTGCATAATCAGCAGCTCATTTGCATTTACTCTGAATTTTTCTCTTCACTTTCTGTTACCGGAAGCATTTTCTAAGTTGTGCTACTTGCAAAAAGACTGTAAACTGCATCGAGCGGTGTCATGTTGGAGCAGAAAGTACAAAGAGGAACATTAAATCCGCGTGACAATGAGGTTTAAACAATCTACTACTCTTTTTTTTTTCAGTTTTGTAAAATGAATCCTGAGAAATGTTGTCATGAGCATGGAGTGTGTTTTAATGCAACTTAATATGTCTGTGTTTTGTTTTGTTGGAGGTTTGTTTGTGTGCGTGCGTGCATATATTTTCACAGAAGGAAAAAAAAAAAAAAGACATTAAGATGCAGGAGATGTTACCCGTTCTGGGATAAACTGCTTATTAATCTTGTACTTTTACTGGTGCATCATTTACCCCAACAATTCTGCCAAATGCACCCACAAACTGGCGTTGTAAATACATAAACAGTTCACAAAAATAGTCTTCCTTTGTCCTGTTGTGTCAGAGTAATCACACATTTCCTCCTGCTATTGTTTTCAATAATTCAAGCTGTTCATATCACCCTTAGTTAGAATGCAAAATATGTGTGTGGATAGTCTATTATATATGTGTCACATTTGCTTCAGACAGATATATCTTCTTTTATTGAAATTCTGTCAGTATGCATGTATTTTTTAAATCAAATTAAAGTAGCACTGGCTGCCAATTGCAGTGCTCGTTGCTGCTGTGTGACATGAATATAAAATGACACTCAAGTACATACTCTGCAGGCCTGGGAAGCATCCAATACTGTGTGTCCATCTTACCCTGTTACTTACCCTTCCCCGGGAGACATGTTTATCATGGTAATCTTTCCATGAGCAGACCGAGTGTGTGTATTTGAAGGCGTTCAGTGTTCGCCTGCAGGGATTCCCAAGGCCGAGACGTACACGGATTCATGCAAACTGCGCGGCTGCACCTTGTTCCATGTCTTGTTTATTTCACTACAGTGAGTAATGGTTTTAGTGTAAAGAGTAGTGCACTCTCCTACCATCCACCTCCACCCCACCTATTTTCTTTAAATGTATAATTCAGGCTAACCAGTAAAATGCTTTGTTTCATTTCCCTCATGCCATCTTTTGAACGAGCGTTTAGGATTGTGGGCAGTTTCAGCGCTCAGACAGATTTATTTAGCCCAGGTAAATTATAAATAACAATTTTCAAAGCTGCAATTAAAAAATTATCTTTCTAACGGCTCTTAAAAAAAAAAAAAAAAAAAGAAATTAATGGGCAAACCATAAAAGTTTAAAATAAAATGACCGTAGCTCATTTGCAAGCATGTCTATGTATGCAGGCCTTGTACAAAGCAGCCTGCTGGGTAAAGATAGCTTTTATCCTGCTCCTTTATATATTCTTATGTAACAGTAAACGTGAAGTAGAAAGAAAGCTAGTTCGTGAGTTCACTTATGTTTCGCAGGTGTATTGGATACAAACAATCCCCTGACACGCCTCTGGGGCGATATGCGAAATTAAAAGCCACGGGTGACAAGTTTGATGCTGTATTTCGACATGAGTTTTGAAGGGTTACGCAACAGTCATTCATTTAAGGTGCCAGATCCATTATATGCATGAATCATCTTCATCGTGCAATTCCATCACATTCTCTTCTCGAGCTGAAATATGCATTATGTTTTCCATTATTTCTTTTTGCCTCCTCTCCCTCGTGTGGAAATGCTCGAAGTTAGTAAAAGTGAGTACACAGTGAAGTGAAGAATCAAGGATGTAAAATAGATATTTATCCATGTAGGAGTCATTTCCAAATAGGGATCCTATACTGGGAGATAAAGCACTGACAATATTTTAAGGTTGCTAAAGCTTTGTTTACACCACAACAACACAATTTTTACTTTAATATGTTTTTTTAATATAGTTTCTCCTTTGTGCCGTACTCTAGTCTGTCACATTATCTTGAACAACATGGAGCTCCACAGAAAATATGAGGCAATTCATCCAGAGTTCAATGGTGCTGGTACGCCACTTAAACATTTTATTGTGCATTACATGAAAGGTCGGGGTCATTGAGTGGACGTTTTCTGTGCACTGGACAGAAATGAGCAAGAGCCTTTATAGCAGCAGGAAGAAAAACATCAAGATATAGCACCACATTTCACTCTCTCTCCCTGCACACGCACACACTCTTGAGATCCTTCCCTGTGGGTGGACAGAACCACTTCCTTATCCAAGCTACCTTGCATAATGCCTCTCCGCACTGCGTAGGGTACAGGCAGTACACCAGCAAGTCGCAACAAACCCACAGCTCACTCTCCCAATCGCCAAAGTCTGCTTTCAGAGTGTGTGTGTGTGTGTGTGTCGACTTGTTTGGCTCTAAGACCCCGAGAGCTGATACCAACAGACGAGGACCCCTGCAGCTACCGCTATAGATCTGCATCGAGGTCTGAACAAAAAAAAAACAAAAAGTTTCTAGTCAGACGAGGAGGCCAGAATGAGCGATAGATTTCCCTCGAGGTCAGAACTCAACATGTTTGGCACAGGCTCGCCTGCGTTGCCAACTGGGAGTTGACCTACAAGGCTTTAGACTCTTTCAGCCTCTGGCATGCGTGCCAGCAACCGAAAGAAAGCAATATGTACAACACTTATGAATAGGAAAAGAAATAGATATTCACAAAAGTCAAACTTTCTGAGATAAATATCTCTGGGAAGAAATAAATTGGTATGCAGATGTTTTCAGCACAATTTATGCAGCTGATTTAAATTACATTTCGAAAGATAAAGGTTTTGAAATTCACTCCAGACAGTCTGAAAATTTGAGTTAAATTGGATAGCTGCAGGTCTGGTTGGGCGTGAATTTTTTCGGGCACTTCATGCATCTTTTTGCTCGTACGTTTCAGATCCGATTCACCAAGTTCTCTTCGCTGCACAAGCTTCTTGTAATTCGCTCAATTCAACTTGATGAATGCCACCTGTTCGCGAGGAGATTTAATCATTTGCATAATCCCATTATATGGCTACCTGTTTCAATCTTGTTGTCGGAAATCAGCAGATGAAGGCAGAACACATTTGGCAGTGTCATAATGGGACACGCGAAACAAATAGGAAACATTAATAAGCTCGTAACGTCGTGTCACTAGACAAGTGCCTTAAAAAGAGGCTCAGAGAAGATGCAGATGGACAATAGACGGTAGGGTCAACACAGGTGTTTCCAATGATACTTATGGTACAATTCCATTTATTGTAGCAGAGTTTCCAGTGAAACAAACACGCACCACAGCAGCACCCTGACTCTGTTTAACCTGAATGGAATGGAACCTTAATTAGTATCATTGGAAACACCTTTGTTGACTCATGTCAGAGCCGGAAAAGCACAGGTGAATCAAATTTCCATTAACAATGGCCCAATGGTATCAATTACGCCTGTGCTTCTCCTGCTATGACATGCCAAAAAATGTCTGCTTGAAAAATGTCTATACAATATTATACAGCCGGGGATGTTGCATTGTCAGGTGTAGCAGAGGATGATGCTGCATACAGACCCTGAGGCAGCTGACAGGTTGAATATAATATTAATTTTGCATGGAGTTTATTTTGGTTATTTCGTTTTTATATGACACCTCCACCTCTGAACCTCCTTTTTTCAGCCTGGATTTGTTTACATTTTGGCAAATTGACACCTTTTAGGTGAATCATCAGTTCCTGTTTTGAACAGCGGAAGTGGTGGAGAGGATGATGTTAGCAAAGCTGACATCCATCATGAACAAGACTGTGATGGGCTTAAACAGCTCCTTCAGCAACAGACTGCTACTCCCATCATGTACGAAGGAGCGCTACAACAGGTCCTTCATTCCAACAGCTGTCAGACTCTTTAACACCCGCATGATTCAATAACTCTTCTATATTTCTTATTTATGAGTAAAATCTTATCAACCTTGTGTAGACGAGCTGCTATGGCACGTGAATTTCCCCGCTGTGCGATGATTGAAGTCTCTCATCTTATTAAAAATTCTCAGAGAAGCTCTTGAGTTATAAGGAGCATCTTTTTTCTCTGATTTCTAAGTGGAGTCAGGGATGTATTCATCATGGACCCACTGGATCTAAAAATATGTGCATCACGTGTCACTTCACCTCAACTTTGGAAACTTTTCGACACAAAGTAAAGGAGGTGACTTTAATATTATAAGTAATATAAGTTTTTATAATATAACTTTTAATAAGTACATATTTTTTTATGGAAAAAGACAACCAGCTATCATACGTTAGTGTGGTGACTTTTTGAAGGTGAGGTACAGAGAAAAAGCCTTGAGACAATGAGCATGAGATATGGATTATACCAGCTCACTATAATGAACTTGGTGCTAATATTTTATATATTTGATGTACTAGATAGTTTGAAAAGCAAAGCGTTTCTATCTCCGAAAGATCTCTTTTAGCCAACAGGCATCGTAAAAAAGATTCACAATAATGGCCTTACATCAAGATAGCAGTGAATTCTTGTTGTCATATCCACAACTATCCATTAAACACCTGCTCATAACAGCATTCTTAACCCCTGCATGTTATACAAGACGAGAACGCTCCCCCCTGTAAACATTTAGCACAACAATTCTCCTCTGTCAACGGTGATAGATTCACAGGTAAAAAAAAAACAAAAACTGCAATATTGGCATCCAAACAATAGGCAAGGCACTATACTTAAGTATTTCTCCAGAGAAATCTAAAATTATGTTGTCTCAAGGACATTGCCGACCGAGCATAAAAAAAAAAGGTGGGAAAAAAATGGAAAGGGGAGGAGGAAATTGCAGAGCACCCTGTTTTGCTCCCCAGCTGTTTACACAGTGCTGCAGAGGCTGTAAATTCTAAAGAGCTGAAGCATATTGGGCATCATCTCCAGCACCCATCATTCCAGAAATTGCCTCTCTTTACCCTCTCTCTCTCTCTCCGGAGAAGTGCACAGTTCATTGCCATGCCCGCGGATCCTTTTGCATTGTCACTTTGGTGGTGACACTCAGGATGGGGGGGATGCCCATAAACAACCAGCCTCGACAATATCTCAAAGGTAGGAGCCCGGATTGGACGGCTGTCTCCTCAAAGATATAAAGGGGGAATAATATTTTCCTTACCGAGACCTTTCTCCACGCGTCATGGCTCGGGATGTTGGGTTTTAAGCAACGACATGAAAGGTGGATGCTACTCCAACTGGAAACATTGAATCTATATGTGACAAACCATTTTGCTGTCTGCAGTCAGGCAATAACTTTCAAAACTTTCAGCCAAAGCTATCTGGCTAATCATGGGCAACTATACTGAGTGAAAAATGATGAATAAAGAGCAAGAATATAAAAAAGTGTTTGTTAATTTAACTGTCTAATAATTTAACTACTTTAACTTTATTTTTTCATGCGAGCAGAACAACTAAAACACCCGTCTGACTGGCACAAAAATGTATAATGCCTCTATTTGTTATTTTTCAGTACTCCTACACTAAGAATAACGGTTCTTCAGAACGCTCATGACCAGTTGAAGAGTGTCTTTGTTTAGGTAGGGGATGGTTCTCCACAAACTATGTGGTTCTTTGAAGGATTATAGGTCCTTCATTTTTATTGGACTTATGTGGTTGTAGGTAATAGCATGAATTCAGGGCTGCAATACATTATTTTCATTATTGATTAATCTGCAGATTATTTTCATAATTCATCACTATTTTTTTCTATAAAACTTCAGATAACAGTAAAAAAAAATCCCTGTCACAGTGACATCTTGAAATATGTTGTTCTGTCTGACAGTCCAGAACAGTCCAGAACACACACACACAATATAAAATGTATTATAATTGTATCTAATTCTTGCTCATTAAATTTGACTTTTTTGCTTAAAAATTACTTAAATAATTGTAATTATCAAGTCATCATTCATTGGTTAAGAAATGGTAAGATACCGTTTCTTTGATGGTTCTTTAGGGAACCTTTGGGGTTTCTTTAAAGAACCTTTTTTTTTCTGGTTTTATTTTGATAAATTCGAGTCCTGGAGAATGAAAATTACCCAGCAGTTTACAAGAAATAGGTGAGTTTGGTTGAAGTAAAAAAAAAAAAAAAATAGCATAATTAGGTTGGGAACCACTGATCTATGTGTCACAGGGAAAATGGTCCGTTTGCTTCTCAGCGATTATTGCGATATTGATTTTGGCTATGTTCAGTCAGTTGCTGATGATTCTTTTTTACTTATTTATTTATTTATAGGCTTTTTATTCCTTTTTTTGATAGGAAGGGGGAAGAGAAAAAATGGCAACATGCATTAAAACAATACAATGCCTAATGAAAGAATAAAACGTTGAATTAAGACGCCTCCGTTCAAATCAACAGTCATAGGTTTTGCCACTAGAGCCTTACTTGGTCTGGTAATAGCATTAGACTATGGTGGCTAATGTTAGTTGACATTAGAAAACTTAAGAATAAATATTGCTATACAACAGACATTAGTGAGTCACTTTACTGATTATATAACTCTAATCTGTTGCACTGTGTAGACTGTTATAGATGATCATTTGAACCCTTTTATCGCAAAGGAAAAACATGTATAAGTAAATATGTCTTAGTCTGACCGCAAGACAAGTTTCTGGTTTATTGCGTGTTGTGCTCTCTGTCAGGTTGCCTAATGAGGATGTCTCTAAGGCAACTGACTCAAGAATCTTGTGTCAATCAATGTTTCAAATTGGCCAAATGGATTTTCTATATAAATATTCAACATACGAACACAGATTGATTGAACGACAGGGAAAAACACAATCACACTTTGGAAAAACTGTGCACCACACACAGCTCATTTGAAGTATTTTAATGAGAAATCATGTCTCACCATGATTCCTATCACTCTGTTAGTATATATCTTTTGAATGTTAATTCCTCACAAGGTCACGTAGGAGATCTGTGGCTTCTTCACACTGGCTAATTATCCCAGCGCCATCTTTTATTGAATCTGACACTTTGAAGGGCTTTCTGTTGGCCCATCCCTCATTTTTTAATAGTATTGATTTTTCACCGATCATATCAGGCCCTTGCATTCTCAAAAAAACGATGCTGCCAGCTTTTTATTCTCCCTCGCTCCCATCCACTTCACAGCCTTTCGCTTTTATTCCTGTCCAAAGTGTTTCAGAGCTGGCAGAACTGTAACTGCAAACACGCATCTTCTGCTCAGCAATTATCAAAGGGGGCAGAGTGGGAGAGGAATTGATCTGCCGGCTCGCGGTACAGTAAACAAAGCCTCCCTGTCCCATGTGTGCTGAGCAATTATGAAGTGCAAGAAGTAGCAGGTTTTGCATGAGCTATAAAAAGACTAAAAAACAGTTGGAGCCAAAAAGGTGCAGGCAGAGACACTTACAATTAGCTTTAATAATGCGTTGCATTTACATCTAATAAGCACTTTCCACTTTCTGTTTGATCTTTTTCAATGCTTGTCCTTGATATTTATATATTGTTGCAAAGGTGAATTAGCTATGTCGCTGTCAGGGGCGATGTTCTCTCTAGGCGCAGCGCAAATAGCTTTCTAAAGAAAGCAAACATTTTCCCCATTTCCCACATCACTTTCCATGCAGCTATTCAATTCATCCCTTTGTTTTCCATGAGCTTGTTTGTCACCTCTCTCTGTCTCTCTCTCTCTCATGTCCGCATTCTACGTCGCTATATTGTCTTTTGCCCCTCCGTAGAATCCATTCATGCAACATTAGATTTAAACTCTGATATGCAATGTCCCTGGGCGCTCGGCACAGATGGATATATGAATAGCATTTAGGAAAATAAATTGATCTTTGATGCTTGTCCTTCAGGGGGAGATTATGTGACATTGGTTACTGTCAACAGTCTGTTCTATTTCTATTTTAGCTGAGCGCCATGGGTGAAAATACACTCATGAGGTCCATTGGAATCGAAACGAAATGGGCTATTACCCTTCAATGTGATATTTCTGAGGCGATGGAAATGAAAAGAGGTCTCTCATTTGTGCTGCAGTGATCTGGTTATGGCTCTGATGTACATAGTCTGAGGGAACCTGTGAGGTTCACATTTATCAATTCTTAAGTATGTTTGGAATATTAAATGCTTCACCAAAGGATAAAACATACCGTATTCATAAACATAATGTGCTGTCAGACTTGCTGGTACAATTTAGGCCCTGATGTATGTGTGTATGTCTTGTAGAATCTCGACACATGGCCGTATAAGAAAATCAGATTTTTACATAAGCCCTATCTGATTCCCCCCTCCTCCTCTCCTCCTCCTCTCCTCCTCCTCTCCTCTTCCTCTCTCTTCTCCAATTGCACATGAGTAATAGAGACCATCTGCCTAAAACATCACAGTCAGCAGAAAGGCGTCGCAGGGCTACGAAGATTTCAATTATCAATATACCATTTAATACATCGCCGCCAGGCCAAACAGCCTGGCATCTCGAGAGGGTGAGATGGAGAATGTTATTTCTCAAACACATCAGCAGATAGCTGCAATTTGGCATTGCGGTGCGGCGGGGTTCAAACCAGCCTCCATCCATCAAACTGTACTTGGAACATAGAGAAGCAGGAAACCCTTTGCTTACGCATGGGCAATCGTGTTAGAGCACACACGGGGTGATTACAAAAGCACTGTACCCCTCTGAGAGCTGTGTTTTATTCCCGTGATCAAGAGATAGGAAAACACTATTAGACTACTTGTGGATATATCAGCCGCTGCCTGAATGCTTTTGATTCCTATAAGGGGATGCCCATCATTGCATTGGATTTACAAGAAACACTAATCCAATCTTAGATGCATATTGTACTGTAGTGAAGACAAATGACTTGTGTTTTTTTTTTTATCAAAGAATCTGATTAGATAAAGTATTTCCTCACTGGAAGAAGAGTAAAGATTTGCACTGAAGGCTTTTCTCTATGCAAAAGATGTTTCCACTCTTCTTCCATCTGACTTCCATAAGGATTTGATGACATTATATGATTTGTTGATCTGATTGCCTGCGATATACGTGATTGTCAGATGGTTCATCAAATAAGCCAAATATTTTTCCCTTTACCAAACAGTTTCCATCGAAGACTTCCCATCTGGTGCAGTCAGACTTAAGTAATCGTGGAAATCCAGCATCAAAACTACAACAGGAAAACAGTACAGTAGGTCAAAGTTTTCCCAAAGTTCATCCTCACAAGTGTGTGATTTGGGGCTGCCCAAGATGGAAGTTGACAAGGATCAACCTTCAAGACCTTTATTTTGGGCAGCACTAAATTAAGTGGTAAAATCTTCATCACTTCTCATGATTGATGATTGATTAATCAAAAATTGTGTATTTAGAGCATTGGTGACCAAAGATGTGCTGAAAATTGTTGGCTGATAAAGCACCATAGCATTGGATGGCAATGTTGTTCTATGTTGGTCGGCCTACCAATTTGGTCTAGACTGAAATATCTCACTATTGGATGGCCAGCCATGAAAACACAGGATGAATTGTAATCATTTTTGTGACCCCACTCTGACTTTTAATTTCACGCTAAAGCATAACCTCTGCAGTGCTTTGTGTTTTGTTTTGCGCTAATGCGCATGCTTACATGCTAAACTAAGATGGTGACCATGGTAAACGTTACTTAACATCATCGTGGTTAACACGTGTTGTAGCATGCAGTTGGCATTTCACTAACCAATACCTTTTTAATTAGGCAATGTAAGTTATGATGGATGTTTACAAGAGAGAGTTTAGACAACAGTTTTAGCAATCAACGTTTCCAAATAATGTTGGTTAACTTGGGGCTTTGTTTTGTCTAACGATTTGCATTCCACACACCATCTAAAAGCTTTTTAGCAATTTTGTCTTGTTGCCGATCTCAGCAATTAACCAGGTGAGCATAATGTTCTTATTACCAGGAGGAGTCATGGCTACGTCTATGAATATATAACCCACGTTGTAATAAAACATGTCCTTTATTGCCAATTACATGTACCAAAATTCATTGCAGTGAGACAGCATCAGACAGACATAGCACTGCAGATAATGAATTGTTCATATAACATGCAGCATAAGCACATTCAGCTAGCATGTTGTAGACTGGTTTGCAGCTGTAGAGCAGGTATAGTGACAAGTGAAGCATAAAGTAGTTACAGTCCATAATGTATAGTTCCTGGGGCTGAAACATGTCATATTATGAAAGATTTGTGCAAAGAAATGGTGTCTCCGCGTGGAATTGCTGCACCAGGAGAATCTAGGGAAGCTCTTATAACATCTTCATTAGCTGAAGGTGTTCTGGAAGAATATTATGTTGGGATGGTGAAGGTTTTTCTGTGCATGTCTGAGTGTGTCTACGTGTTGACAGACAGATGGACAGGTGTCTGCACCTGCCAGTCAACTGTCTGTTATCAATGTACGGTATGTTTGTATATCTTCTTTGTGTGTCTGTCTCTGTTACTTTGGACTGTCACTGTATTCAGATCATGGTTTCATATCTCGACTCTTAAGCTTTCACCATTTGGCAGCGAGAGAATTCAAATAACCTGCTTGGCACTGGGACTTGGATTTAAATCCACTTCAATTTGGCTTGGTTGTTTACCAAGACTACACCGTGTAAACCTGAGAGATTTATCAGTCTATCACTGAAACTCTGCAACACTTTTAAAATAGAATGTGATAATAATGCTTGCTGTACTAAAAATCCTCTTGACTTCCATATCTTGGTCTTTTTGTCTCATTTTAACTGTCTCTCCTGTGAGTACGATGACACATTATTACGTGTCCCTGAAAGAGATCTCATGGAGATTGTCAGCAGTACCACCATGGCTAAGCAAACAGTGTGAATTAAGTTGCATTAATATACTGAGCACACTGATTAATATTCTATACTCTCAACAGTCTTTGTAAATATTGAAATCCAGGCTAGAGTCTACAGCCACAGGAGCATCTCATTGAGGCTCTACTTAGGCACAGCAGTACTTTCATGCAATTCAAGCATGTTAACATACTGTCAAAGATAATGCTAACATGATGATGTTATAATCTATATCTTAGCTTAGCATGTTGGCATGGTAACCTTTCCTTGACAGCTGTGGCTATGGGAATGCTGTCAGTTTTGCAGGTATGAATGAACACAAGTTATTACAATTCATCCTGAGGGGATTAAAAGTTTGTACCCAGTTTCATGGCCATCCATCTGATAATGCTGAGACATTTCATTAAAATTTAAAAATGTCAACTTGCTAGTGGCACTGGAGGAAAAGTCAGAGGGTCACCAAAGTCATTGAGATATATCATCTGGGAACCATGAATGTCTGTACAAATGTCTGCCAGTCCATCGAATAGTTGAGATATTGTCAGTCAGTCTGGACTAAAGCAATCTCAGAACCCATCGCCTATCATCTGATCTAGCCTCTGGGGTTTAACCCCTGGGAACTCTTTGCACTGCGGTCATTAGTCTGTATAGCAACTTATAGACAATACAATGGGTACAACTGGTCATCCTGCAATTATTCCTCCCAAAAATGACATGAAAGGATGCCAGTGGCATATGAGATAAACACAAATGATGAACAGCTCTGACATACAACCATGTCACCAATTTTACTAACAAGACTGATGTCAGGTCCAGCCTATTCAGACAATTCCCACAGCACTCAACAATTTATCTTTGGTGAAATATTCATGATACATTTCTAAATTGCATATAATTGATTGTATGATTACAGAGAATAAAAGACTTGTGACACTTAAATAAAAAACTGATTCCAAAGAGTCAAGAACCAGTTGAAAACCTGGTGCACCATGTGTTCTTAAATTAACTTACTCATGAAAATTGAATGAGATGCGATTACCATTTTATAACCTCTTTTGGCATTGATTTCACACCGTAGAGTACAAGGACAGCTCACATGCATTTATAATGAAGTGTTCTGATTTGACTGCTCACTGAGTACCTGTAGATGAAAATCTGGTATGCAGGTATATCGGTCAAAGTTATGTTCGTCACTAACACTCACTATCACTTAAATAAAATAAAAATAGACATAAATATTGTTTTGAGTTTATCCTTTCTCTTTATGTGTATGGGTAAACAAAGAATTAATTTTCTAGAGCACATTTGTTCCAACATTTAATTTATTTAAGATGTAATTCGTAAGAATTATTTATTTTTATTGGACTTTATTTTGTTATTTATTGTTTGGATCACTCAATACCTGCACCAACACGTACAAAATACTAAAGAAACACAATGTGCTTTATTTTCATCATCCCTTCTGGCAAAATGGCACTGGGGAGAGCAATGTTGGTCTGTCAGTCACATTCATGGTTTCCCGAGGATGAATACTGCTACAGGTATCCCTCAGACTTCCACCATCAGGATGACATTTGTGTTTTTTGGAGATTTATTAGATGATATTTGGTAAAGACAAATTAATAACTTAATTCAACTGTTTATGGGGCGAGGAACCATATATGGTCACTTCCATGGGCTTTTTAAATGGTGCCCCACGTCTCTCAGTGAAGGAGCAGAATCACGTGACTTTCTCCAGCCAGTCAGCAAATGTCAGGCTACGTCACAGGTAGCTTTGCTATGGCTAACTTCTTTGACTTTGATTTGCAGCCTAAAACTTAAACTTTTTTTTTTTTTTAAAGTCAAAAGAAAAAATGTCTTCTTATATCCACCAAAAAATTGTTTTGGTTTTTATAGTTTGGTTTTTAACTCCCCGTTCTAATTATATTATGGCTTAAAGTTTTGTGTAATCGACAGTGTGGCCGCTTTGATTCACAAGTGGGTTCCCTTACATTCAGCCCACTGATGATCCACGTCTTTGCCGATATTTAAATTAGATAGGAGGCGTCAGAGGCAGGACTGCCAAGGTGGTGGTGGCCAGAGCCTCCACACTCTGAGCTTCACAACGGCTCTTCAGAAACCTGTGGGTGACATCAGAGATACAACCTCTATATTTATACTGTTTATGGTTTAATGACACCAACAGTAGACCTGAGGTGACAAACAGGTAGAAGTTTTATTGCACAACATAAAAAATTGAGATGTGTAATCTTAACTGCATGGAGGGATGGATCTGCAAAGGCATAGACAATATTGCACAGTTTTTTTGGCAAAGCTTTCTATGGCCATGTTGGTAACACACAGCCATTTTATTGGTTAAACCTTTCTGGAATTACAAGGGTTTATAGCCTAATTAAGCATGCACTTGCACTTTAAGACCCCCGATGAAGATGTGACCCCAGAACAGGGCTGCAGCCCAGACTACATCATATCCAAGTCGATTAGGACTATGCCCAGTTGAGTTTGAGACAAAAACAGGGTCTAAAGGGAGTTGAGAGCAGCCAAGTCTGAAACAGAGCAAACCAAGCCCTATTCCCAACTAACAGCAAAATACTCTACACAAGCCATGTCTTTCCAAATTTAAAAAATAATGCTCAGAAAGATTGATGTTTAATAAATGTAGCTCTCAAGCACTTCAACATTTAGCTCCTGCCTTTTGTTGCACTGCGAAGCACAAATTACTCTCTAACAAACAAAAATAACAAAGATGATGGTCTAAATATTTTTCTCCGGCAGTGACTAATATTCCTTGTTATTATTCATGTTTAACAGTGTGAGGCAGACAACAAATAAAGTATCTGATTTTTCCTAACAACAGTCTCGTGCCATGAATGTGAGAGTTGCCATGTCTGCTCCAGCATCCTCCAAACAGGCCCGGAGCATCCACTGCCTACACTAAGACTGCCAAAAACCTGCGCATTTGCATCTTTCAAATTTAAAGTGTGGGTGGACAATAGCAAAACCAAGTGTGTAATGTTCTTTTATATGGTGCACATGTTTTTTAAAGTTGCACAGCACTAGACACTGGTGACCAATATACAATAAGAGCTCATCACTGCCAATGAATCATGCATCCAAAGCTGCTACAATCTCTCTTATTTTTGCCAACATCTGCTATGAAGACTCAAGGTTAGATTTGCCTCCAGGGTAACCATAATTGTTGCGAGCATATGTTGTTTATGAGCTGTGCTGGAGCTTTAAAAACGAAGACAAGCTTCTCCAGGAAATAAAGATTGTCCAGCATTCATGGTGGTACATGTGAAGAAGTGGTTAATCAGTGAGACTAATTGCCTTTTTGTATTCATGATGTGCTTTGCTGTTTAACAAACGATAGAAAATGAAGAACAGAGCTAAATTGCTTCGCTTTTGGCAAAATTATGATTTCAGTTGTCTTAACCTGTATAGTTTAAATGTTCCTTTGCTTAATGGGTGACGTGATTCATCTGCTCTGCATTGTGAGGTGTGCTAGCAGCTGTTTTGAGTGCCAAGATTACATTTAGTCTCCTCTGAGGCAAAAATCAAATCCTATCAGAGGGCTCTTAGACAGGCTCTGACTTCCGACTAGTGACAGATAACTAAAAACAGTCTGTCCTCGGGGACAGCTACCATCATTCTAATGTATGCCAATTTGACTTTTCATTCCTCTGCCAAGGACAGAATACCACCTGCTGAGAGATCTGATTTTATGTGCATGTTTATGGACATCTCGGCTCCAGGGACCCTGTTTGAGCGATAGCTCACCGTTCCACAAGGAGAAACCTGCCCTACCCACTGCCACACCTCTCTAGTCATTTATCATATAATGTCACGGAAAGGGGAGAATATCTCTGCATCACCATCCTCTCTGCTAACGTGGAGGGGACATCACGTCGGCAGACCGCCGACAGGTGGGAAGACTTAAAAGACAGCAGGTTGGTTGAAGAGAGTGAAAGGAAGAAGAGCTGACAAGAAAATAACTTAACACCCAACAAGTTAGGTCCAAATTAAGCAACAGAATATGTCACTTTTTCCAGCCCTTAGAGGCGTTTTCTAATGTGACACCCCATCAGTAAGACATGATTTATCTGTGGCTTTTAAAGCCGTTAAATCACTGCTGTCACCTGTGTTAAAGTTTAACGTTTTGTTGACCAATGCATCCATCCAAACTTCATCCCTATGTGAACTTCGCTTTTTAATACCGTCACTGAATACCCTCCATAATTACTCACAGCTACAGGGCTTGGTCCCTTAAAAGTAAATGGCCATTTGCTTGTGAGGACAGTCTCAAAATATGAGACATGAGAGATGTATATGGACAATACATAATGCATACAGTATAAATCAGTGTGGATTTAGAAGAACCTTGGTACGAATGTGATGCCAATGCCTCATAATAACTTGAAGTACATTTTAAGATTACGGACTGATTTATACAGAATACCTACATGACCCTTTGACCCTCTCTCATGTCCTCACATAATGCACTTTATTTAGTTTGACACATCAACCCTCCAGTCAACCACATCGGCACTCTCCATGATGATATTACCGAAGTGTGCCGACTGTGAACCATTTACACACTTTCAATGGCTTCCCTTTTTCCTCAATACTCCCCTGATCGTTTGAAATTCAATTATGCTAATCACGACTAAGGTCGGGGACATACAGGCACTTTCTTTTTTGCTCTGCTTCATCTGTGTGCCTTTGAGAATAATTATTCTTAAAAGCATATCATTTAGACCCCTTTAGGAAGAGGAAGTAATTTGTGCATTTTAGAGTACTGTACGTTGGATCCTGATGCACTTTGTTGACTGGTTAGAGGTTGTTGTGGATGCTTAATAGGCAGTGTGGTGGTAGTGTTTCTGAAGCTTCCCAGACCACTTTCATGAATACTTTGGCTGTATAGTCTACGTGGGTGTTTAGAAAACACTTAGCACAAAATGCATACAATGTTCAAATTATTAAGATATTTATGGTGAATGATACACCAAAATGCAAGTAAGGTAATAACTACTACTGTTACCGTTAGCTATCAAGCTAACCACTTTTACAATATTGAAGTTTAAAATGAAAAGAGTGACGGCTTTACCACTCAAAATGTTTAGTCATTTTTTGAAACAATAAATCCTTCATTTCAAACAGAGACAGACAAACACAAAGGCAGGCTCCTCATTTTAGCCACATAGCTTCGATTCTGCTAGCTAAATGACTAAATTGGTAGCAGATTATACTAGCTAGCTAACTACTTATCTCATACTAGTACTTATCTCATCTAGAGGTAAATATTGCCTACTGACTCTGACTTCACCGTGATTGCTACATACTACTGTACATATGTAGTATGATTATATTGGCTGCCACAAAATTTCAACATCTTACTGTAATCATAATCCTGTACCCCCTTGTCCCTAGGCACTGTGTGCCGCAGTCAATTGGCACTTCTTTTTTTATTTCCCAGTAATATATATGATATATTTATTTAGGTTTTTGAATTACATTCAGATATTATGAGAGTTAAACCTGCCACTTTGAAATACGTTTCACTTAGAATGATTTGTAAGCATACTGAAGAATAAAAAAACTCCAGTCTTGACATTATTCCTGAGCTCATGTACAGTACACTGCAGCACAATTCACCAAGCTTCTTACAATGCAAGAGCTGTTTCAGTAATGCTCAGAGCCAGCAAACTAATAATACCATCTGGCCACATCGACACAAGTGTAGTTGAATCACTCAAAAACCAGACACAAACCGTGAATCCAACATGTTGCTTCAAGAGGTCAAACACATTCTGAGCTCCGCCACCTCTCACGTTTTTACTCTTTTTTTTATTTGGGAAGGGAGCCCAGTTCGACTTCACATTTTAATTCTCTTGTGTGTAAGAAAAAAATACAAATAAAATCAAGGGCTGCTGCAAACATCTGTTGCTATAAATATAATATCAGACTTTTGGCCCTTTTATATCCTTCCAGTAAACAGTATGCTATTTTAATTTGAAATGCAACATGGATTTCAGGAAGGACAAAGAAAATGATAATAACATTACATTGCTTGCCTCATACCAGCATAAATCAGTTGGGAAGCAAATAAATATTTAGACTTTAAGATCATAAACCTTTTGCACAACCACAGAGAGCACAACTGTATTTCCCTGCAGGGAATAGAAAATCTACTCCGATAAAATATCCGCCTACAGCCCACAATTACAGCTCAGCTTCTTCTCTAAACACAGTGGTCACTTAATCTGATTTGCATTAATGTGCATGCATTTGCTCTTGCTCCAGTTGGTCACTGTGACTGATATTGTTTTGGGTTATTCACATAGTGGGGAAGGAAAACTGAATCGTCTAATGTACTGTAAAGAACAAAATGTTTTCCTAAATGTATTATTAAGCTTGATAAGACTACCTCGGACGGTTGTCTACCACTGCTGTTTGCCCGAGCCGCCACTATATTACAGCACACTGACTCTGTTATCACTACAGATAATAAGCAGTTATATTACAGAGGGAAAAAAGATCAATGGTAATTTTGACAATTTTCTTACTGTCACATACCACATACATTTCACTTAGATCACTGGTTCTCAAACTGTGGAACAAGCACCACTGGTGGTACGCAAGCTCTCTTGAGTGGTGTGCAAAGGAAACATTTAAAGGTCCAGTGTGCAGGATTTAGTGGCACCTATCGGTGACGCTGCAGATTGCAACAACGTCTCACCCTCTCCTTCCAAGCATGTAGGAAAAACTCCGGCTGCCAAATTCACATTAAAAGCAAAAGTCCATATCTGGATCAGTGTTTCGTTTGTCTGTTCTGGGCTACTGTAGAAAAATGGTGGTCCCACTCTCACTGTACTGTAGATATAAAGAGCTCATTTTAAGACTTCGAAAACACACAATTCTTATTTTCAGGTTATTAGACACTAATGAAAATATACTAATAAATGTTCTATTCCATTTCTGCCAATAAATACTCTTAAATCTTAAACACAGGACCTTTAATTTAATCAATACTACAATAATTGGAATGAAAATACTTAAACTATGAGATCCTGTTATATTTATAGTTTCATATCCTGCACAATAGCCAATTTTTATTTAACATTTATTTAATCAGGAAGGGTCCCATTGAGATAAAAAAAAACTCTTTTTCAAGGGAGTCCTGGCCAAGACAGGCAGCAGCACAAACTAAGAACAGATCAAATTAAAACAGATAAGTATTACACAGTAAGTATTAAAACACATAGCAGTCTAGAAAGATAATACCAGCCGAGAGTGGCACAAGCTCTGACCTGTGTTGAAAGTGATCTAAGCTATCCAAGAGATGAAATAAACAAAACAGATCATCAGTCCTGGCTTTCATTCATTCGACTGGATACTACAATGGATTTGAGTCGAGTCAATCTCCATAAAGAAATCAGATCTTTGAGTTTTAAAATGGTGTAAAACATTCTGTAAAACATTCCGGTCTGAGTAACCAAGTTCAGTACGAGCATCTGGTACAGGCAACATGTAAAAGTCAAATGTGACGAGGAGGTAGCATGTGGTAATGTTTCAGAAACACTGCAATCGTGACTCCAAACAGAAACTATAAGGAAGAGAAGTGTCGATCAGGAGTAACCCTTTTCCACCAAAGTAGCCCAGGTTCTTGAACTGTTTCTGTTCAGGATACAACAAGTCAATAATAAAATGTCTTCCTATTAGAAATAAACCTGCCTCTTGCGTGAAGTGTCTGTAGCTGAGTCTGTCTACTGTATTTTAACATCTGTGGTATTTGGAGAGCCGAATACCTTGTGAGGTGGTACACGGTGAGAAACACTGACTTAGATTTCTGTATAAATTTGACATGTTTTGTAAATTCATATATCCTCCTCAACAGGCTGATGTTTCATAAAACCAATTATACAAAAACCTGAGGCAGAGAGAGGGAGGAAAAAATAAGCCACAATCTGAGAGCATGAGCAGTGGTGCTGAGATATGATAGCCATTACAGAGATGGCCGGGTCGAGGACGTGGAGGTCATTCACAGCCGGACTTGGCCACACACACACTCTCACCTGCCAAGCAGCAAAGGCAACTTCAATATCTGGGCAACACATGGCTACAAAAGGCAAAGAGGAAGGCTGTCCTTGGCTGCTGTGCTGCTGCTGCTGTGTTCAACAATGTCATCTTCACAGCAGACAGATACATGTAACTCTGACTACAGTGATGAAATGCTATTCACGTTGGCAACACCTCACATATAACACTTCCAAAACAGGCTTACAATGTAAGATCAAGCAGATGTGTTTCACATTGTCACTAAACTATGCCAGCTGACCAGATGATCTGATGTATTTAACTAGCTCTCTCCAAGATGGTGTCCCAGTTGGTATCCAGTGCTGGACAAATTACTTAAAATATGATAAATTACTCATTAAATTACCAATTGAGAAAAGGATTTATATTACTTAATGGCAAATGTACATGTCAAAGGTGCCTTTAAACAACTCCAAGTCCTGATGTCACTTCTTCTTAATTTAAGAGGAAACTTTGATATTTTTCCACCTGGGCCCTATTTTCTTATGTTTTTTGTGACTAAGTGACTAATGGAGACAATAATTCAACAATTGCTGCAGTCAGTAGTTCCACATTACAACTGCGCACCATCACTGTACATCCACAACAAGTGCTTGTTGTATCAGTAATTTATGTATGCTCCTCGGTCGAGGCATGGGCCAGCCTGGTGCTTACTAGTGATGTGTCGGTCGTAAAAGAGCTGGTTCAAAGAGCCAGCACTTTTAAGGGAACAATGGGAGCCGGCTCCGGTATGTGAGCCATTGAGTGATAGTAGAAAAAAAGAAGCAGCACTTGGACCCATTTTAAAAATTTTGAAAACACAAACAACCTTCACAGACACATGAGAACTGTGCATCCAACAGTCAATAGCTGTCCTTTTTTATAGTTTTTATAGGTGTCTCTATCTGCTTTGTGTAGCAGATTGGTTCTACAAGCAGGTTAGTGCATTCATTGGGAGGTTTCAGAGGGTCACAAGGGTCTGTAAATGCGATGAAAACAATTAGCTACAGCAATTTATTGATATTAGAAAATGTCATTTTTACTTTTGAATGCTTCGGTACAAAGGATGTATTGAATGTATCCATGATATATGTGTACACATACAAATCATAAGTCAAATCAACACTGAATTTGGCTCAATTATGACGGGTATAAGTGGTAACATGAAGAGCCGTTTGGGAGCCAAAAGAGCCGGCTCTTCTTGATGAGCTGAGTCAAATGATCTGGCTCCCTAAAAAGAACCGAACTTCCCATCACTAGTGCTTACAGCTACAGACACCACAGAGCTGAACACTGTGCATTAGACTGAGCCAATCTAATCTTTTTTTTCTCCCAATTTGGACTTATTTTTGTTGAGATCTGATTGGCTGATTGGCTTTGATCTTTCTGAAGTTTCTGTGGTAAACACAAATGGCAACCTACGCAGCTTTGAAGCAAACCCAATGCAGAAGTGACAAAACTGCAATTCCTTATACAGCCACTTGAGGCTGGCTATAGAACAAGTCACTCTCCATAAGTCCCCATGTTAAAATGTCCAACTTCACAGCAGAAATAAACTGTAAAATGTTTATAGCCTGGTACAAAAAACAGTTTTGGTCTCTATAGTTAATTTCCCAGTTTATGCCAACTCTACTGAGTCTGAATTATTATTTAACTCACCTGTTCAAATTATATTAAGCCTTGAAGTTATGCAGAATTAACAGTGTGACCACTGTGATTAACAGGTAGGTGCAGTTACAGGTGACTTGTTTGAACGTCGAGGCCAATGATTCACGTCTTTGGCAATTTTTAGCCAGATTAGCAGCGTAGGCTTCACTTCACAGCCACGGAGGCTGCCTATTGGTAGCAATCAAGTGCATATTTAAATGTCCAGTGTGTGGGATTTAGTGACATCTAGTGGTGGGGCTGCAGATTGCAACCAAATGAACATCCCATTGGCTCACCCTCCTTATTCAAGCATGACGTGTTCAGTTTGTCTATCCGGGGCTACTGTAGAAACATGGTGGTTCAACATGGTGGTCTCCATGTAAGAGGACCCACTCCCTCTGTAGATATGAAAAACTCATTTTAAGGTAACGACAACACAGTGATTTGTATTTTTCAATCAATTTAAATGTTAGCTTAAGTAGCTTAAGAAGCTTCAGCTGATGAAATCTGCCAGCAACAGTAAAAATTTCAGCCAGAAAAATTGCTGTTTGGTAAATTAGAAATGAGGCTGCTTTTGTGTGAATCATAAGTGGCAATCCTGCCACCGGTGTCACTGAGCGAGAATGCAGAATGCGAGAGATAATAATAAGACACTAACAGTTATTAGGATGGGAGGTCAGAGCATTTCTTTAGTATTATAGTCGCACTGTAAATACTGTGTGTGACAGAATGTTATTGCTTGCCAGGTTGCAATTTGTGATCTGTTTTTATTAATTTTTATTACATTGCAGTTGTGAGAGAAAGTACGTCTCTTCATTCTCGAGGCGTCCCTCATGTTTTCATTTGTTCCTTCTGTGTTTTTAAGGTCATCACATAAATCAAATCAAAGACACGTCTGAAAGCCAGAAGTATCTTACACACAGCTTTAACTCCACCGGGGGCTATCTTTCACTTCCCGGACTCCACATTTTATTTCTTTTTTCCTTCACCTCGTTCCTTTCCCATATGGGTTCTCCTTCATGTTTGTACTCTGCTTCAACTGTGCCTTAGGCTCAACTTTGGAATGAGTCTGTCTCTGCAAGATGATTGGCGGTTGGGTTGCAGCCAGGGACAGTCATGCTCTAAGAAAACTGGTGTTTGGAATACATTAATGGCCACCGCACTCAAGGTGCCTTGATGTAGTTGAAGAAGTCAGGCTGCCTTTGACACTACATCTTCTTTTAAAATCTTGTTTGACATTTGGGATGTAGATTTCTTTCTTTCAGTATTTCCTGAAATAAATGTATTCCATCTAGTTATAATTTTTTTCATGCCTCGTCGGTGCATTAGAATCATATTAACACATGGCTCTGTCACTCATAGGCGTTGGCATTTCTCTTGTTGAAATTGCCTGCTTATGCTTTCCTTGAAAGCGCAGTCGCTAAGCATCCCCCACAGTCAATCTAAACATTTTATTTATCAGGGACTGACAGAATATGCCCCAGAGTTTTAATGCTGCATTTGTTATCGTCGCTTAATTGCAGACTACATGTTTAACACTCCACTGGGCCATGGATGATTCAAAATTGCTTCATTTAAAATGACTGCAGTGGCAGTCAATAAGGGAAGCCACATTCTCATCGGAAGCTGCATTGTCAGAATTCAAAATGACGAGAGAGTGAAGAAAGGAGATCATTGGCAATGATTTTACTCCTGAATATCACGGCATTAAAGGTAGTTAACATACATGAAATAATCTAAATTCTGTCTGGATGCTTTTTGTGTTTGCAATTAATCTGATGTCAGAAGGGATTCAAATTTGCATGTTCACTGTCTTACCAGATGTTTGATATTGTGATGAGGTCAGTCTCTCTGCATTCAATGGACACACTCAGAGATGTCCCGGGACTGAAACTCAGCCTGGGACTTTGAGATGTAGACGTCTTTATGTAAGTGCCTAAAGAGCGTGAACAGAAAATTTTCTGGCAGTAATTTTAGCACTGATGTACATGATTTTTACGGTAAAAAGAGAACCTGATGGTGAAGACTGTCAAGACGCTTCAGGATGTCTGTCTCACATGTGCCTCTTCAGTTTGTATAAACATGTCACAACTGCACTAAATCAAAACCGGTGAGCTGGAACACAGTATACTGTCAGCTAAGATAACTCACACATACATTCACAGTCAGACACTGAATATATAAGCAAAAACAACTACAGTGCAGTCCCATAAAAACAGAGCAAATAACACGTATGTGTATGTGTTATAATATCAGGAAATCATCAAATTGATCAAAATCAAATCAAATATTTGGAGACAAAAACACCAACCTCGAAGGTATACAGGCTTATACCTTAGCTGACATGTGCCAAAAACTGCAGTTCCTCAAACGTCCACTTGAGGCTGGCTACAGAACAAGTCAATCTCCATAAGCCCTCATGTTAAAATGTCCAACTTCACAGCAGAAATAAACAGTCTGGTACAAATGATTATGACAACTGTACTGGGGTTGATTTTTTTCTTTTAACTCACCTCTTTAAATTATATTCGGGCTTAAAGTTATGTATAATTAACAGAATGGCCGCTTTGGGTGGCATTACAGATGGCTTGTTTGAGCACCTAGGCATAATTCAGCCCAACTCAGGTGGATGATCCATGTCTTTGCCAATATTTAGACTAGCCGGGGGGTGGAAGATGCTGGAGCCACAGATGTTGCGCTTTAAAGCGGCTCTTTAGAAACCTACGGGTGATGTCACACATACGCCATCTATTCTTATGCTGTCAGTGACTGCTAAGTATGATATTATGCTAAAAGTCTGATGCTAATGCTAAAATGCTAATGTTTTATTCTAACAAAATCCTGTTTTGTTGATTAGCTTACATACTTGCACAAGTATTTATTTATTTTTTTGCCCGTGTGCACGTGGAGAAATCCAAACCTTGACAGGTTTGCGTGATGGGTTTAATGAACAGTCAATCCATAATTAACAGTAACAAACGCACAGCATTGTGTAGATGGTAGTAGAAGAACAGCTGCTGAGGGTCCTCCTTTTACTGACTTTTTAGAGGCAATATTCACAGAAAAGAGAGGTGTCAGTATGTTTTGTACAAAGTGCTCCTTCTCCCATGGGCTTCACTCAGCAACAGTGGAATAGAGAAAAGGAGTCGAGGTGGGGAAATTGTCCTTGAAACAAGTAACAATGGCTTCAAGTGGAATGTGACACGTGTCTCCAGGGTCTGACAATATTAATCTATCTGCCAATCACCACAGGCACCCAGTCCACTCCAGCACCCCCAGCGTGTGCATTAATTAAGATGCTGTCACACTAAACGAAGAAGTATTTGGTGCATAACAAGATGGTATCTCTAAAGTCATTATCCTGGTTACTATGTGGGTAGCAGAATGCTTTTATGTTATTACTCATATGACACTTTTTACAACATTCTTCGGTGGCATTTATACGCAGGGTATACTGCACTATGAATGCACCTGTCAACACTCCTCTGTATATGTGACGGCCAGAAATAAAAAGGCTGCCTTTTTTCATAGTTCATTCATCACTTTAACGTGGTCTCTGTCCGCGGTGTCAAACACTAGTTGTGCGACACGTGTAAAATCCAACATTTCTGTCACATCAAGCCTCTAATCTAAAAGAGAGGGATGGGAGTGAAGGACATCGTGTGCGCCAGCTGACCGTGTTTCCACAGCTCAGCTATATAAAGAACGTGGTAATGTGACTCAATGACAGGCACTTGGCAAAAAATGAGGCTACCTTCCTCAAGGGTCCCTGTCCGTTTCAGACGATAATTGAAAATAATGTAAAAATAGTCGTGTGCTGCGGACATGGGTTAACTCTCTGAGGACAAGGTCAAACCCTCTCCCTTTACTTTAATTTCCACATGATTAATTACACACACGAAGTTGGTTGGGAAGTGTGTTTTACAAGTTCTGTAGGGTGTTCTACACTGATTTCTAAAGTTAATTTGATTTAACCATGCTTGGAGACTGCTTCTGAGGGTGGAGGAGATGAGATGCATGTGTAATAAAAGACAAACTTCTTCTCTCTTCTTCCCACCTCCCTCTCGACAAATTAGCACAGTAGCTTTAAATCTGATCATCTCGAAGCCGATTGTTCTCCAGAGAAGGATAATAGACAGACGTACTCAGACTGTGAAATCAAAATGTTCACACAAAATCAACTGTCAGATTTCAAGTACATCACATGCAGGGTTTTTGTTGCTATGGACACTGCTGCTATGAGCAGCGCTAGTGACATAAATCAACTCTCAAGACAGACACACAGTTTGATCTCATATAATTGCTTTGACTCTTGACTCCCAGATATTTTTCATCTTTATCAACAATCAATCAGGAAGTAAACGATATTCTTAGATTATAATGAGTGTTTCAGCCCTTAATCTTCTTAGAAATCCGTGATACGGCCGGACTAATCCCACTTTGATTTTCTGACTGATCAGAGGAACATGATTCTAATCTAGAGGTCCAATAGGATTACTTAAATAATGAGCGTGATTACACAACAACACAAGGCTGAACTCGTACAGTTAATTCAATCACTACATGTAAGACCTGACACATGTATCATTATAATGGATTTAAATCAAGAGTATAGACTCTGCTACAATGTATTTTGATGTGTATTTGTTTCTGTGTTGTTTCAAACGACTTATTTAAAGTCTCATTGTGTGATTTAAAATAAAATGTAAGATTTTAATTATAAATTATGTAAGATTTTAATAACAAATTAAATTAATTTAATATCATTTTGATGTTACACTAACTTGTAAATGGTGTCTCTGTGCACCTGTTCTTGCACTATGTAACTTTGTGCTCAGAGCACCGGCTGAGTGTTGCTGTTTGTACCACAGACATTTTAGAGGTTTTCAAGCCCAGGGCATGGAGGAATGCTGACAGGGAGCCGAGCCAGTGTCGTGCCAGAACAGGAGCTGTGCAGCCTACATAATGACAGAGAGTGACCAAGCTAGAGGCCAATAGTAAATCTGGGACTAACTTTTAGTCCTTTGGAGAGCTTAATGAAAGACAGACACTGAGCTGGGCTTCTTGCTGTTGGACTAGTAAGTAACATTAGCTGGCTGCTATGTCTTGTGTTGTTGCACTTGCTTGATGTTTGGCTGCAAAGTTATCAACTCGCTAGTTTTTGATCATAAGAAATACAAGTGTACAGCTGTCCATATTTACAACTGTGGTATTACACTCTGAAACTGGGTGTGCACAACAACATTCAGATAGGTGCAATATAAGGAAGATAAATCGGGCACATGCTGCACCAATCCTGAATGAATTTCCATCTATGAATGGAAAAAGGGCATTCATCAAAAATCAGAAAATATAAAAATAATAAAAGCCTGAACATTTGAACACATCATTGCAGTACAAAACACTTAATACTGAATCAAATACGTATGGATGGATTGAGTCTGTGATTGACATGAATTGTTATTCATGACCTTTCCAGGTCTTCAAAGCATTTACTCAGTGACACTTCAAAAGCTTCCACAACACACTGAGTGGGTGCATGATTAATGTAATTTACTGCTAAACCACCCTTACTTACTAATGTACGCACTGTAATGCAGCCTAACTCGCGACTCTCTGGGGCTTTAAAAGGCTTTCAAGTTGTTGTATTTGATTTCAACAGGATTTTTAATGCGTCTGCTTTCCAGTGGCAACTTGCAAATGCCTTAGCCCTTGTTGCCTCGCATTAACGCTTGCTCTAAAGCTGTTGTGAGCCTGATTGAGCAGTCCATCTTGCTGCAATTGCTTCATCATCTTGCAAGCTTAGTTCACGCTAGCGAGTGTAGCTTATGGTATGGTGTGGAGTCGTATGTCAAACAACAGTGCAGGGAACTCGCAGTGTATACATTGTGTGTGTGGACAGAGGTGAGGAAGGGAAGTAATAATGAAAGTTTTAAGTGGTCCCTTATACTGCGAGCAAGCTCAGTCAAACTTTGAAGTGGGAAAAAGAAACATCCCAAAATCAACAGCTCCTGTAATCTACAAACACAACGGAGGCAGAGAGTTGCGAGCAGGAGTCAGTGCAAGAGGGAGATCCAAGGCAACTTCAGATTTGTCAGTTCACACGCACACAAACAGGCACTGGCACACACTCATATTCTCTGAGCTCTACTAAGAAACACACTCTCTAACAGGCACAGACACACACATACCCCCCAAAGACACATTCACTTTCAGGCACAAATGCCTTCACACTCAAACATACTCACAGGCAAACTACAGAGGACAGACTAGTGGGGTTTGTTGTCAAGATATCATATAGACAAAGAGCCAGCCTCCTCTTGGGATGACTGAATTTGATCAAAGCAAAGCTTTGTTCCAAGTCAGGATCACTTTTCAACTTCTTAAGCTAATGAACAGTTTATACCGGCTAATGAAGTCATCAGAGCCTAATGAAGTTGACAGTGTTTTTGTGTTGTTCACAGTACATTCTAAGAATAACATTGTGGTGCCGTACAAAGCCAAAAGGCAGTCAGAAGAAGTGAAAAAGAAGGAGGATGATTTCACAGTCTATCTGCCGTTCCGACACTAGAACAAGCGTGTCAAGGATAATCAATGTTCAGGTATTTTTGGATCATTTAATTCCTGCAGTTCTCCTTCAGTAATGAGAAATGTCACATGTAGAGGTGTACAGAAAATCTCTCTCCCACATGCTCTCAACTGCCTGCAAGCTGCCAACCTGCCACCCCCAGCAGTCCACTTGGCCATATTGTTGATGTGCAATAAAATACAGCTGTAATAGTCCATTAATCTAAGGTTGATCAGCATTCATTACGGTGCATGCAGGGAGGCCATTGAAACACTGCATGCCTTGTATTACATAATTTTACACATTGGCTTGATGGCTTAGTTTACAGGAAGGCTACATTTATAATGTTGGTATAATTCTTGCAGAGAGAGAGAGAGAGCGAGAGAGAGAGTGAATAATCTTCCAGCCTTTACATAAATTAAAATTAACTTTAAAATATGGATAAAATATGCAATGTGTGATTAAGTTGTTACATGGTGCAATTATGATATGGAATCCACTTTAATATTTAACTGTTTCATTTTGTGGCTATGATTAGATCAGATATGCAGTAAATGAAGACCCTGAAAGTGAATAGCCTATAAAGCCTGTGCACTATATAATGTAAATGAAGTCAGACTATTTTCCCCTTTGTAAGGGTATTAAATATGGCCCTGAGGTACATTCTACCATTAGCATGCTAACATGCTCACAATGTCATTGTTAACATGGTGAAGTTTAGCAGGCGTACCATCATTTTAGTTTAGCATTAGCATGCTAACATTTCTTAATTAGCACTAAACATAAACTACAGATGAAAGGGAGTGTCGGTTTTGCAGGTCATAAACCAAAGTACTGGACAGATTTAAATGATGGTGGTGCTAGATGAAAGTAACGAGGGTCACTGAAGTGAAGTAAATGGTAAATGGACTGTACTTATATGGCGCCTTTCTAGTCTTCCGACCAGTCAAAGCTCTTTTACACTACATATCTCATTCACCCACTCACACACATTCATACACTGATGGCTTTGGCTGCCATGCAAGGTGCCAGCTGCTCATCACTTTTAGGAGCTAACCATTCATACGCATTCACACACTGATGGCGCAGACTATGGGAGCAATTTGAGGTTCAGTGTCTTGCCCAAGGACACTTCAACAAGCAGGCTGGAAGAGCCAGGGATTGAACTGCTGATCATCTGATTATTGGACGGCCCGCTCTAGTCGGGGGCATGAATGCCTGCACCAAATTTCATGTCAAGCCATCCAATTATTGTTGAATTTTTCCAAAAATAACCCAATATGTCAACCTCATGATTGTGATAGAGGAAAATATTAAAGGTCCAGTGTGTAGGATTTAGTGGCACCTAGCGGTGAAGTTGCAGATTGCAACCAATTGAATATTCTCCCACGTCTCACCCTCTCCTTCGCAACATGTAAGAAAAACTCTGGCTGCCAAAATCACATAAAAAGCAAAGGGCCGTATCTAGATCAGGGTTTGGTTTCTCTGTTCTGGGCTACTGTACAAAAATGGCAGTTCAACATGGCGGACTCCGTGGACGAGCACCTGCTCTCACTGTAGATATAAAGGACTCATTTTAAGACGACAAAAACACAACAATTCTTATTATCAGGTGATTCTACACTAATGAAAACATACTAATGAATATATTATTCATTACACATCCACTGAGGACCATGAATGCATGGACATTTATGATGGTAAATGGACTGTACTTATAATATAGCACCTTTCCACTCAAGATGCTTTTACTCTGCATTCATACACTGATGGCATTGGCTGCCATGCAAGGTGCCAACTGCTCATGAGTTTGGGAGCTAAATTTGGGGTTCAGTATCTTACCCAAGGACACTTGACATGCAGACTGGAGGAGCCAGGGATTGAACCACCATTCATCTGTTTAATGGACGACCCACTCTAACTCTTAAGCCACGACTGTCCAGTTCTGTGGCAAAACTTTCAAAGGTTGAGATATTTCACAAACACACATAGAGCATGAATACCTGTACACAGTTTCATGGCAAACCTGTCAAAAGTTTAAATATTTCTCATAACTCATAAAGCCCATCTGGGTTCTGCAGATGATCCCACATTAGATTTCAACTTATTACAGCTGAGCTTGAAAATGTATTCATGAAAACCAATGATTGATGAAGAACCATAATTTGGATCTTAGATAAAAGAATAATAATGGTGATTGAACCTGAATATCTGCACATCTGTTGTTGTGTTTGCCACCTGGAAACTTTGTTTACTGGCATTCTGATCCGACCTATTGTGAAACTGCACCCCTGCAATGTGTTAACCACATATGTTCAATTTGGCAAAGAATTAAAAATACACTATATTGTGCGAACCTACTTGAAATGCATCAAACTTCTTTATGCTGCACTGTCCTTTGGATAAAGCACAGTTGCACTGTAAGTGAGATCCTGCACCACCTGCCAATCTCTTCCTTGTAATAAAAGTGTGCTTGCTCAAACAAAAGACGGTACGTGCCTTCCACTACATTGGCACTGCAAAGAGAGGGAAGTCACAAATCACTTATGGCCGAGAGACAGTTTTACTGCAGCAGTAACTCTCCCTCTTCACAGAAACACACACACCAACACTGCGGGCCGACCACGGCGGCATGGTTGCTAGGAAACATCTTGAGGCCAGCTCCCTTAGTATCTGACCTGATTAGTTAATTGCAAAAAGTGAGCAAGTGGCAAAATTGCTCTAGCTGTCATCGACTCACTTAGTTGGCATGTTTTTAACCCATTAAGACACAGGAGGAGGAAGTATGTACTGTAGTTCAGTTGACTCTAATTTCTCTGCGTGAATGCGCAAAAGTGGCACCAATTGTTTGAATTCATTAAAGGAACGGTTCACCATTTCTTTGCAAAGACTCAGATGAGAAGATCTGTCTGTTCATTATAAATCTGGAGCCAGCAGTTGGTTAGCTTACAGTAGCTTAGCAAAAAAACAACAACCTGGAAACTAATGAACATGTTATATATATTGTGTGCGCTCAAAGCAAAGTGTAAAAACAACAATTAGCACTTCAAGCATGCTTTATGATGTAAACATGTTTATTTCTGCTGTGACGTTAGACATTTTAACATGGGGGCTTATGGAGATTGACTCCTTTTTGGAACTTCCACATTGGCTTCATTTCATAGCCACATAGGCTGCTGCAAAAACAATAGTCTTTTCATTGCCCTGTGCATGTCTAAAAAAAACACTCCCTGCATAGGAAAATATGATTGAATCAACAGTGAAATGTCATCAAACAGAAGTGTTGAATCTACACTGATGCCTGGCACTGAAACCAAATTAAAACTCTTGTTACTTTGAATAAATGTCACATGAATCAACAGTGATTCTACCCATTAACTGAAATGATGCCTGGGATTGAATTAGTTAATTATGTTGTATTAAAACAATATTACACTAATTAACAACAAGAAACCAGCCATTTCATTTTCATGACATGTACTTTATCAACATTTGTACCACACAATACTATAGTACTAAAACTGAATGAAAATGATTATTTAATATTTTAAACCTGTAAAGCCATGACTGTTTTGTCAGTATTCCATTTTTTTGATGGTCAGCACACAGGTCATCACATATATTGCTAATTTTTCAAACAGTATAAATTATGCTCATTTTTCTTGAGACCGGATTAAATAAAACCAAGTATAATTATCTCATAATTTATCTTAGTAGGGACATTAAATCCATTTTATTCATAATTTATTGTGATACAAACTCACAGAACATGCAGTCTTTTATTACTGTCTCCTTGAAGGACCTCTCGCCTGCCTGGCACCTGACACTGATGGTGGACAGTTTGAATTGTCGTTCAACCTTGACGGATCGGAGGAAGAGGGTGGTTGGTTAGAGTGACTTAAGGGATGCAAAGAAAGTAACATCTGTCCAATATGTCTGTGGAAGTTATCAGTCATCCAAGTCATCTTTCTTTGAGAAGGGTTAAATTTGGAGCAGCTGGAGTTAGTTTCATCGTTTCACTTCATCCAAGAGGCTTCTTCAGTTCTGCCTGACTGGTGGGGATCTTTGGTGGGATCATTGACCAAGCCACTGTTTCCACTTCATTAGTGCTTGTTGTTGTGTTCAAATCTGTTGAGGGATGGTTTCTCTACTTTTACATAGCCTCCTTCAGTCCTCCCTATCCAAAATGCGAACATTATCACTAAAAGAGTGTCCATTGTCTCTAAGGTGTAAGAAAACTTCAGACTCCAGTCCTGATATCTTGAGCCATGCTTTTGGTTTCACCTATGTATAGGTCCGTGCACTCCTCACTACATTGGACCACATACACCAGCTTGCTTTTCTGGGTGTGGGGAGTGTGGGTTTATTTGGCTAGGTTATGCTAATCAGTAATACATATTGCTAACTAGCAGAAATGGGAGGAAGAAGGGAAAAAAATGACCATTCTGTTGTAGATTGAGAGGAACATGGTTGATCCGTGAGTCGTTCAGTGTCTTCTGACTCCGGGTCAGAATCTGGCTCTGGTGGTTCAAACATGTTGGGCTGGATAACTCCAATAAAGCATCCATGTTGAGGTTGTTATGGCTACAGCATTTGATTGTCGAGGGAGGCAGAGAAAGATAATAGCACTGGCAGCGTTGCCAACTTAGCGACTTTGTCGCTATATATAGCGAGTATTCAGACCCTAGCAACTTTTTCTGGTATTACTGGAGACTTTTGGAGATTTTTGTTTTCTTCTCAACGATCAGTGGATGCCAATTATGAAAATTAGGCAATGGCGTCATTTAGTGATTTCTTGTGACTTTTAGGACAACTAATAGTCACTTTACTTACTGAGGATTTGGCAACATTGAGCACTGGTTCAAATGTTTGCTATAAAAAGTCCACCTAGTTTAGTCAGTCCTAAACAATAGGCTAGTTTAGGACTGACTAAACTAGCCTATTGTTTGTTAGCTCACCACCCGATCACAGTCCAATATTACACCTAATACAAACAGACCAATTTGCAGAGACAATAATGCAGCTATGAGTTAACTTTGCATTGTCCTTAGTTAAAAGATAAAAACGTCTTTCTCCAGAGCAAGATGAAAAGAGCACTGAGCAGTTGGAGCAGGTGCATTGTTTCTACTGAAGTGCCTGTCTTACTTTCCCTCCTTTTTTCTATTCCCTCCAAAACTGACTTTTAAATTTCCTCATCACATATAAATTAATTAGTTTTCTTTGTCATCTGAAATCAGAATACGCTGCATGCATCACAGTGAGGAAGTACTTTATTAAATGTGTCCTACACCTCCATAAAACAGTTGTTCCCCAGTCCTCATTTAATTTACAATATACTTTTTGTTGGAAAGTTGGCAGTAGGCACACTGGGACAATCCTGATTAAACGTTAGTATCTGCTGAAAATATGACCCAAATACAGCCCTGATTCAAGGGCATTTTTCCAACATTTAAACTGTCACTGAACGTTATAGAAATGTTGATTTAAAGTAGGTTTTTCAACCTCAACCTGTCTTACCATAGCTCAATGTTGAATTAACAACCTTTGCTATCTGGGTAACTATAAAACTCATTGAAGTGACAGCACAATTACTTCCACCAGACATTAAAGCACAGATCTGGTAAGGACGAAAGGCAGTACAGTAATAGTGCAGAACACAATAGCGATTGAGAGGCATGTTTTAATGTAGTCTTTACACTGCTACCAAGCTGTAAAGCATCTGTTCGTAAGATGGATGCCAAAGGATGTTTGACATTCAGTTTACCTTCACATATGCACATGACAGTAAGTTTTTTCCATGGGGATTGATATATGATATACCTCATGGCCTTGGTAATTCCACTTACCAAAGGGCTTGCAAATTATATGTAAATATCACTTTGTGATTTTACCATTTACTACACCCATCCTTCATCCGTCCGCCATTGAAATATAGGCGGGTGAAGGCTCTGACTTGTGCCAGAAAATGACCTTTGCCTCAGAAAGGAGTCATTGGTAACCCAATTAAAAGAAAATGTCACGCTGGTAATTGCGTCTCACAATGTGAATCATCAGCGTGGGGTGGCTCACACTGAATCCAGGGACGGCTTGATATGTGGCATTGAAGTCTCACTGCCTTCCTGTCGTTCCCTGTCCTTCTCATGCATTTTTCTCCAGCTACCCAGTTCTGATGTTTTCTGTCCTCTTTAAATTTATTGGTGGTTTAACTTCCTATAACTATAAAAGTTTCTGCAATGTAAAACTTTCTTTTAGTTTTAAAAAAATAAAGAAAAATATCTATCTATCTATTCTGCTCTATATATCTACCTAGCCACCTAGCTGCGTAGCTATCTATCATCTATCTACCTTTTTTTATTAGGGGTTTATGTCTATGTCTACAAAGGCAAAAAAAAAATGTCTAAAAGATCTGAAGTGACAAAATTCAAAATCACTCAAAGTTCTATCTATCTATCCGATATAATCTATCTATCTGCCTAAGACCCATGGTCCAGTGGAGGAGGCAGAAACAATGTGATTTGATTTTTAAATTATAACCATGACATCTGATTCCAACATTGAAATGATTATTTCAAATGTAAAACAGGAACTGGATCTTGCAATTGAAAGGTCCAGATAAGCTAATAATGCTAATATTTGAATGATCATGATCATGACCAGGATCATGAAATACTCTGCACTACATTTATTGAACGAAGAGAGTAATTAGAACAAGTTGAGCATTGCAAATGAAAAATCAAATTACCTCTTCTCACTGGCAGATTTTCCCACACACAGATGTGGTGTGGTGTACGTAATGTACGTTATATTAAGATATAGCATACATGTGATAGCAGATTGTATAATCTTGGGCCTGCTATCTAGATTGCCTGTTTTTCACTGCTAAATGTAAATGTTAAAACAGATTCAGGCACAGATGGCTGCTCTGCCTCTGTTCTACAGCACAGCAGATGGGAGGTCTCAGCCTCGCAGCCTCACATTCATTTTGCTCTCCATTCCAGTTGTAAATCAAAGTTAGGGATTTTTGTGTCTTCATATCTTCCTCTCTCCCTCTCGTTTGTTAAACCTTGCTTCTCTTATCGTCAGCCGGGGGCAGCATATCCTGCAGCTTCATAAATTACGTGAAAAACACACAGTGCTCGCATATTGCACGCTTAGTTGATATTTTATTGTTTTGGTATTACAGTGTTGAATGAATTGCGAGTTTAAAGGTTTGGGATGAGTGTCAATCTGAGATATGTTGTTGGTTCAAGCAACCTGGGAAGCACGGAGAGAGACAAGAAAAACTCACCAAACTGGTCAAGAGGTCCAGCTCTGTCCTGGACTGCCCCCTAGACTCCATAGAGGAAGTGGGGGCGAGGAGGATGTTAGCAAAGCTGACATCCATCATGAACATTTCCAACTGTGGGGTCCTTAAACAGCTCCTTCAGCAACAGACTGCTACTCCCACCATGTAAGAAGGAGCGCTACCACAGGTCCTTCATTCCAACAGCTGTCAGACTCTTTAACACCAGCACGACTTCATGACTTTTTTCTGTATATTTCTTATTTATGAGTCATTTCTTCATCTTATTTTATCTTAAAAGAACAAACCTATGAAGCCCTAAGCGGTCATGCAGTCATATTATCTAACAATAGTTAGCTACCTATCTAGCCACATATGTAGCTATAGCTACCAAGCTATTCATTTATAATGGCCTATAGCTATCTAGCTATATATTCAGCTCTGTATAGTTAGTCTTGTTATCCCAAGATCGTGAGAGCATTATCACTTAGAGCTTCCGTACGAACCCAAAATGGATTTAAATCTCAACAATTTCCAAAAACTCAACAGCTGATGCAAAAGCAACAGCTGGTACTGTCTCAACATGTCCTGTCTGTGTCTCCTGAATGCAGCAGAGAAAAGGCCTTTCGCTACCAGTCTGAGGGCTTGACCTCAGAAATGTTAGTGCATTTTACTTTTGATAGGATTATCTCCTCCATTATTGAGAAAGAAGGCGAGTCTCGCAGGGTGGTGATGGCTCTTTTTCATGTATTGCTACAATCTATAATTGCTTCTTTTCATGAATTTTGTGGGGAAAGGTTAGGCTTTTAAATCTTACAGTTGCTTGGACTCTATACTAGATTATCAGCTGAACCGGGAAAGCACTGGATTTACTGTAGGACATTCCAACATATTTGTATTTTTGTTTCAATACTCTTTTATTGTTCTTCTTACTGAACTTTTAGAACTTTTTCCATGATGTGTTTTATGGGAAACACTTGGTTAGTACAAAATGATTTGACGCCCTAGGCAAAGACTCTTCAGTAGATTTTCTTTAAAGCACAAGCACATGTTTATTATAATGAATTCAATAATTCAGAGAGCTTCACTGTTTTGGTTGGGAGGAGATTATAAAGTGCCATACTTTTACAGCTAAATTTAATGACATGTTCTCATATGCAATGCTGGCAGATGTTCGTTAAAATGGATTAGAGTGCAGGATATCTGCAGCCTCTCTCTGTTTTAATTAACCGATACCTCTGATAAATATTTAAGACCTTGGCAATGACATTGCCACAGAGAGAGACACCCAAGGGTAGATTAGGCGAGTTTTCAGGAGTGTTTATATTTTTAAACTACCAAACTTCTCAGTAAAATATTTGAGGATTCTTAAAGAGACTTTTAGTTGCAACTCGCTTTTCATGTTGATGAATTTGCACCCACATCATCACATACAATACAGCAAGATAGTGGCCATTATCTATTGGCTTGGTGTGCAGATGTTACATAGACAGCAACACAGAAGCTATAGTATACTTTAAGCTTTGACTATAGCTCCATGGCTATTTATTTTTGTGGCCTATCTATCTGTCCATTTAGCTATCTGTTCAGCTCTGTATAGCTAGCTAGCCTGACTGATATTTAATTCTAGTCATTTATCTACAGTTTTATCTATCCAGCTGGCTAACTATTTACATTATCTATCTATAGCTATAGCTACCTATCTAGCCACATAGGTAGCTATAGCTACTGAGGTTTTTATTTATACCTATACTTGTACTGTACCAGTGCCTTCAAAGGGAGAGGGAAGGTGCGGCCCTTGAAGAAGCTGGAGAAGAACCCCAGGTTTCACAAAGCATTCAGTCAACTCAGTGGCTGCTGGAATGTCAAGCCTTAGGTGCTGAGCCAATTGGAGCAATTCACCTGTCTGATGTATGGACAGAGTTGTGAGTCTTCAGTGGATGTTGTCCGTGCCAAATTGCTACGCAACATAGCGGGGGAGGACAAGAAACTCACTTGCAAGTCTAAGGTCGACCTGGCTCGCCTTCCTCCATGCCACTCTGCTCTGAAGCCGCACGTCCAACGTGTGAACCACCGTGTCGCCTTGTACAAGCGAGCTGATGAACCTATAACCCTATGATGAGGGGCAGGGATGGATGAAGACTGATGAAGGACTGTTGAAACCGGTGTGGTCCTGCGGTCCTATCCTACCAACTTTACTGGTTGATCTCCTTGACACTGGAGAGCATGAACAGGAAGAGGAGAAGAAAGAGGAAGGAGAGGATGAGTTTGACTCTGATGATTTCAGAGAACGATGATGAGTGATTCATAGTGGAGAACCATTTACTTGACTTGTTGACTTGTTTATCTGGCATGGGAAAGAGAAGAGTGGTCACATCAAGAAGAGTTCTATTATGATGTTTGATCCTTGTACTACAAAAGAAATAAACCTTGGTTAAACACACAACCTCTGTCTAGACACCTTATTTGGTATCTCCAATATCGGCGTCTCATAATTGGTAAAAGAGTTAGGTTTGCTTACTAGCATGCCACCAACACGTGATCACTTTATGAATAGGGTTAGTCACATCATCACATACAATACAGCAAGATAGTGGCCTTTATCTATTGGCTTGTAACAGTAACATAGAAATAGTGTTATCTAACAGATACGTCTTATTATCGTCATCATCAGAGCACAGTCACAGAGGGACTCCAGCACCATTCATGCAGCTCTTTCTTGAAAAGATGGTATAAAGCCGATCGTCATAACATCCTGTGGTTGTGCTAACGTCTATATTGGAAGCTAATTTACTGATCAGCTGAAGTTCGTAGTGAGAAATGAGCCTCGCCGCGTTGAGCTTCACCGGATTTCCACTGTCATCTCTTCACTGTGCAAGCAATGATGGGAAACAGGGACTCTGCATTTCATTTAGAGAGTTAACTAACCACTTCTGTCCCTGCAGGCTTTTGACACCAGCCAACGAACCAATTATTTCACCAATAAATCAGTCTATTTCTTAACAAACCAGATGGAGAGGTGAAAAGTTTTCTTCCAAACTGAACGGACTAAATAAATAGACCAGTCGCCATCGCTTTCCAAAACCACCTAGGCGCATTTTCGGATGTGGCACACCAATACGACCTCTAAGTGTGCAAATATGTATGTGCAAAAGAACAGTGTGGTATAGGACATGTAGCACACTGTAAACATTGTCACTGGTTATGGTTTCATGTATAAGGTGATGTGTAGCGGAAGCCAGCATTTGCCAGAATTTGTGAGTATTGAGAATGACAAGAAAGAGAGCCAATTTACAGCTATTTATGGCTTTTTGTGGAGCAATAGCTGCCACTTCCTTACGGAGGCGTGTGTGTGGATGTGGAGTCAGAGCCGAGGGTGGTGGGATTGTGACGTGAATGGCTTCACATACAAATCTCAGGATGTCAAGGGCTACTTTTAACCACATCTGTTAGCTGCTCTTGTAACAAAACAGTCAGGCGTTCATGACTGTTGAGACTGAGGTCACGCTGCAAAAAATCAGACCTGTATCAGATTTAGGAAAAGTGACCGATCAGAATGTAAAAGATTAAATTTCACGTGATTTGTGCTGTAGCCAAGTTAACTTAACATTGACTGTTGTAGAAACATACTCTGCATTAGACCATATATCAAGGGTGACATAAGACTATATAGTGTATTTAAAATGTATTGGAATATATCTCAGATAACTTTACAAACTGCATTATATTTCAAAGTCTAAGTCAATGTTTAGTCCTAGTTTGTAAAATCATATTTAATCATGAAAGCATAGCACGTATGCTCTGCAGAAATAACGGAGGAACTGAGGAACCTTCAAAAAGACTTTAAAGGCTTTAAAGCAGAAATTTGTGTGTACTCAGGACTATGAAGTGTTGCAGGATTATAAGAAGTTCTGAATCAGGCCCCATGGCGCTGATAATAGTACCGAGGTGGAGGGAAAAGACTGAGACTGTAAATTATGGCACCGGAATGAACTGATATGGCGTCCAAATGTGCAAATATGGCGATTAGAAAATCCAAATATGGAGCAACTCAAGTAAAAAGTGCGGATACAGCTCAGATTTCTTCAACTCTACCAATCTCCATAAGCCCCCATGTTAAAAAGTCCAACTTTAAGCATAAATAAACATGTTCACAGCCTGGTACAAAAAACAGTTTTGGTCTCTATAGCTAATTTCCCCGTTCATGATAACTGTACTGAGGGTGAATTTTTATAGAGCTCACCCATTCAAATTATATTAAGGCTTAAAGTTATGCATAAATTAACAGCATGGCCACTTTGATTGACAGGTAGGTGCCATTACAGATGGCTTGTTTGAGCACCGAGGCGTCATTCAGCCCACCTTAGGTCCATCACTGACCCCGACATGACCCTATTCTTTAGTTCCACAGGCCACATGTCATTTATCCAGGCGAGATGAAGCAGCAGGCGCACACACTCTTAATTTATCCGAGAAATTAAACACAGTTTATTTTGCCTTCGACTCTAACTGAATAACTCTCCTCTGTCTCTCATTAGCATTGGCAATTTCCTCTGTACAGATGAGAAAAGAAAGCTGGTTGAAATCCAGATTAAAAATTAAAAGACCATAAGTACGAAACAAATAAACATCCCACTTTACCACCATTGATAAAGTGTGAAGTTAAGAGCGACCGGAGGACAGAGGCATTGTGGGAAAACAAACAAACATCTCTTTACACTGTGAAACATCACAGTCAACAGCAGGAGGAGGGCGGAAACTGAAGTTTTATTTGCCTGCCACTGTTATCAAGATTTACTGTTGATTCACCTCCTTACATTAAAGCAATGCTAATCTGTCTGACAACTCCTGCATTAGTCAGAGCGTCAGGCGAGGAAACACTGCAAACTGTCGCGCAGAGAAGCTACTATCTTCAGAGCGCTTATGAACAGTGTGAATCCATCAAACGGACCACATGCCATTCTCTCAGCTCATCCCTTATCATGCTGATGAATGAAAGAGGCCCACGAATCAGTTTTGGGAGACGATTTATCAGTTTAAGTGCGGATGATTCTGATTAGTTCCTTTGGACGAAGCAGAATTTGACATTATCACAGAGCGGCATGGCCATTTTTACCATTTAGTGATGTGGAGAGATTTATTCATGCTTATATCTCCTCAATGTTTAAGCTACTGTGCAGCATCTTGTCTTATGCAGCAGCAGTGATGATTTCCAGAGAAAAGTACCATAAATATATGTCTTCAGTGGCGCAATGGCAATTTAGAATAGCTTTGAGACTTTACTGATGAGCTTTAAGGCAAGATTGGGTCTGGCCCAATGCTGTATTGCACACTTTTTAACCTCCTTTCAGTCGGTGCCAGCTTCAGATCTGCAGCCAGAACTCCTCAGAATTTTCCAAAATCTGGATTTAAGACTTTTGCCATCAGGGACCCAGAGCTTTAAAACGACCTGTGTTATCAGCAGGCTCATCATTATATTATCACTTTTTACAATTCATATTTTATGTTAAGTATAGTTTATGGTTACGTTATATTATGTATCTTTTTAGAATATTTGCCTTTAGATGATTGGTAAAGCTGCATGAGAGAAGATTTCTTTAGCTAGATCATTGTTATATATAAGTTTAATATCGACACAATGTGCAGCTAGGCAGAGTCTCCACACTAAGATGAAATAACTCACACTGGATCTTGTTATGACAGGAAAGTTTTTCTGCTGTAATAGAAAGTCAAACATTGTCAAAATATCTTGGTGGTTATAATGAAAACCCACAAAATGCAGCTGAATGTACTGTAACAATAACTGACAGAACAAGATATGCTGTAAGAAATCGTGCAAAATGATAAAATGTAGAGTTGATTCATTCATTCGAGTGCTTCTCATCCTTTTTGATAGAACCAGCTTTTAATTAATTCTCATTATAACATTACATTTAAAAGTACAGGTGTAAATAATGGCTGAACTCTATTTAGCTGCTTCAGTTTCAGGGTTTCACTGCTATTGTTAATGTAACTGCTAACACTTGTACTCTAAGTTGAAGTGTCTGCAGCGAAAAAGACCTTTTGTGTTTTACAACTGGATGATTTCAATTTGACCGTTTCCTCATCACAAAAAGAATCTTTAACTTTCACTTTAAGCTGAGACTATGTCACTTTTTTTAAGATGAAATAAAGAGTTAGGGTTTCAGTACACTTACTGCAGATCTGTAAGGGCACCCACCTGTCAAACAAAGCAGCCACGCTGTTAATTATGCTGTGAAGTTTTAACATGGGGGCTTATTGCTACTCATTCTGTAGCCAGCCTCAAGTGGACGTTCAAGGAACTGCTGTTTTTGGCACTTCCACATTGGCTTCACTTCACAGACATGGAGGCTGCCACTTGACACTGACTGAGAGTATCCAGTGACCACACACAAACACTTCTTTTATCTGGCTTGATGTTCAATGCCACAGACAGATTACACTGCCACCTACTGGTAAGTGCAATAATACTATACAATAAATACAAATATTTTTACAGGAGCCACAAAAACAAAAAATACATACAACAGGTAGAACTCACCAGAACAGTTCTTTCCCATTTCACACCATGTTGTACTTTAAAATGATTTATAGAAGAAAAAAAAACATTTCCAGAAGATTATGGATTTTTTTAAAACTACTTCATTGAGCTTTAAAAATTATATATTTTTTAATATAAATATTTTACCCAACAGATTTTTTAAAAATTTTTTAGAAGTTACATAGTGAAACTTTAATGTAACATTTGTAACACGCTACATACATATGACAACAGTAATTTGAAATAAATTAGGCCCCATTTTAAGATGTTAATTGGAAAAATAGACGGAACAAAACTATCTGAATAAAGTGTTACTGTTTTAGGGAAAAAAATCATTACATAATGAAATCCCTTCACAGCTCTCCAGGTGTGCCAGCAAATGGTTCAGTCTCAATCTCCTGTGATGTCGGCGACTCGCTGAGCTGAGGTCAGTCTAATTAACGATGTGAGAGCAGCAGGTTTATTATCTGCCCGTAAATTCACATCTGAAGAGCGAAAAAGAAAATACAGTGAGACCCTGTCGCACGTGTGACACTTCTCTAGACTCTGCATTCATAATTTAGAAAATGGGTGTGTGGGTATGCAGAATTACTAATGTGAGTCATGTCCGTCCATACTGTGCGAGTCATGTGTTTGCACAATGCTAATCAGAAAAAGGTCAAACACTGTGTTCACCTGTTCATTTTGCCTCTGCAGCACAGCTTGATGAATATATTGAAGAAGTAGTGTAAGTGTTTTTAGCATGGCTAGCTTTCCTGTGAATTCAATCAGAATACATCCGAAAGATAACATACAAATCCAGGCAGATCTGGAGGATCAGGTACCGCAGAGGGGGAATTTAGAGAGGGGGATGTTTTATTTCTAAATTCGAAGTGGCAGCACCCCGCACTCCACTGCCTAGTGCACCTATCATAGGAAATTGTATAATAGGCATCCATTTGTCAAATTAGATTGGAGGCTGATATTGAGGTAAGGCTGTTCATATCTCCTATGGGATTCCATCAGGCAGCGAGGATATTTTCAATAGGCATTAATGCATTTTGCAGCCTTATACCACTCAGATTTGGATAGCAGGATGAAGCATCCACTGTGCTGGAACTAGCAGACTGTCTCTTCCTCTATCTTTCTCTTTCCTCTCCTTCTGCCATGTATCATTTGTTCTTCCATCTTTTTGAAACAGCCCTTTCCACACAGTGCTCATACCAATCACTGTCCATCAGGAATAAACTCACTTCGAGCTTCTCAGTGACTTTTAAAGTTGGTTAAAGAAAGGTTGCATTTTTTCTTTCGTCTCTCATTACAGTAAATAACGATTATTTTTCAGCCTTTTTCTGTAGCCGACCAATCCCAAGAGATACGATTCATGTTCACATTTTTACCTACAGGCAGTTTAGCCACTAATTTACCTATTAAGTGTATGTCTTTGGACTGTGGGAGGAAGTCGGAGTACCCGGAGAGAACACACGGAGACACATGGAGAACATGCAAACTTCATACAGAAAGGCCCCAGCCACAGCACCACCGAGCCGGCCCATGATTATTTACAGTATCGATTAATCCGTCAGTCACTTACTCGATGAATCAATAAGTTGTTTGGTCCATAAAATGCCAGAAAATCAATGTTTCCTAAAGCCCAAGGTGAAGTCTTCTAATGTGTTATTTTATCTAGAAGAGACACCACAAATATTTTCACATTTGTCTGTTTTTACTCAAAGGCTGACTCAAAAACAATCACAGCTTTAGTTACCTGCTGTTTACAGTCCTTTGGTATCTGGTTGAGTCATTCATACCGAGCATCACATCACCCTGAATATAAATTTTGAAATGCAACCCTCATGCTCCACATTTCATCGTCGATGTATAGCCAGATGCTGCATTTACAGGGCTAATTACATAACAGACTCAAAAGCAGTCATTTGGTAAATGTATGTTATCAAGCAGCATACAGGATGTACGTACGTATTTTTAGCACACACTGCCACATCAGAGATGCATTATTGAATCTCTATGAAACAGTGGAGTGTTGCAGTCTGCGTGTTGACCCCTATAGGGAATCAAATTGCTACTGGTGTGCGCTGTATTAGTACCATGATCTGCCTACTAAGCTATATGTCGTATCAAACGTCTACTCTCAGCCACAGATCAACTTTGCAGATTCTTTTCTGAGGCCGTGTTCGGAGCAGTTTGTTCCTTTGGGTTGATTTGTTTGGACAGGTGTGAATAATGCTGTTTGAACTTGGGTGGCACCAAATAACCAGCGAGACGTCTGAAAGTGTTAGTGTTGTTGGTCCGGTTCCAAGTGAACAAGTCCATCATAGTTACCTGAACCTACTGGGTCTAGAATCAAGCTGAAACCACACTAATATATTTAAAGTTGTACAGAATAAACACGTGATTACAGGCGACCTTTGTTTGCAGCCTGCTTCTCTTGTAATTAGACGTTTAACAGAATCAACCTTTCCACAAATATTTGCCCCTTTGCCTCGGTGGCAAAATGTCAACGTGTATGTTGCACTGGGCACGTTATGGATTTGCTGTACAAGCAACTTGTGTTGAATTGTTTCATTTAGCTTGAATAGCTTTAATTAGCTTTCATTTAATTGGTATAGGGAGCCGATGCCCAGGGCAAGGCTCTTGTTTCCCAGAGTCGAGCAACTTTTCTATCAGTTAACAAATTAGACTGAAGGAAAGCTCTGACGGCCATTTTACATGGCAATTTGAATCCAGCTGCGATGGCGGACCCCGCCACTAACAATGCAAACTGCTACATAAGGAGGTATTTACTGAATGTAAACATGTTAAATGGCTATTGCACGAAAAATACGTGCATAGAATAAAATGTTCATATCACCTCGCTCATTTTAAACATGTTCAACAACTACTTATCACCACATAGACATCATAGCACCCTCGCTACTGGATAAGACGTTCATAACCTGTGGCAAGCAAACTGCATTGAATTGTTTCATTTTGCTTAAATGGCTTTAATTAGCTTTCATTTAATTGGTAGAGGGAGTAGATGCCCAGGGCTTGCATCCTAGACTTGAGTACCTTTCTGCCAGTTAACAAATTAGACCGAGGCACGGCTCTGATGAAGGACTTTTTACATTCTGCACATCAGGAGGTGAAAGAAACAGGCCTCCAGTGGTGTAAAGAGACGAGCGCACACGCTGTTATGTTTCTTATAAAACATAACCGAATGGCTAATGCACCCAGAGCATGTCTGACACTGGAGAGAGAGAGAGCGCAGGAAGGAGTCGAAGGTATATTTTCACTCTTGACAGTTTCATGAAGAAAAGTCATTTGTGAGCGTTTTATCAGCGGCTGTCACATCTGACGCGTGGTACAGTTTATCTGCATGCAGTCACATATCACAAAGAGAGAGTGTGACAGGGGAGGGCCTCTCAAAGGCCAAAGCGGGACCTACATGTCAAAAACAGCAGCACAGAGACGCACAGCCCTGCATGTAAAATACTAAAGGGTGCACACACACTCACACACACTCACACACACACAGAACAATGCTGTTTAATCTCAGCCCTCGTTCTTTTCAAGATTATGTGAGATGAGATAAAATCGATCATATTTGATGGATCTTGATGAACAATTCGAGGGTTGATATTCTCACTCAGTCCCTGCATTTAGTTGAGTGCAGCTTAGATTGTTTAATGGAGAGTCATCACCAACTGCCTGAGGGCTCTGCACCAGAGCTGCTGTTTGCTGTTTTTACAGACAATTATTGGGTGAGAGCATGCCATTTTGTCCCACACGTATCATCAATATCACATTATTCATTTTAACCATGCTGGTCAATTGTCATAAAGACATATTTTAAACATCTATGCCATGTATTTTGGGATTTATTCATAACTAGACTAGGTGCAGCATGGATTTAGTGAGTAGCTGAAGGTCTCTTCAAGGACAGATTGAACAGATTTAACAGAACATGACACCATGCTGGCGCTGCAGTCTCAGATTGTCTGGACAAATTTGTAATAATTACCAGTGAACGTATATAATGTACATGAATGAAACCAAATTAAAAGAAGATAAAAAAAAAAATGAAGCAATACGTGATTGTGCAGACAAAGGGCATCCTCGCCAGCGGAGCCACCGTGAATGTTTACCCACACACATCATTCAAACGATGGAGGGTTAGATTCCACTCAGGCTGACCTCTCCCCAGTGCCACCGGTCCTCTGTGCACCCATTACCGAGCAGACTTAGTAAATTGAACTAATCATCTTTGATTAAGTACAGACTTCGGGCTTGTGATACAGCAAAGACAAAGGTCATTCTTCATAATGTGATATGACATCGCAGCTCAAATTGCAGAGGCGGCGTGCCGTGGCACGCACACAGCGCGGGGGTAAGCAGGGGAGCGGGGACAGTAATTGCACATCATTCATTTAGACGGATGTGAATCCATCCTGACTGTATAATGTGAATGCTTACTAGAAAGTTAGCACCGTATTATGAGTGTAAATGTGCTCAGACTTTGCGAGGGCCGAAACTCAGCGGGCATGCAGTTTGAGCTTGAGTGAGCCATCATCCGGCTGAATTGGATTTATTCTATAAGCATTTGTCAGGATGTAACAAACAGTCTGAGTTGTCTGTAACAGTGGGGGTGAAAATCAGCATGTGTGGACAATCTTATCTTGGGGGTAATAATTCATGCATAAATCTCGATGATTTCTCTGTAGTATCAATAATCCATGGTTTTGTTCTGAAGACAAAGAGAGAGAATAATTCCACTTCATTAAAACAATTCCTGTCTCTTCAGTGTGCTGAGGTGTGATGTGCTGTTTCATTTTCATCACCTAGCCATCGCTGAAGCACAATGAGGCCCAGACTTTCCTGTCGCCTAAACGTTTTTTGACACTGCAGTGAGACGTAGACACCTCGCTGACAGTAAACACATCTGCACTCCTATACGGAAGGCCGGCGTCTTAGTAACATCAACTGTGTTTGCAACAAGGTGTCAGGGCTTTGCAGTTTCATCGTCAGGCATAGTTTCACATGAATATGCAACGTGTTGGAGCTGCCAAGTTGCCAAAAGCTGAAGTAGAGCAGAACTGGTACAGCACAGCCCATCACTATTGTGGAGATCTAAGCTTCTGCCACTGAAAGTACACGTGATTTATTTTTCATACCGAGGCGAGTGCTCAGTAGCCTACAAATGGGGCTATCAGAGAAATTCTGCTATTTACTGCATTCTCACTCAGATACTGCTGTGATTTTGCTCTGTCCGTCGTTTTTTTTTAAACTTAATGACAAACCCATTTGCTAATAGGACTCCGTGGGGGCTTGACTGTGTCTGAGAAATGTCATTTTGAAAGCTCATATTTTGTTTACAGCGAAAATGGTTTAACGCATTGATTTTTTTTTTTTTTTTTAACCAAGTTTAGAAATGCTCGGGGGCAGATTTGTTTACAAAATTCATTTCATGTTGCAGTACAGATACAGGGGGAGTTTTCTCTTCTCCCTAACAATGATGAAACAATTTACTTAAGTCGATATCAGATTACAAAAACAATTACCACTATTTGTTTTTCTACAATATTGTTAATTGACTCATAATCCATTTACGTCTTTGGGCATTCATTTCACAAACAAGAAGTAGCTCATTCAAGCTTCAATTTGGGCGCTTCTAGACCCAAATGTTTGCAAAGCTACTTACCAGCACTCCTCTGCAGGGAATGTAAAGCTCGCCTTGTTAATAAGAGAGGCAGAAATATAATTTGAATAAGCTTTTAATCTGTAGAGAGATGATCCAAAGGACTCAGCTGCTGCTGCTGCTTCCCATTTCAGTACACAATCTCCTTACAATGATGGGACTCTATTATCATTCTGAGGCATGTACACCAGTGGACAAGAAGGAAGTCATCTAACGAGAAGAATGAAGATAGTAGGAGAGATGGTGAACCTACAGTACTGCTTACTGAACTTATTGCTACAACGATAAATAACTCAGCTTTATCTTCTTTACACACACATCTCATACCCACGGGTGGAAGTAGCAAATTTAATTTACTTAATTGTGACACAAAATAATTTGTTTATTTTAAAAAAATAGATGAATCAACACAGCTGAAAATATGTTGGTTTGCAAGGGAGATCTCCTTAAGTAATACTGAGAGAGGATAAATCCAAGTTTGACTGAAAGCTGCTCCAAATGTCATGTTGAGGTGGGAAGCTATAGGCACTATACTGTATGTGGTCATGTATACATATTTTACAATTTTTAATTACATAGCCATTAATCATAACAAAAGTTATCTCATGACACTTTCCATATAGAGCAGGTCAAGACCGTACTCTTTATATATTTACAGAGACCAAACAATTCCACCATGAGCAAGCACTTTAGCGACGGTACTGAGGAAAAACTTCCTTTTAATCAGTCTTTTATCCAAGCTCATTGGTGGACAGCAACAAAACAGCAACTGTAACTATAAACTTTAATGGAGATATGAGTAAAGGAAGCTATAATGATAATAATAGTGGATGTAGTGGATGTCAAGCAGGACCACAGCAGCAGGCTCGATCAATACTCGATTTCTGCGATCTGCGAGAACCTGCGATACAAGAAAGCACCAAAACTCTGGGAAAGAAGTTGTAAGGAAACTTCACTATGTGAGGGTACAATTATCTCTGAGTGTTGTGTACTATCTATGTCACATAACAAGTATCTAAGTTGGAGATTTTTACTTTACATTTTACTTTTACTTTAGTATTTTTTATTTTATTTCAGGTATTGTACTTTAAGTTGTATTTTTTAATACGGGCGTGACCGAATCTGGTTTTCCCACTGAAAAGGCAATAATTGCCATGGCTTTTTGAACAAATGGATGATGGTTGACATTGTTAGAATCCATAAATGTTTCAAATAGTTAGCTATACATCAAGGATAGGACATAGGATGGATATTAGGATAGTAGAGGATGGATAGATGGCTGAAAGCTTTTGCTACTCCAAGTGTAGCAGGGATGCAAATTTGACCAAACTTCCCTGAACACTGACCATCAAACTGTATGAAGAAATGGTTAAAACAATATCCAGCAGGCACCTGGCTGACATCTCTGTTTTGTGCCTCTTTTGTCTTGTCTCCTCCGTCTTCCTGCTTTTTTTTGTTAAAGTCTGTGTAAAGGCAATTCCATGTTTTCTTTCAAAACACAATAAATATGTTGGAAAATAGTTGCTGAAAACATGTGAAAAGACTTTGAACAGTATATTACTGAAATGTGGAGTTAGAGGTTCAAACAGTTTTTCACCAGTTTTCAGTCCAGGACTGCCAACATGGTGGTGGCCAGAGACACTCTGAGTTTAACAACAGCTCTTCAGAAACCTGTGGATGACATTGCGGATACGGCGTCCATTTTTCATTCTGTCAGTGACTAAGATGTAAGGCACGGAAAGGAATTAGGGGTGTGCTAAGGAATGAGTAGAGATCTGTCTCTCGCTCACATCCACTCTGCATTATTGTGTCTTGGTTTGCACTTTCAGCACCTCCACAGCGAATTAACCACGCATCCGTGCGCTGCTTTCATTGCTGATCTAAACCCTGCATTGTTCAGTTTTAATAAATTAGTCCTGCTTTAATAAGTCTCTTGCGTGGACTCCATCAGACAAAGAAAACATTGGGAACCTCTTGAATAGAGGACTTAATATTTAAACTAACACATTAAACATAAACAAGTGGAGTTATAGTGAAGCTGTCATAAAGTACAGCTAATGCTGCTGTGACAAAGGGTGCAGCATTGTGAGTTTTTGAAAGGAGAGTGTTTGAGATGCCCATTTTCTTCATTAGCTTCCGCCATTGTGGCAGTCTGGTGATAAATTGGCTAAAATAGCTGAGTCATGTAGCTATGGTGTTTGAGGACAGACTGCACTTGGCTAATTACTGCTCCGAAAGACAACAAAACAACTCTTAGCGCTTGACAAATTTAGACAATAGACCATTAAGTGCACTTGAAATCACTGAGTTATCATCAAGGCTTTTTATCTGGCTGTAATTATTTTTTATTGCAAATGTTTGTAGGGGGAGGGAGGAGAAAAAATGCTATTCATAAGAAGTCAGTCTGCAGCTGAGATTTCAGAGGGCAGAATTAAACTTGCAAATTTCTATCATCTGTGATTAATGCCAATACATATTCACCACCAAAAACAAAATTAATGTTGAACCCACTCAGGGAGAAAAAGATGGAAATCAGGGCAGTTCTAAAGATACTGATTGCAGAGGCTGGAAAAGAGAGAAAGGAGGTTGAAGCTGAAGCTTTTCAAACACCCGTCGACTGATGTAATTCTTCAGTCGTGTTATGAGTCGGACGCTGGCAACAATTACATGTACAAAGAGGCACGAGCAGTTCGAGATAACACTTTATTGGTATGCCTGATCAGCAGTGTTATGCTTCAATGTAACTTTCAGATTAAGTTCCAATTGTGATGATAAGAAATGCAACAAATGAGAATGTGTCCTAAATTCATCTCTCCGTGGGGATTAGAAGCTGTTTCTGCCACAGAAAGAAAAAAAAAGCTTCCTCATGGAAGCAAAAAAAATAATAAATCCACAGAGGAAAATAATTTTTCTGCAAGCACGATATTCACCCTCAGAGAAGCTTTATTTTTAAACCCCTGCAGAATCTAAAACTGAATCTGCAGGAGCCAGAATCAGTCTGTGTGAGCAGGTATGTCAGTGGAGTTTAGACACTGCATTAGGTCAGGATTATTGACCATCGTGATTTACTTCAACCCGTTTAGTTTCTGGCAACGCTGAAATCCTCTTCATTTGCAGAATTTCACAGAGAGATAGTTAATGCTGAGAGGCATCCGGCCTCTCGCTCTGCTGCTGCTTCACTGCTCCTATTTGGCTAAGAAGCTGAGTCGAAGTTTAATTATTGTTCAGGCAATATTCCCAATCTCAGAAAAATACCAAAAACAGCTAAGACTGGCCATGGATAATGTGTTAACGCTGCCAGTTCTCTACATTATCATTATCAGTGCTTCTTGAACTTTTTACACCATGTACCACCTCAGAAAATGTTTGGCTACTCGACCTTATTCGGCTACGGAACGGTTTATTCTTCATAAGAAGTTTATTTATTATTGACTGTTGTTGAATCTGGTTCAAGTTAACCTAGTTAATTTGGTGTAAAGGGGTACAACTGATCCACACTTCTCTTCCTAATATTTCCTGTTTGGAGCCACGGTTGCAGAGCTGTTGAACCGTTCATTGTAGCTATGCTTACTGTCTTGACATCACATTTTTACAGAAGCCCTAAGCAGTCATGCATTCATAAATTTTACTTCCTCCGGTTCTTGTGATAACAAATTAATGTAATTTGTTTTCTTGAGATATCAAGATAACCTTTATTTTCCCAAGATAACAACATAATAATCCAAAATCTCAAGATAATGAATCAAATATGAGATATTGGATGTGAAGCACTGATATACTCCTGCTCCTCTGACATACATTAATACACTGAATGATGTTTCATACAGTGATATAATATAATATACTAAACTTTTGATTCCTCGAGATCTCTAGCAATTGTGTTGTTATCTCAGTGTTATACGAGTAGTTATCCCTCAAGTCTGTCCCAGGAGGACGGCATCTTGCTGTCCGACCACGGTGTGGAAGTCTTGTTATCCCAAGATCGCAAGAAAATTATAACATTATCCCAAGAAACCAAATGAAATAAACTTGTTATCACGAGAAAACAGAGGAAATAAAATGTTTGAATGCATAGACCACTTAGGGCTTCCGTACATTTTACCTCGTAACTAATCATTGGTGTATGCACGCTATGCGCTATGCTGCATCAGGTTGATATTGAAACAAAATATTGCAGGGAATTAAAAACTTATTTAAAGTACATTCTTGTGTAGTATTTTCATAGTATTTGTTATTATTATTATTATTTTTAAAATATATTTATTATATCTTTATAATTATTTCCGAGATTCCTTTAAGTACCACTACCAGGAGGTTGCATACCACCAGTGGGACTGGTACCACAGTTTGAGAAACAGTGCATTACGTGTAAAATGTAAATAGCACACAGTATATCAAAACACTCAAACTCTAATATGTGTCCAGATTATGTGATATTCTCATGTGTTTATTCTGGCAATATAATGTCCTCAGTTATGAATGCAATAGCTTGTAGTTAATGATACCGCTCCTTGGATAGCTTCCTCAACCAAAGATGTTATTTTCTCCATTATAAGGCAATTTCCTGTATATGAGCAAGCCTATTTGTGCTCTCGCTTCAGGAGCAGTGACTAATGCTAATAAACTCCCTTCTGCAAACTACACCTCAGCTCGTGCATCAATATTATCTGCTGTATGCTGATAATTGCCTTACAGTGTGTCCCAAGTCCCCGCGATGAATCATCGCGTTCACAGGCGCATCACAGTGTCTTGTTTACCTTGCATCAAAACACAGGAGCCTCTCCTCAAAGTTAGAACGCTGCTCCTCTCTGTGAAGGGGTATCAGATTTTGAGCCAATCACATTTTGTGCCACATTTGGCATCCAAACATTACATTCAGGGAGGATTCACATATCCAAAATGCGGATCATGAACTCAGAAGATGAATTATCATGTGGAATTGTTTGTGCATTTCCATGTGCGCGTATGTTTGCAGATGTGTGATGTTCAGATAACGACGTTTGAATGGTAACAGTTTATAAGATACAGCTCTCAAGATGTCGCGCAGCACGGGCTGCACATAATGAATGTGGAAATAAAACCAACAGCATCTGTGATAGTCTTTGCAGACTTTATTTCAGGGTGTATCGGGACCCTGTATAATAAAGGCAAGTTTAATAGGCTGCTCTGTCAGAGCGGAGCTGAGGGATGAAAAGGGTTCCTGACACCAGCTAAGCCCCTGAGAACTCCCAGCAGCAAAGGATCGTGGGCTGGGGAGCAGGAGCCTGTGCATAGTCCTGATGATTATCCTGTTCCCGGCGAGCTGCATGGCATGAGGGGCATGAGTTTCTACCTCTCAATTAACATCATCACAGCCACACTCAAGGGGGTTTACCAGTGCACAGCACTAGTGTGTGTGTGTGTGTGTGTGTAGCAGATAACAATGGCCACGGGTTGTCAAACAGATTTTTCCCCCAATAAAACCATCACGCTGTGCCTGTAGCCACCTCGTCGCCTAAGCCAATTAAAAATCAATTAATCAGCTCGAAGTCTGTGCTCCTGCTAATGGACTATGTGTGCTTGGATTGATAAGACTCATCGTTGGTGTTGTGCTCATATACCTCCATCACCATTATATTTTAACAAAAGCTGTATTTTCTTTTTTAATCTGGCAGATCTGGAGCAGACAGAAAGCAATTTGTTCAGGGTTACAAGTTAATTAGCTCACACCTCATGCTTTGTTCCCAGATGAAACATTTTGGCAATTTCAAATGTGTATTTTTGCTTTATGTTTGTAGGAGATTATGAGACCCTTCTTCCAAAAAAAACACAATTGTAAACGACAATTTGCAATTTTAGGGGGGTTATGTGCTGGACTGTTTGTTGACCAGTAACTTCCTAGAGTCTCCGCTGGTTGTCTGGCAGCATTTTTACAATTCCATACAAGATATAATATGTTAATTTGTGAGCTTTAGAGGTGCCAGTACCTGGATTTTGTTCTTACAGCAAAACCAACAAGCTGTTTCCCCCCTGTTTATGGTCTTTATGCTAAGTTAACATAACCAGCAGCTGGTGCTAACTTTATATTTAGCCACAAACATGAAGGTGCTATCAGTGTTTTCATCTAACTCTTAAAAAAAGCAAGTAAGCCTTTTTTTTCCAAAAGGTAAACTCTTTCTTTAAAGCAGCTGTATATACAAGTTCAACATATAAACTTGCGTTGTTACTGCTGCATCCAAGTTGCCAAAAAGAAGGTAGATTTATGTGGTATTCTTCTGTTTACCATGTCATTTTCACCATTACTGTATGTGTGTTAGTGTGTTTCATCTTCCACAATGGGGATAACTCTGACTCCTTATACATGCGTTCTCCTGCCTCCCGTCCAGTCCATCGTCCTCTGTCCGTCAGAGCTTTCTCCTCCTTATCATGTCATATAGAATTATCTTCCTTGATCTAATCCATCCTCTTTCTCTGGCTGCCTATCTTTGCCCCATCTCTATCCATTAACTTCCTCTATTTATTCCTGCAGCACTATGTTCATCTCCCTAGCCTCCAGCCCAAACCTCCCTTCCTGAGGTCAGACCTGTGATGGACATGCTGGCCGATACTGACAGTGATCCACAGCGCTTGGAGGCAGCCAACGGTGGCCTCTAGCCTGGATCGCCTCGCATCAGTTCCTGTGACAGTGCACAGGATCTTATCAGTGTGGGAGAGAAGAAAAGCGAAGACTCATTTTTGAACTGTCCCTCAGTAGATGACGTGGACTTTTGCGGCTTGACAACACTGTCACCTGTAGAAAGGTAAATCAGCCTCTATCACCGCGCCGTTGTCACCTCGGAGTCACCGTCACCCCCGCACACGAGTTGATCAGATGCGTCGCTGCCACTCAGTCACACACACACACACACACACACACACACGGAGGCGGGAAAACATACACACACCGTGGCAAACAAACACCTGGCAGGTGTGAGTGACAGCAGCAGACACTGAGCGAATGCAGCAGACACAATTGAGTGACAGAGATGTCGCTTTGCACAACAGTGCAATTAAAAGCTACAATAATTGGCTACAAGAAGTGAGCGAGGCTATTATGCTGTCAGGACGTTGAAGGATTTAAGAGGGCGCCTTTGTAAAGGCTGCTACTTGACAATGTAAAATCAAATTTTTCACCTCTGTGGCGGTTACTAGAACTGCCTTTCCCCTCCTCTTTATGCATATTGGAAAATGGATTCATTGTGCTGTGCACTCTGGCACCCTCCGTTTTCATTATCATCTTTAACAACTGTCTGTGGCATGTTTACAAGGCCGCTCATTTGAAATCATGGCATCAGTTTTTACCTCCCTCTCTCTCTCTTTCTCTCTCTCTGCCTCACAGCAGAGGACCTCTCCCCCTAGTGTCCAGGATGAGTAACGCAACTTTGATCTTACTGTAACAGTTTTGTTGCCTCAATGGCAGAAAAAAAGGCTTGGTTGCGCACCACTGACTGCTTTGACTCACATTCATACGAATGATACGGTTTCCAGAGTTCCCTTTTCAGCTTTTATCAAACACATGCTGAGTAATGGTAATCCGAAATAGCAAAACAACTTCCCCCTAAAATAAAAAAAAAAAGCACCTTAATTGCAAAGAGTATGTGAAAATGGGTTTGAGGGCTTAAGTCACTGGTGTGTAGTGAATCCATGCATGTGCTGGGAAGATTACTTATTGTGCAGCCCCGATCATACATATGCAAATGTTCTCTCATGATCCTACAGCATTGAAAGAATTACAGCGAGCATCCGTCACACTGAAAGAGTCTATACTGGCCCATATAATCACTCTGTTGAACTGAGGGCAAGTGGGAAAGAAAAGAAGTGTTTTTCTTTCTCTCCCCATCGCCATACAAAGAGCCGAGAGAGAGAGAAAGCTCCCATGTACTGCTGCACAGATGCTTTTGAATCCTTTTCAAAGACCTTTTCTTAACAAACACGCCCCCTCTCTCTGCGCGGTGATCGGGTACAGCTTTTTCTGTAAATATTTGATAGCGTGGCCTTGTGTCTTTGAGACATGGAAAACGTCCGCGAGGAGTTGTTTTTAGGTCAGCTCCAAGACCGCTTTTCTTCTTCTTCTTCTACTTCTACTTCTACTTCTTCTTCTTCTTCTTCTCCTTTCTCGCTCCCGGTGTAAACTGCGAAGGACAGGATGTGATAGGCGGAGGAGATTTGTTTGAAATTTGCCCCAGTTCAGAGAAAAAAGGCATCAAGCATGTGTGTACGTGTAAGTGTGTCAAGAGATAGCGGAGGAGGACCCCTGCCTCTTGCTTTTCCTCCCACAGGGTACACAACCGATACGGAGCTTTCATCCGTGTTAAACAATGTGCCACCTTCTGTGAGGGAGCAGACGAGTGGAGATAACTCGAGAAATGGTGTTTGTTGGTTTGGATTTGGGAGTAAACATACAGTATATATATATATGTATATATGTATATATATAAATGCTGAAAGTTGTAGTGTGGCAGTCTGAGCTGAACCACTGTTCGGTTAGCTTGTAGACAGTTTTACCTGCATTTGAGGTTACTTCACATGAGTATTACTTACACATACCGATTAGTACACCCTTATGAATAAAGCATCTAGTTAGTTCTTCTTTCTGATGCCACAGGGGAACTTTTTCTGTCCTGCAAAGAACATTTCAACTATTGGTTCTTCAAAAAATATATATATATATTTATTATGAAGTTCTTCTTACAAATTAGTCTAAGTGATCTTTCACACTCAAGGTGCAATATATAATAAACTGAATTAAAATTTCCACCTTCCCTTCTTGAATCTGTTTTGAAGCTGACTTTAAAGAGATACAAAATGTAAGGTTTACTCAATTCTTACAATTTAAAACCTCTGACAAATTTAAAAAGACAACGGGAAGAGGAATTAAATGTAGAACTTTGTGAGGATACATCCGTATTAGATAGACATATCCTCAATTTCTTTTAAAACATAAAGTAATATTATTTAAGATTGTACATAGATTGCACTGATCTAATGTGAGATTAGCTAAATTCACACTAAATATTGGTCCCAACTGTGACCAGCAACTGTATCACATATGTTTTGGCTCTGCCCTAAATTCACTGATTTTTTGGCCATCTATATTCAAGTTTTTTCTGACATATTATTAAAATATCCATAGAACCTCTTGCCATTATAGCAATATTTGGCACAGTACCTCCAGATCTCTGTCTTCGCCAGTGCGGCAAAATATGGTGGCCTTTGCTACGGTTTTGGAAATAAAGATTTGCTCCAACTAGAAAGTTTATGCAACATCTAACCTTAGAAAAAATTAATTATGCCACAGGAGGCAGTGACCTCAACATCTACATCAGTTGACAACCAGCTCTGGACCATGTGGAAAAGATGGAAGCCTCAGACAGATAGATGGATTGACAATATGTTCAAATGTATTTAAAATTGCTTTTTGTACAACCTAAAAACAAAAAGTTGAATTAAAATATTTACTTTAAATGCAACACTGTGTAAAGTACCTCCTACATTAAAAAACAGCAAAGTTTTTCATCACTTCAAACTTTTAAAACTTATAGTAATATAATATAAATAATATAGAAAATAAGTTAAATTCATCCATGCAGAGTTTTCTGGAAACAGTCGTCGCCACTTGTTGACAACATTTTCGTCCAGCGATATTATCAGACTTGTTCTGCGTGTTAATGGCACACTCTTGGCGTCGCTAAGTAGTCACACCTCCCACAGTCTTCAAAGTAATGGCTAGAGTGTGTGTGTGTGTGTGTGTGTGTGTGTGTGATTGGGAAACCAGTTGGCGCCATCAGTGAGAGGTCACCGGGGACCCAGTTAATGGGAAATCGTTATGTAAATCAAATCTAATTAAAATTAGAGCCGTGCTAGTCAAGTCTAAGGTATGGATGGGGAGACGGGACGTTGAATTAGGTTATGCAAATGGCGCACAGTAATAATATGATTTGCCATCATGCAGCATTTCTCTTCACACTCAAATCTGGTTGTATCTCTGAATAAATCCAAACAAATAACCAAGCAGTGTCATTGTGCTCGGATATTTATTACATGGAGACCGGTCTCCGGTCGGAGTTTAGAGTTTCCAAAGTGAACTTACAGCTTCAGCCGTGATGGAGAGAATCTCCTGATAACGTGCAACACAAGAGCGAGGCCTTAGTCCTTTTCCGTCGCACCCGACGACGCAACAAATCTCCCCTCAAATTTACCTCATAGTCGGGATTATGCTAATGGCTCGTGCGCAGGAGAGCCGAGCTGCAGGTCTTTAGTTTTAACGCCATGATTGCTGAGTCTCCGTCATCTGATTAGGAGGCTTAACTCCATCACTCTGATACATGGCAGCCCTGAGCCTGTGTGGGTGTAATGTAAAGCATGTGTGAAGATGACAGACAGGGAGAGTTTTTCAATTTAATCTATTTCAATGTCATGCATTTGTGCTTCTCTGGCCCACATGGGATTATTGGATATATTCATATATTATCCTGCAGGTTGTAATGTAACTATAAGTGTATTTCTAATTTTAATAGTTTTTTATTTCTAATTAAAACATTTGGTGTTTCACCTTTATTGGACTGAGAGTACGACCATGGAGAGGAGGGTGCTATGATGCCACGGTTAGCAAGGATTTATTCAGAAAAGACAAGGACAAGTAAAGTACAAGATGGTCAAATCTTTGAAAGGCAAGAAAAGAAAAACACAGAGCAGATCTGCCACTCCAAAATCAAACATGAAGGAACCACGCTTACTCTTGAATTCAATGTCAGTGCAGCAGGAAGGCTGGTTTTTGTTTGTGTTGAAAACCTCTGGCAAAGTTTCACCTCTCGCAGATTTGATGTCTGTACATCAAAATCCAAAAAAGTGGCTTTAATGGGCTTCTGAATGTTTAGACCAAACACCTTCAGCATGTGATCTGAAATGATGGTTCCAGGCTTTTTGTACACCGTTATAGTGAGGATTTGTAGATCGCATGTGAGCCAAAGACTCTTGGTCACCAGTGCGAACCTGAAAATCCTTTTCTGGATCAGCCAATATATTTATATGAGCATTTATTAGGTTACCAGCAAGAGCAAAATATTAAAGTTTCCTGTGGATCAACACCGTGGAGTGGAGTCTTTCCTTTTCCTGGGAACCATTATCTCTTCAAGTGGGGGCTTCAGCATCAAGATGTACTGCCTGCAGCAGCTGAAGAAGTTCAACCTGTCAAAGGCAATGATGCTACCTTTCTACACCACCATCCTCACCTCCTCCATCACCATCTGGTAAGCTGCTGCCACCACCAAGGACATTCAGTAATTCGGTCTGCCGAGAAGGTGATCCACTGCAATTTTTCGTTTCTTCAGGACCTGAACTCCTCCAGGACCCTGAGTGTGCAGGAAAGATTGTGGCTGATCCCTCCAACCTCAGACACAAGCTTTTTGAGACACTCCCCTCTAGCAGGAAGCTGCAGTCCATCAGGGCCAGAACCACAGCACACAAAAACACCACTGGCCTCATCGACGACACTGACACTCCACCCTAAACCCTACATGTTACATTAACATAGAATCTACTGACTCTATGTATGCACACCTTTTACCTTTTATTTAACAACCTTTGGACTACTACATTTTGATAACTGTCTTGCACATTTAAAATATTCTGCATGCCTTTGCACATTTCTGCACAAACTGTACAGCTCTTTTCATGCTGTACATATATTTATATCTTTTAAGACTTGTTTTTTATCTTCTTTATATTTTTTACTAAATGTTTGTAACGTTTCTTGTATGTGGAAACCTGCTTGGCTATAAAACCTGATTTTGATTTAACAGAGTTGTTTGGGTGCAGTGTGTGTCTGTTGGTGTGATGTGAGTTTTGCTCACTGCTTTGGTGTGTGATTGTGTGTTTGTGGACTGTGTACAGTGGCCCTTTCAGCTCATGCAGAACAGCGCTGTGGGACAGTGTCAGGTTACCTTGCATCACAGCACACAGACAGCTGTGGAACAGTTATTTTTGATCGTGGTACAAAGCATTGTGTAGATTCCTACCTCAGCAAATCTTTTGTGTGAGCACGCACAGTGCGCATGCGAGAATCTGTACATGTGCACATAGGCGTGAACGTCTTCCTCAGACAGCAAGGACAGCCTGACTCGGGCGGGCCGAAAGCTCTGAATGCACCTTTTACCTCCACCCAAGGCTGCACACACTTTCAGCAGCTGCCTGTAACCCACTGTGAACTAATACCCACCTGTGATTAACCTCGCATTACCGAACCCAACGTGTTATCGTCTGGAATTCAGAGCCTTTAGGCTGCACTGACTCACAGTGTAGCCTCATAAAATGCACCATTAAACAATTATGAGGCTTTACGACTGCGCCACCTGACCATAAGCACATCCACAGCCAGTGTTGTCTTTGGATGTGGGAAGAAGAAGAAGAGGGGGGTAGGTTTCATTGGGGATGTGGCATGGCCTTATTACCCCGCCGAAATTATTGACCCCTGGTTCCCAGAAATGTTTTTATGAGACGCTGAAGGAGCTGGATATTGTCCAGATAAGAACAGCTTGCATAGTTAGTAGTACATGTAATAATGAGTCATACACAAAGAAATGTGCTTTAAAAATCTGTGCAGCACTGAAAAACGTTCAATAACCACCACCTGTGATAAGAATTGTTGTGTTTTTGTTGTCTTAAAATGAGCCCTTTATGTACAGTGAGAGTGGGTCCACTTTATGGAGTCGGCCATGTTGAACCACCGTTTTTGTACAGTAGCTCAGAACAGACAAACTAAACACTGATCTACATATGGCCTTTTGCTTTTTATGTGAAATTCGCAGCCAAAGTTTTTTATACATGCTTGGAAGGAGAGGGTGAAACGTGGGAGAGTATTTATTTGGTTGCAATCTGCAAATTCACTACTAGGTACCACTAAATCCTACACACTGGACCTTTAATATAATTTGAACAGGTGAGTCAAAAAAAAAATGAATGGGGAAATTAGCTATAGAGACTCATTCTTTAGCCAGCCAATTATTCTCTGAGAGTTTTGTTTTCATGTTTTGAGTGTTTTCTTATAATCAAAGAATAATTTGTTTTTTATTGTTCCGAGTTAATTGTCTAGTGGGTATCACTCTCAAACGAGAACGTACGAGTGATGATGAAAACAAATAGGTCAAGTCGTCTTTGTACTTGCCTGATTGCTTTTGTGTGTGTTCGTGTGTGGAAGACTTAGTCTTCCTGGAGGTCACAGCTCATATCCTCCCTCATATTTTAAGCGAGAGATTCTCCCAATAAAGCTGCATTTTATTGGTGTCAGATCGTTTGCCTGTAAAATGGTGCATTGACTTCATTTCCCTCCTGTCCTTATGATTCTTATTCATTTTCAACCTGAGATGCTCCTCTCTATATATGTGTGTGTGTGTGAGAGAGTGTGTGTGTTTGTGTGAAAAAGAGAAAAATGAGCTCCTGTCAAGAGACTCTGTGTAATGTATTGTAACCTTCTAACAAGATGGCCACATCCTGGTCCATGACATTGTGACATACAGTACACAGCTTATGTGTATGTGTGTGTGTGTATATGTGTGTGTGTGGTTGTGACTATGTGTTTCAGCTCAGGGGAGCTAATAAGGCCACTAGAACCAGCAGAACGATGTGTCACAACAGAGGTCACAAGTTCAGTCCCTGCATGTAATGTCACACTGGTGACATTAAGGCAGACGGCCTCTTTACTCAGCTGCCTCGTGCCGGTCTTTTGGTATAGCAGACACCGAAGCTGAGACGCTATTATGTTCCCTAAGCCTCAATTACAGCATGAAATCTTATCTCGTACAAGTTAATGTTCTCCTTCAAAACATCTGAAGGGCAATCGGCCACACAAGTAGGAAAGACAGAGAGGAAATCAAAGGATCTTTTTTTCAAAACTTTTTCCCCTGCCCACTCTCTTTTTTGGGGGGGGTGTATCGCACACATGATTTCATCCAAGCACCCTATTAACCCGCAGGATGAACTTTCGTCCCCCCTCTCAGGTACCATCATCTCTGCGTGTGATGAGTAGGATGGGATCAGCTGTTTTTTTTATCCCTGAGTCGAGACCGTGAGGACCTTGTCGATCTGGTCCCCGGAGAGGTGGCTGTAATAGCATTTTCTGTAGAAATCATAGGACAAGATACAGCCAGAGCCGGGGTCAGCATGTAGGAGAGGAGGACCAGTATAGCCATGGGACTCTAACACAATTACATCCAGATAATCAGTGCTGCCTCAGCCTGCACCTCCTTCAATCAATGTGATGTATGTTAAATCAGAGCTGCTCGTAACCATTTATGGGTCCAACATGGCTGCATGTGTAAAGATCGATGCTGCTATATAGGTACAAATGAAACATTATCACAAACACAATGTAGATGCTAATATGTTCCCACAATTTTTAACATTAATCAAAATGCAAATATCTTACAACACACTATGTAATTACACATAATTAAGGTTAAGATCTTATAATACTTGCCATACAGTATGACACAGCTGTGAATGTAGGCCAGCCCATAGTTTGTTGGTTGTTGGCGACCTGTCTGAGGGGTGATTGTCTCGCTGTCACACTGTCGTGCATCTCAATCAGTCATCTCTTAATAATGTGCTTGTTATTGATCGTAGTTGGGGAAATGATTCGCTTGCTCTTGACGTGTTTGTTTGCTATCCTCCTCCCTGACACGGGGCATGTAAGAACAATTATTGGACTTAATTTGTTATTTTTGCTCCCGTCAATGCTTCTTTTGTCAGCCCGGGTTGACCAGGCTATTTAATCCCCAAGCACCTTGAATTAAGAGAGTTGTATTTAATGATTTTGTGTGTATGTCCATGTTTTCTTGTTTGCCCTCAGTTTTTAATTGGTGTTTTTACAGTCGATTCCTAATAATGACCTTAAGTTATTTTTGAGTTTTTAAAGAATATGATGAAACTTTGGTCCTCAAGTGGGGGCAGAAAAAGTGAATTCAGTAAGAAATAAAGTAAAAGTGAAGTATGTGCACACAAATTAGCAAGAGTCTGTAACCATGCTAGCTTTGTAAGGCTGTACTAAGTCATAGCGTTGCTTTGAGCTAAATGCTAATATGCTATTCTGGTTTGGTTTATTTCATATACCCAGTTTCTACGTCTGTGTCTGGCTTCAGCAAAATAGAGACATAAGAACAAGGTTTCCTTTAGTTCGTGTCCAATGGTTTCAGAGAGAGAGAGAGCAGTGGTTAACCAACATAGACAGTGAATGAAAATGAGGGAGCGCCAGTACAGAGAAAGTGAATCAGCAAAATAAAGTTATTTTCTGGTTATTTCCACCACCAACACACCGCCGCACAACCCTGCAGCGATTCCACACAAAGCTCGATTTGGTCTGAATAGAACTGAATGTTGGCCACTTTAGTTTAGCATGCTAGCATGTTGCTAATTAGCACTAAAGCTAAGGATTAGAGTGTCAATTTGTTTTGAGCTAATGATCGTGCCAATTAAAAAAAATTAAGTGATCACCAAAGTTCACACAATTCATCCTGAAGGGAGCATGAATGCCAGAACCAAGTTTGATGACAATCCATCCAATAGCTGTTTCAGTTGGGACCAAGCAGTAACCTCTATATAGTCTGTGAAGTGAAGCCTATGTGGAAGTTTTGCAATTGCAGCTTCTCAAACGTCCACTCGAGGCTGGCTACAGAAAAAGTTGATAGCCTGGTACAAAAAATGGTTTTGGTCTCTATAATTAATTTCCCCATTCATGACACCCACTCAATTTATATTAAGACTTAAAGTTATGCATACTTAACATTCTTTATACCGTCAGTGGTTGGGACCAAAGTGGTCGACAGACCAACATTCCCATCCTTAGAGCCGTGCTGCTAGCATACAGTAGCTGAACTACTGTTGTTTTATTATTCAATTCGTCCTGAGTTACATGTTCTGAGTTCTGTCAAAGTGATGACAGTAACAAAAACCACAACTAACTAAGCTATTTTTTTTATTTCACTTGACCCTTTTGAACCATTTGTTTGGCCATTTGTGTGTGTGTGTGTGTGTGTGTGTGTGTGTGTGTGTGTGTGTGTGTGTGTGTGTGTGTGTGTGTGTGTGTGCACTTGCAGGTCTGGCAATAGGCTCTGACACGCTGCCTGCTGTTTAGAGGTTTGGGGGATAAAAAGGTCCTTATAGCAACTTAAGTCCGGGGGGATTTTTGCCTGCAATTATGTGCAATGTTGTGACAGTTTTGTGCTGTGAGAAAAAATAAATAAATAAAAAGTTTACTGCTCCATTTCAGATCTGTTCATATCCCAATAACCTATCTGTACTGGGTTACATCCCTATAGGCTTTCACTGAAGGGTAATCTACTCTGCAGCCTCTGGTGTCATCAGTCTAATGGATGCTTGTGTGTTGGAATCAAAGTGCCAAACACTGTGCGCTGAATAGCGTTCACTGTCTCAACTATGCACTATAAACCTAATACATGGTTAATCGACGTGGCAAGCTGCTAAAAAGGGCCGAGGCCTCGCTGGAAGTCGAGATTGCAGAGGCAGTGATAAAGCAGAGAGTCTTCTCAGCCTTCCTGCTAAGGGACTGCAGGTACCACAACAGCTGGGCTATAAGTACAGAGATTTTTGTTTACATTTTCCTGCATTTGATAAAAGTGCGTCCCTTCCCAGCTCATGTAGGGGAAGAGAATTAACATAAACCAAGTTGTACTTAAAGTTATTTATTATCAGAAATTTGGATTAATTATTACACAACAAAAAGAGGTGAGGCAAACTACAAGGGAAACAAAGGCCAAGAAGATGCTGTACTACCTAAACTACCTAAACTAAATCAAAAGGGAAAAAAAACTCACCATCTTTTATCTAATAGCCAAAGACCACAGAAAAACAGCACCCCTAAACCCTAAACCTCGTTCATCTAAACAAAATATCTCTTTGTGTGTGCAAATCAGCGAATCAACTAGACCTGGCACAGTCACGCCATGACTGTGTTCAGTTTTATGTAAGTTGTTCTTCAGATTGGGTCCTGTGGATTGGAGTGTTGGTATCGTCCAGGTCTCCAGGAAGGGTTGATGCAGGTGGCTACACCTCATCAGCTGAAACCAGTCAGCACACACCTAACTCTGCATACATAATAAACACTAAGTGCGAAGGAGGAGCGTCAACAGCAGCTGTTACAACACAAATAAAAACTGCACATATATAAATTAGACTTTTTAAAGGTTCTTTTCATTAGTCTGGCATTTTTATTCAAACAGTACCAGTAAATGTGTTTGGCAAAAGATTCCCAACTTGGCCTTTTAGCCACATCTCATGGCCTTCCACAATGGACAGAGACTTTGCTCAGTTGTCATGGAAATGGTTATTATCATTATGTAAGTTGATCTGTGAACGTCGAGATGAGACGTGGCTCAAATACTGTATGTTTCAAGCGCAGTATTGCTTGTTTGATTTGTTGTATATATATATATATATATATATATATATATATATATATATATATATATATATATATATATATATATATATATATATATATATGAGCATTTTCATTTTTCTTGGATCTTTGTTGCTGAAAGTTGAAAGTAAAACTGCCGTATTCGTCTCCCGACTTTGCAGTTCCCCTCAGGTATACACTGTTTAAATGTCTTTCAGCTCATTGTTTTGGTTTTACCACCCACATAGTGTTTAGCATATTTCAGGAATTTCTTGGAAACCAAAACAGAGCTAAAATATTAGACTCAAAATGAATGCTAATGTTGCTCTGCCAATTTTTAGATACGATGAGCATGTTAACTACCAGGTGCTTATTCACACATCCAACAAATATGATGTCCATGTTATGTTTACAGCTTCTTTCCACAGTTTTTTTAATGTTGAGGTTATTTTTCAAGGGCTGGCTGAAGTTAAGGCTTGCAGCAGCACCAGTGGTGCATACAGTATGTACGTCTGTGTCCTGCTCGTGCTGCAGACTCTCAGAGAATTGGACTCGGATTTCTTTGGCAATCTATCTTATGCCGTTGTCGGCCTGTTGTGGTTTCTGTTTTGTTCACTGTAGAGTAGCGTATTTGTTTTTGTGATTTGTCATCACTGTCACTCAACTGTCAAATTATTTTTTCACACTACCAAGAGCCGGTGACACACTGAATAGCCACATCGCAGGTCTCTGGATGTATTGTGTGCCTCAATTCTCATGTACTGGTGCTGAAAACTGTTTAAAATACGCTCGTATGTGAATAAATTCTGTCTATAATATCAAACAGACGCTTTTTGCTGCAACTGCTCCCACGTGTTTCTCAGATAAACAGCATCTCGAGCTCTCTCTTTCTAAAAAAAATCCACTTTAAAAGACATCCTGTCACCTGTCTAGTTGACGGCTGAGTGAAATTTTAAAGGTGTTGCTTTTACATGCCTTTTGATGATGAATCATTCCTTTTCTTTCCATTTTTTTTTCAACTTTTTTTTCCCTTCAGCACTCCGTAGTGGTTTAAAAGAAGCCCGAGTCTGTTCTTTTCACAGGAACTCTGTAAGGATTTACACTGAAAGATTGACACAGCGGATGATGACTGCTACGATACTGAGGTGAAGGTGGCCGAGAATGAGAAAGAGCTACTTGTCTTTGTAATGGAAATGAACACAAGTTTAACTCAGTGTCAGAAATATTTATGGAAGCTAACCGCACTTGTACTTTACCTGAGATAACCTCCAGGCCTTTGAAGATCAAATGCTACACTCTCATCTTAATCCTCCTTCTAAGATTATATCTATTTACGTCTGTAACCACACCAAAGTGAAATTACGATCTTGTATGCATTGCCTGAACTCACAGGGAAATGCAGGGATTGGTATGAAAAACCATGTGTCCACAAAGGATACAAAATAAAAGGCATTCTGTATTTGTGCTGTATTTGCCTGCAACATATCCGAATCAGACTTGAAGATTGCAGCGAAAATAAACTCGACTCAGCTTTGTTTCTGCCGACCCTCAGATCCAGTTAGTGACTTTAGTAGGTGTTTGAACAGAGGGGTTCATGACAGGCCAAACCTGAAGCAAATGAAGCAGTCTGGAGACCAAATGAAAACACCATGAAGATGGAGGAAGTAAGGCCGGAGGCAGTGGCTTACTTCTGCTTCTTTTTTTCCTCATAGAAGCATATTTTTTAGATTTGAGAGAAGCTTCATTGTTTGGTATTTTACAGATTATCTTTAAGTGTTTTCTCTGTAGAAACAGGTCGCCTTGAAGGTGGTCACGATGTGCAAAATAAATGTCCCTCCTCACTAACTGTCATAAGAATGTCATCTGATGTGAACAATAGTGCACCTCGACATAAAATCAAAATTTTTACATCTCATACAAGTATTTCTTGCCTGTACCACCTTTAAAGGACTAATGTTTAGGATTTAGTGGCATCTAGTGGTGAGATTGCAGATTGCAACCAACTGAAGCTCCTTGACTCAACCAAGCACGGCCAAATCACTACGGTGGACGTGAAACTTACTATCTACAGCCTGTTCTGAGCTACTGTAGAAACATAGTAGACTCAGGGTGCCGCTGAATACTCTTTTTTGCTTAGGAAGGTCACTTACTGCACACAGTGCATTAGAAGAGCCTTCATGAGAGTCCAAGACTGTCCCAATGCCGTTGAATGACAATGTGAAATAAGGCACTACAATAATTGAGTATATGTGGGACAAGGTCGGAATAACTTTATACAATCAGAACATCTTCCTCCTCTCTCCTTGATATTATATACAATACCTACCTTACCTACCTTATGCCACACACACACACACACACACACACACACACACACATATATATATATATATTTGGCTTTGGGAAAAGCCCTTTAAGTGTCACATGGTATAACTTGAATCTTTTTGCATCTGAGTAGATTATTCAACTTTTTTTGTATGTGTTAAAGAACCATCTTGCAGGCTGCACATTTATGGATGATGGTGCCATGAAGGCAAAATGATGGAGAACACACCAAGAAAAGATGACCACATGGTGTTAACCTGTGGGTTGTCAAATGGCTTGATAACATCCTGTTACCTTCGTGAGCACATTTGTTGCAGCAAACCTGACCACAGAAAATGCAAAGTTTGGAAAAAAGAAGAGAGAGAAGGTCCATGTTAAGGCCCAACATTATTATTTTTGTAAACACTGTAATATTTAATGGCAAAAACCTTTATTTTATACAGCGTTCATATGGTATTTTTATGTCAATTATATGGCAAAACAGTGTTTCTTCTGATGAAACTAAACTAAACTTACTAAGTATTGAATAAAACGTACATTGTAAAACTGTACAATGAAATCAACACTAATGTCCTAACCCTAACCTGTAATATTAGAAAATATTATACCGTATTTATTTAAATTTTTACAGTGTAATAATTTCTGCAGTAGAGGGTTAAAGAGTAGAAACCTACACACAGTATGAGGGTTGTTGACACACAGTCAAGGACCTCTTTAGGTGGAGGAATGTAATTGATTCAGGTAGCAGCTCATGTGTGCTGCAGTGTAGTACAGTGAGCATCTCTGCTGTTATTTTCTCATATTGTTTGCTTGTTTCTGTTGTTTTACCTCTTATTACTTATTATTATCACACATACTTGTCTTTTACATAGGATTACATCTACTGTACATTCTGAACTGCTGGTGGCAGTATAGGTCAGGATGCCGAGGCACTGTAACAAATTAGGGATGTGACTCATACTTACAATCTTCACTTTATCATAATCTCCACCAGGGGCTGTCCAAGCATCACCCTCCATTCATCCGTTCATTCCTTACTGATGCATGAAAAAGGGGGTTGTAGGAATGACAGCACATTGGCAAGAAAATCACACTTTTAGTCTGCTGGGTAATTAAAGTGAACTGGCCCAAAGACACTGTGCAGCATACACTATGGGTATAATAATTAATCCAAGTTTGGAAGGATCAGTACTCAGTCTTATTATTCAGAGCAGTGAGAGAGCAGCTAGAGTTTCAGTGGATTGCTGAAAAACACATGTTGTGATTGTAGGTGACAGAGCTACATGTCCACATGTACAGTACATATAAAATACACATATAAAAAAAATACAGTTTCCTGATCTCTCCCAAACTCTTCCTCGTGTCATTTTGCTTTTTTTATGCTGAACAGATGGCCTTGTTGTGATTGGACACAGATGGGGTTTCCGTGGTAATATCAAACATCCCACACAATGTTAGATTTGCCCCAGCTTTGACTCCAAAGCAGAAATTATTTCAAAGCTTTATTGTCTGCTGCTGTCTTATGTGTGTGTCACTGCAGTTTAGGCTGAAATAGGCAAGAAAAAAGCCATAAACTGCTAATATTTCTGTACAGTCAAACGGCTTGACATGAAATGTCTTTGATGGGTTTTGAATTACCTCTCATGTATCACCCAAAGTCTTGGCGGTGAGATCCATCTAGATACAGATATTTATCTTTTTATGTTTGTTGATGTGGCGGCTCTGGGATTCAGAGGAGCCTCGCGGAGGTGTCATGGGAGTGATTCAGTTAAACATCTGTGATGGGAGGTGCCCACTTAATAACCTCAGTGACATGCACTCTCTCTTACTCACCCCTCTTTCTTAACTGTGTATAAAAGCCAGGTTCCTGCATACATACTTCTACTTTCACATCCTGTTCTTTAATAAATAAGAAAACTCAGTTGCCTTCACTGTTTTTATAAGCAAGTTGTTTATTCAGTGCCAAACCTGAATATTCCTCATATAATGATAAACAAAAGGCACTTAAGTGATGACTTAAAGGTCCAGTGTGTAGGATTTAGTGGCATTCAGCGATGTAGGTGCTGATTGCAGCCCTCTCACTCACTCCTAGCATGAAGGAGAAACTACAGTGTCAACAAAATGTGCAAAAAAAAGCAAAAGGCCCACTTAGATATACTGTCTTAGCGCAAAGATCAAACATGGATAACGTGAACATGAAGCAACCCTGAACATGAACATGAAAATGAGTGACACTTTAGTCATTGGGTGGATTACCCAATGACTAAAGTGCCCTTTTTGGAGACAGTGTTTAGTTTGTCCTTTCTTGGCTGCTGTAGAAACATGGTGGTTCAAAATGGCGGACTCCGTCAAACAGGATTTGCAACAATTCTTACTTTCAGGTGGTTATACACTCATGAAAACATTGTTATGCATATTATATTCCGCTTATGTCATATTCTGTAAATCTTGCCCCCTTTTAAAATGATAAATAGCAACTGATAATGTGGCAAAGATAAATTTGTGGACATGAGGTGGATGCAACTAGTGGATTTCTGATTATGACAGCACTTGGCCAAGGTTTGAGAGTTACCAGATGGACTGGAACAGGCAACAAGTGTTTCCATTGTGCTCTTGGTGTGTTTAAAAAGCTCTCGCACCTGCGTTTAGGTTCTGGATGTTTAAAAAAGCCAGAGGCTAGATGTATCTTTAAAAAAAAAAAAGGTGTATTGTATCTTTTCTGGAGTAATGACGGATGAATGTAAAAACATGTCTCTTCATAAAGTTTAATGTGTGCAGCTTTATGCTTTACACCAACTCATGGGAATTCTGGCTCGGAGCTACTTTGATGTCATGAAACGTGACATGAAAGAGTTTTTTTTTTTTGTACCTTTTAAGCCACATTCTTCACATAAAAGTACCAAGCCATATTTTTGACAATCTCTCACATTCTCCTGACTACATTCAACATTTCGTAAAAGTCAACAAACGAGGGATTCTGTGTTTGCTTTGGTTAGACTTATAGCTGGTGTGACGGAGTTCCCCAGGGACCCGTCCAGGGGCCCCTGAACATGTGAAAGAGTCAGAACTTGAGCCAGGTGGGTCACAGCAAGGCTTTTAATCCCTGCCTGAGCCTCCTGCACGCTACGTGTAATTGATCATTATAAATCATTTTATATAATGGAAATTAGCCGTGGAGAGAGGTCAGAGGGCTTAGTGCAGGGAAAGGATTCAAACATTAACAGTAGAGGCTCGAATTTCAGATGTAACAGTTACTCTTGCAGTGATCCACGTATGTAATCCACCTTGATCTAATGTTCTCTTATATTAAAAGTATGAACATTACACAATTATTCAAGGATTTTCGCTAAGCTAGCGTCATAGGTGGATAACAAAGTCTGTCTTCTTTCTACAGGATGCCCTGATGTTTCCTCTAGCACCACCATGAGGTTCACATTTATTTCGGGTTTGTTGTTGTTTTTGCCTGTTAATATTGTCAATAACATTACCATTTAGCATCGCTCAAAAACCACTGTGTCCAAGTACGTCCTCACAGAGCTAGTAGCATAGCTGAGGACTCCTTGTCTCATTGATCTGTGTACATAAACTGGTTTTTATTTCATTTTTAAGTTAAATCCTGTTCCATTTGCTGATTTTTCTTGAAGGCGTTATTGTCACTTATGTACTGTAAGAATACCAATTTAAAAACTGAAGACAAACAATATCATGAAAACAACATCAAAATTCAAAATCATTTTTTGGCACACAAAAACCACCGTAGCTTCTTCTCCACACTTGGAATAGAGGGCTAAGTGAGGATGGTTGAGTTGATTGTAACTGTGATCTGCAATGTCACCACTAAATCTTACACACTGTACCTTTAAATTTTAGTATCATCATGTTTTTATCATGCATGCCTTATTACACCCACAAGCTTGTAGACTCCTACTTGTATTTAGGTTTATTTATTTTATTTTATTTGTTTTTCTTTCTTTTTTAATAATCAAACATACCTATATATAGAATATTGACATTAAGGCAGTCTACATGCATACAGTGTAACATAGTTTCATATCTTTTACTTTTACTCACACCAGGATCTCTGTTAAAGGTGGTCCCACAGATGGACACATAAATCTGTTATTCTCATGATAACCTTATTGTTTGTCTATGAAATGTGGCAGACCAGTGGTCAGTATTAGGTCAAACACGAGCCACGCACGAGGGAAATAATCCAGATGTTTTCCACTGCAGGTGTCCTATCCTTTGTTAGCATTTTTGTCTTTGACAGTACACAGTAGACCGATACAGGAAGGAACAGGAGACAGATCAGAATGATAAAAATCCTGGACTTTACCCAGGTCGCTGCAGGTATTTGGTATGCACATCGACCAGCTGAGACACCAAGGGATAGATAACAATCATCCATCACGCAAACATGTCATTACTTTATCCCTAAACGAGAGATCCTGATTATATATAAAACTACAAGTTTTTTTTCATTGTTGTCAACTTGGAAAAAAAGGAACTTTTGTTTTATTAAACTTTGCTTATGCTGTTGCAGAATGACATATGGTACTTTCATCATTAACTAACACTTTTCTACAACTGAACTTTGAAGGAAAATCCCATCCCCTCACCTCTAATGTCAGTTTCACATGAGATGGCAACACGGTCTTTCATCTGATTTAAAGCCATATGATGAAATGGGAAAATGTCAAAGGTTTGTTGAAAGCAATGTGGTGTTAAAACCTTTATAATTGGTTCTGAGGTGTTTCATCTGATGTAAGAGTTTGAAGGTATATATGTCAGGAAGATTTGACAACTCACAGAGAGCAGAAGAGCCAAGAGCCATAATGTTTTCTTCTTGTTTCTTGTCAGATAAATATAGACTAATGTAGTGATATGTCCATTCTGTTGTAATAAAGCTTTCAATATAAACAGTCATGTAGGGCCTCAGTCTTTACATGGATCTCTGAATGCCTCTCAGACATATCTACATAGCTACCTGTAGCTGTCCACATTAAATAATAACGCTAATGCTTACCTTCAAAATAGTATAAATAGTATAAATAGTATAAATAAATATCTCCGGTTCTGCACACACTTACTTGAATACCCTTATACAGGCCACACGACTGTTGTGTTCCTCCAATGAACGGGCAATCCAAACTTTTGTCATCTGTTATTCCCCGTTGGTGGAACATCCTACCAGTTACTACCAGATCAGGCGCGTCCCTCACAACCTTCAAAAACCTCCTGAAGACCCAGCTCTTCAGAGACTACCTCCTCTCCTACACTACCAACAACTGGAAAATCATGCTAAATCTATCCTCTCTAGTACTGTCACAGTACTTATTGATGCGCTAACATGTCCCTGTTGCACTGTACCTCGATTGTTTCCCTTTTTGTAAGTCGCTTTGGATAAAAGCGCCAGCTAAATGACTAAATGTAATGTAAGGTGTAAAGTGATGACTCTGATGAGGCAAACACCTGAGCTCATGAAGTAAATATAGCAAGTGAGCATCAGCCGTGAGTATAATGGCATTACACCAACTATAAACATGCCCCAACCAGAGAATCATTTTTGGCAATCAAATTATACCATGAAGTGATTTTGCAACAGAGTAATGCAACTTTGGGGCCAAGATGTTGTCCTCAAGCTTTCCTGAAAGAAACCTGCAAGACGAAGGATGACAGGTTTATCTTAAAGGCCGTCATTTTTCAAAGGAATGAAGCTAAATGCATTTTCAGATTTGTTTAAGAGTGACGGCCCATCTAACGCCCCCTCCACTCCCTCTTTGTCTTCCCTTATGCACGTACAGCAGGCACATGCACGCCACACAACAGACCGCATTTATTTCCATGTTATCTTAAAGAAACAAATGCAAGAGAGCAGCAGCGCATATGATGCTCATTTCTGCACCAGTGGCCTAATGCTCTTAAGTTCATTCTTTGTTCTACGCATCATTGTTTTAAAGGGAGGACAAAGCGGGGCAGTGTCTCCATGCTGCTGTTTCGTAGTAGAAAGTAGAACACTGCAGCTATTGTGTTTCTCACCTCCTAACTTCCTGCATCCTTACTGAAATTGCTGACAGACAAAGGGTCACAAATAGCAGGGTTGCACTCGGAGGTGAGAGCCAAACATGACAACACATGATTTTCAAAATCTTTATATGAAAGAAAGTAAAGTCAGGGCTGAGAAAAATGAAGGAAACAGAGGGGATTTGTGGTTTTTAGCAACCGTTGCACAGTTTACAAACTTATAATGTTCAGTTATTACTCAAGTGGCTGTGAAGTGAAACCAATGCAGAAGTGCCAAAAACTGCAGTTCCTCAAACGTCCACTTGAGGCTGGCTACAAAACAAGTTAGTCTGCATAAGCCTCCATGTTAAAATGTCTAACTTCACAGCAGAAATAAACATGTTTACAGCCTGGTACAAAAACTAGTTTTGGTCTCTATAGCCAATTTCACTGTTCATGACAACTGTACTGAGTCTGAGTTTTATTTAACTCACCTTATCAAATCGTATTAAAACTTAAAGTTATGCAGAATTAACAGCGCGGCTGCTTTGATTGACAGGTAGGTGCTGTTACAGGTGGCTTGTTGGAGCACCCAGGCGTCATTCAGCCCGCCTCAGGTCCACCGATGATGTCTTTGCTTTAAATTAGCCAGGAGGAGGAAGAGGCATGACTGCCAAGATGGCAACATCCAGGGCTGCATATTTTTAGCTTCAAAACGGCTCATCAGAATCAACGTCCATTCTTTATACTGTCAGTGGTTCACCCATGTTCACCATTGTAGTTTAGGGTTAAACAAAATTCATACTCAGTACAGTTGTCATGAACGGGGAAATTAGCTATAGAGACCAAAACTGTTGTTTGTACCAGGCTGTAAACATGTTTATTTCTGCTGTGAAGCTTGATATTTTAACATGGGAGCTTATGGAGACTGACTCGTTCTGTAGCCAGCCTCAAGTGGCCGTTTGAGGAATTACAGTTTTTGGCACTTCAGCATTGGCTTCACTTCACAGACAAGGAGGTTGCTGTTTGATGGCAACTCACTCACACCAACCCTCTTCCAAGGGTGTAGAAGAAACTACAAAATACATGGAAAATACAAAAGGCGGTACCTCGAGACAGTATTTATAAACACATGGGCTACTGTAGAAACATGGCGGTTCAACATGGCGGAGTCCGCCAGAAATGTCGTGGAGGAGGAGGAAAGCTTCTGTAGACATTAAAGAGTCGTTCTATGGTAACAAAAACATAATGATTCTTATTTTCAGGTGATTATACACTAAAAACATAGTTATGAATATGTAGATAGAGCCTAATCAATCTGACACACTGCACCTTTAAACTTTAATATTTTCTTAATAACCTCTAGTGGTATCCATCCATGTAGTTTTGAGGTTTTGTAGATTTGTTGCATTTTAAACAGCAATGAAAATTCAACAAAATTACTATATCTGATACAGTGGAGCTGAGTAGATAATCCACAGCATTATCTGTAATACTTTATGATGAATACAGAAACAGCCTGTATCAGTGAAGTCTGTTGTAATTTGCATCTGCAGAACACTGGGAGAAATCTCAGAGTGTCATTTGCAGTTATAGAACAGATATCTGTGGTTATTTGCACTATGATGATCACTTCTAACTTCTTTTATGAAGTAACCACCGCATAAACATGGAAGCTTTCAGGCCTGTGGGCAAACAGCCCTCCTTTTGGTGCAAGATTAACATTTCATCTGATCGCTCCTGACAGATGATTTTCTTTCAGAGGCCGCCCGAAGGACAACCAAAGAAAAAAAAACACTGTCCTCCTGCAGTCACTTTCGTTATTTGGGGAGTTTTGCACGAGTTCTTCGCAGAGTTGGCATTTTTCATTTGGCTTTGTGAAATGCTGAAGTCTGAGCGGTGCTTTTAAGAGCTAGACTGGAGCAGAGCAGACAACTCAAGCCAGGAGTAGATGTGCGATTATGTCTTAAAGGGAGGGGCTTGAACGGGTATACAGTTTGGGTTTTTTTATCATTGAGTGTAAGTGGAGGACCGACTGCAGACTGGCTCCCTCTCCTCTCCTCATACTCGACTCGACAGTTCTACTTTGTCCCGCTAAGATCCACAGGTAAGAGCTTCCTCCAGTCTCTTTAGGAAGAAACTTCTTGATGGGAAAATGCTCTGCGTTATATGAGATGATCACATTATGCTGTGCGCATGAGCTGCTGCTGCTGCTGGCACTTTTGAGGATATCTTGGCTGCGCGCTCCTCGCTCTTTGTGCGCTTTTACGCAAAGTTGAAGTCACGATTGCGAGTTGTTAAAAGCTTTTCTATTGGTCAAGGAGTGAGGCTGTCATGTAAATGTTTTGTTAACCGCGGGACAACACAAAGAAAAATCGTTTGTCCACTCCTGTAATGCGCGTTCAGTCCTCCAGGGCGGACGAGAGTGAGAGAGAGAGGAGGGAGGGATGCAGGGAGGCGGGGGTGGGTGTCTCCAAACCCCCGGCCGGCCAAGTTTCTCATGGCACTAACTACAGCCTGAAACAACTTATTAAGGCTGGGAAGAAAATGCTGCAGATATGCTTGTTGACACCACACATTTAGAAATCTCATAGCATCCTCCAAAGCTGTGTTCTTGAGCTGCACAATGTTGCTTAACCTGTTGAAATTTGACATGTGGTCGGTGTGCAAAGTTGGCTATGAGCAAGAAACGGGGGCCTCCATATGGCTACCAGCACACCACATGGCCCTCAAAGATCAGATTTGACCATAAGATCATGCTGTCCTTTGGTGTATGAACTTTAAACACATCCAGCATCTCCTGTAGACAAAGCCACAGGGCACACGCAGATGAATCCACTTCATCGTATCAAGGTATCACATTCTTTGCAATCCCACCACCCCTGCGGCAAAAACTCTCTCTTCAACTCTCATTGTACTTGAGTTGGCCAGCAAGTCTTTTGATCTCAGCTTTATTACATAGTAGTATCTGTGAAATGGAAGCATGGAAAATGGGAGAGGGTGGAGGGAGGGAGCTGCAGAGAGGGTAGGTCTGTAGGCCCTTTTTCTTTTCTGAATGCTTGCAGGGCCAGAGACAGCGTAGTAATTGCCCATGAAACTGTATCTGATAAGTTGTGCAGTGTTTGGAAAACACGTGGAGAATGCCCTCCGCTCCTTATAAGGCGCAGGCCCAACCTGGTGACAGGTGATTGGAATAGTCTCTGGAATGCAGTGCTAATAACAGTCCTCTAATACAGTGTCTGATGTACCCCCACAGCCCTGTCAGATAGACTCAACCTGGACTCATGGACTCAACCTGACATGTTCAAAATGTGGCATTGTTTAACACTAAAAGAGGGCATTGTTACAATTTCTTCATACAACTGAAATTCATTAAAATGAAAAGTTTAGGTCAATTTTGGATTCAGACTGCTAAACAACCGTTTATCCAACACTTTTCCATGAACTTTTTCACCATTCTACCATTACTTTATGCTAACTAGGCCTATTTCAACCACTTATTCAATACTTTTAGCTAACGATTTCAACTGTTTCATCTAGTGCTTTTCACAATTTCAATCATGTTCCACTACTTTTAGCTTTTTCACCATTTTACTAATACTTCTAGCTAACTATTTAGAAAGTCTAATCTCAGTTTACTAATCTAAGTAGATTACTAATCTAATCTACTTTTAGCTAATTATTCCAATTGTTCATCCATTACTTTTAGCTATCAGAACAACTATGCAGTTCTTTTAGGTGCTTCAATCATTTTCCACTAGCTAACAGTTTCAGTCATATATTCATTACTTTTAGCTATTTAGACTAATTTTCACACACTCTAAGTCCCATCATGTACTGTTCAGGTGTTATAGCAGACTCAATATGTGCATATAGATATTTTTCAATCAGATCAGAATTTCTATTTCAAACTAATTGCCTACACCTACACCTACACTTATTGCCTATCTCTAAAAGTGTTCCCCTGGTGGGAATCACTGTACTAGGAGTTGTTTTGTGTCTTTGCATGCATGTTCGCACACATATACACGCTCGCATAGCTATTTTGAGGCTGAAATACACAGAGAAAACTGCAGGCTTTACACTAAAATGCATGTAGTGCTTTGTAGTGTACTTAGAAGGGGATTTTATAATTGGCACGATATGATATGGGCGCAGAAGAAACTGGAGGTAATTGCACAGAGTGATAACAGGGGTTTGGCAGTGTGGGGCGCGAGCCAGGGCCAGGGTTAGGGCTGGGCGGGCAGGATGTAGGGAACATTGCCATGCATTTCCGGAGTCTGGCTCTGGACTGCACAGTGCGGTGAAGGCTTCTAGTTACTGTATGCTGGCTCCCTCTCCTTTCTCTCATACACTTGATCAAAGTTAAAAGTTGGACCAGTTAATTATTGTGCCTCATTCTCATCATAATCATCATGTGCTAAAGCACGGGGGCGCTCATGTGTCTTTCTGTGTACAGTTATGAGTTAACATGCATGCAGTATATGTGGGTGTTTTGTTATAGTTTGATCCTAGATACTCAATCCACCACAGTATCAAGTTCCAAAGCAAGAATCCAGAGTTTCCTTGCAAGGCAATAGTTTCTTACCACCACTGAGCTAAGGCAGCCAACCAAGTGGCAAACTGAATTTGAATAGAATGGAAAACTGGCAGAGGCGATTTTCTAACACAAATGATCAGATCATTCTGTTCTTTTTTTAATAGATGTTTACCTATCCTGTGTTGAGTGTTAAGGTTTTCCAAATGTGGTTGGGTTTCCAGTGATCGCATGCTGACATGTCCATCCAAACATACATTGCTTCCTCACAGCAGGTGCCAGAACTATTTTCTGGTTTCTTCTTCATAACGGACCGGTGAAACTATGTCAAACATGTTTCCTGTGTTCTAACGGTGGTTTAATTTTATGCAGATTTGTTTATATGAGATGCTGCCTCCACCAACATCACTGGTGTCCTCGTCATTTGGTCCACCAGCCGCCTCAAAAAAAGTTAGTTTAGGTTTTAGGTTTGTGTCTTCTGGACAACAGCAGGAGTAAGACAGGGTTCAGCTCATTTCAAGTGATTGTGATTGACGTGTAGCTAGCGCTCATGGGACTCTCCCTGCACCGGAGCCCCACAGCGTACTCGTTCTGCCCCCTTCGCCTTTGAATTTGATAGCATGTAATTTGAATGCGCTGCATCCAGAACCGCACACTAAGTTGTATAATATGGTGAGCTTGGACGGACAGACGGGCAGATCTCGAGTTTGGAAAAAGAATTGTTAACTCTTTCACCAGGCGGTCAACAAGTAAGGTAGGCAAAAACTGGTAGCGCTGCTTTGCTTTGCTTGATTGCTCGTGAAGTCACACGAGGGCATTGAAACTTTAGACGACTGCTTGTTTAGGTCCTGGAAAATATGCAGCTTTGAGCTTTGCAGATGTTTGTGATATAAATTCAGAATGTTATTTGCCATTTTATAAAAGAAAAACCCAGTTGTTGCTCCTCATTATGCAGCCAAGCTTACTTGGAAAAGTTCTGCGGGGGAATATCCACGGTGCTCTTAGATGTTCTGGCACCGGTTCACTGCACAATTAGACTCCAGTTGTCTCTTGGGTGATGGAGAATGCTCACTCTCATTTTCCCCCCCTCCTCCTCCTCTTCTAGTTGACCCCTTCCTCCAGCCTATAATAGATTCACCCCCTAAATTAAGTCTTAATAATCAAACCACATTTACATAGCTTACATTCCACGATGATCCTCTCTCTCAGGAGCTTCCCTTCTTCTCAAATTATTTCCCCCAAACTTTGATTCTCCTGACTGAAGCAGTCATGTGGGCATAAAGGACCTGTGTTTGAATTCCTCTGGGCTTTAGTCACACTCCGATGAAGAGGGTTTGTTAGATCAGCCTCTCACTCGTGTCGTTCTCTGACTTTAAAGTGCTATCACTCAAGGCCAGATTGCCTAATAGGCAGCGTGGCATGTCGGTGTTGGTAATTGGCATATTGGCCCACCATCTGCTAGTTGCCAGATGCCAAGCTCCGCCAGAAATTTCGTTATTATTTCCCCCTCTAACTAAATCTTTTGTTTTTTCAGCGGGTTGATGATTTAATTCACGAGGCAGCCTTGCTTTATATCTTAAAAGGTAAAACCTCCTATCTTACTCACATGATCTACATTTCATGGAGGGGTTTTTTTGTGGATGATTGATGGTGCGAGAGTGAGGTCAGTGCTCCTAAGCAGCGCTTCTGATGTCATCCTACAAAGATGCATGTTCTCCCCTTCTTCGTTCCCCCCAAAGCGGGTTATTCTGAGAAGTGTACAACATTGTTAAGAGGGACATTTAGCCTTTGGGCTTCTTCTCATCTGATAAAACAAGCACAGGAAATGTGTCTGTTAGCTGATTGGCCTTGTGTTTTCCTTCGGCGCCCGCCCACTGGGACCTCAGACGTGCACACAAGTGTGTCCCGTGGCAAGAGAAACCACCTTACTTGTCTCTCTCCACTAACAGCCACATTAACTTTCTCTTCGCCTCTGTCCTTCCTTTTAACACCAATCTATTCTACTTCAGCCCAAAAAGAAATGATTACTCTAACGTTCATTCTCACTTCACCCTGCTCCGCGTCCTCGCCAGCTTTCCATTCCTGTCCTCTCTTCACCTCCCCCTCCTCCTCCTCCTCCTCTCAGCCTCTTGTCTTCCTCCCATCGCGTCCCAAAGCTAAACAAACATGGCTAATCAAGAGCCTGTCAAATCACCTTTTAAAAGTCCCATATTTTAGAGTAATGGGGAATTAAGGGAACGTAGAGGTAATAAGGTGATGTAAATCCCAGCGGCGTGTGTGAAAAATACCATTGAGTGTAAACACATGACTGGTGAGGTCATGTGTTTACACAGTTAGCGAGGTTAACTGCTCTATGAATTGCACGGGGGAAAACAGACAGGGCAGTGTGTAGGTCAGTTATACGCCTGCTGAATTTATGCTTGTGGCTATGGAGGTGCAGTGTGTGTGTGTCGAAGTGTGTATGGCGAAATGTGAAGGACAGCTCGGAGAGAGTCCACATTTGGACGCCCGCCATCATGGGAGTGAGAACTGGCGAGAGCGAGATCAGGGTTGTATGTGGTAATGATGGAAGTGAGGACTTACCTCATACACATAAAACAATCACTGTGTCCTTACATGGATATTCACATGAGTCAAACTTCCACTTTAGTTTTGTTTCATTCTTTGGAAGAGCTTCAAAGTTCAGGGTATTTTAAGTATTTCAACATTTAGTTCAAGTCTTGGTGTGAAATCTATGCAGAATACAATGTTGTCAGATGGCCTCACAACTTTTTAATTTAAAGCAGACTAATGATTATTTTTACCATAAAATGTGCCAATTATTTTCTTGATAAATCACTTTCCAAATCACAATTGTTTGTACAATGGCATGATTTCAAAGCAAGAAAGAAATTCAGTTTGCAAAAGTGACAAACAGAAAAAAGTCGTCACATTTGAGGAGGTGGAACCAATAAATATTTAGTATTTTTTTGCCTTTGAACTGACTTTTCTGTTTATTTGGGGGGGGGTTTTTGGCCACTTGGGGGCAGCAGGAACAAAACTGCAAACACAACACGGACATTATCACCATTTAGTTTAGTTTAGTTTTAGGCTGCATTCAGGCAGTGCTGTGGCTAATACGCTGGTTTATCCATTAATTTAAAGGGGTAGTCCATTTTGGCTATACTAGTGCAGGCGTGTCCGCCAAAAAAACGCAGCGACCTGCAGCGGATACAACTTTTGGAAAAACACAACTAGAGCTCACGCTGCGGCCACCAATCAGACACTCGGATCGGTCAAACCGCCACAGTCAGCCTGAAATGTTTCTTAAACTGAGACTATCCAGGTGGATTCATGGACTAAACTCTGATACTCTACCTGTTGTGTTCTGGCCTTGTTTATTTCATGTACGCAGCTTCTAAATCTGAGTCTAGCTCACAATTTACATTACAAAATAGAAACACAAAGGAGTTTAATTTGTTTTGTATCCGATGGTTTGAGAGAGACCAAGCATCGGTCGAGTGATGTAGACAATGAATGAGATAAAGCCGGTTAATAAGTAAAATACAAAGTTATTTCCTGATTGTTTCACAGCGATTATGTTCTACACAAACAGACACAGCCCCTCATTCCCACACACATTGCCAACAACTGTGTCTGAATGTACTGTTATACATTCTGCAGACAGAGCAACATTAGCATTCATCTGGAGTTGTGTTTCTGGCCACCTGATGAAAGTAAGTACAATATTCACCGTCCTTTCAGCTCTGTTTTGGTCTCCTCCAAGCAGCTAAATACTTCACTATGTTCATTAGCTAGTCACTAGCTCTGCCTGTCTACTGTTTTGTGCTGGGAAGGTAGTCTAGAGTGGGATGATCAGTACTTCTTTGGTTGGTTAAAGCTTCTTGAGGCATCTGAAAACGATAATGCGGTAAGAGTGAACTAAAGTTGTGTTAAAACAAAAACATGGCTAAAAGAAGCTAAAATGCTCCATAGAGCTGAGTTAAACTGCAAGGCAGGTTACAGTAATCTTTAGGTTTGTCACTCTGAGCAACACCTTTCACAAAACATGTTATTTGATCCATTGTTGATATAAAAATATTAAGTATAGCAGCTTTAAACTGATCATCAACAATAAAAAATCTGGGTGAGTAATTTTTCTTTTGGTTCAGCTTAGTTAACTCGTTTCAGCACTAAATCAAATTTAATCCATTCATACTGTTTCTCAAACTTTTGGCCATCTTAAGTCAGACTTTGCACATGTGTCTCATAGCAAGGCACATTGTTTGAAATGGTCCGCATCCATCTTTCCCACCCGAGTAAGCCAGTCAGGCAGCAGCACAGTCTGAGGTCTGTGTCGGGGCTGCAGTCGGGAGCAGCGGTAATTGTTTAAGAGTGCATTTATAGAGTGTACTCTTTGTGCCTCCTAATAAGAAGCATACTCAGGCATTTACATATGAGCCTCCGAGGATTGCTCAGGAATGCATTACAAGCAAGGCAGGAGGACGGGAGAGTTAGCCGGCTCTTGTGGGCCACTCTGCTGTTGCCATTTCTTTCCACTTCGCATGTCACTACCCTGTTGGGAGGAAGGGGGGAGGAGGGTGAAAGTGATTAAGGCTGCAGATCAAAAGTGCATAATGGCCAATGCGAAGCCATTCCTCCCTCAACACTAGGAACAAACGCGGGGTATGTGTCTACAACTTGTGTTTTTTAGACACAGATACCAATGATTTCTCAAAAAAGTGGAAATCCAATGCTCCCATCTGTCTACCTATCACCGACCTTTCTAGATTAGATCGGTTTTTGTGGATTCATTTCAGTACACATTAGGTAATTTGTCAATTTCTTCTCTCTGTACTCTAACTCGGGTCTGGCAAGGGGACCAGGAGAACAAAAATATGGCTTCAGAAAACCATTTTAATCACAGTGCTCCGCAGGGACAGAGGCTGGCATAGGAGAGCTCTTTACCTCATCAGAGCTCTGCCAGTGGTGATTGGGAGAAACACTCAGTCAGGATTTTATTGAATAACCCCAGCTCTGTACCGGAGGGGCTTTACTGTAATAGAGCAGCACTACAGCCGCAGAGGTGACAGCCAAATGGTACTTATTAAACTAAGGGATGATTCATGCTATATGCCCTACTGCAGTTTAACCTTGTTGGAGGCTTACGGTTTGGCTTTAATTCCGAAGTCCAGTCACATTTTTTTATGACTGAGATACATATGCGTACGATTATCCTCTTATCAGGCATCAGTGTTCACAAATCTACGTAAAAAAAACCCCACATGAATACAATTATGTAGCACAGACAGTAATTTCATTCTTCTTTCAATTCAAGTTGTAATATCCACTTCAACTCGTGTGTGCCGAGCGCTTTAGATCAAAGCTTTCTTGGAGAGCCACGTTAGCACCTCCACAGGAATAATAGCCGTGGGTCCCGTCGTCTCTGCTTATTTACCCAGTACACAGCTCTCTGCACAAATTGAGCATGACGTCTAATGGAGTGTGAGCGTGGATTAATTACCCCCGTATTTAGACTAATGGCTGCTTCTCTTCTGATTAATGATGACACATGTCGCACAGAGGAGGGCACAGCTAAAAACATATGAAGAGTTTTATGGTAACATTACATCCATACCACAGCATTTACTCGTGTGAAAATCTTCTGATGTGAAAACACTCTTTAAATATTATAAAAGTCGTGGGCGAGTCTGTGACCAAAAATTGCATTACATAAAGACAATCTAGCTCTAAGTTTGTATGCTGTTCTATCGCTTTTAGGAGCCAATGCCAAAAACTGCAGTTCCTCAAACGTCCACTTGAGGCTGGCTCCAAAACAAGTCAACCTTCATAAGCCCCCATGTTAAAAAAATTAAAACTTCACAGCAGAAATAAACATGTTTACAGCCTGGTACAAAAAACAGTTTTGGTCTCTATAGCCAATTTCCCCGTTCATGACAACTGTTCTGAGGGTGAATTTTAATAAAACTGTTCAAATTATTTTAAGGCTTAAAGTTATAAGAGCGTGACCAGTTTGGTTGACAGGTAGGTGTCATTTTGAGGCCGGTACTGATATCCAATAACAATATCCAATTGTATTACAATATATACATTGGCAGACGGTCATAAATTTTCTCTGGTTGAGTTGATACTTTTTTTAGAATAGTTTATTGAGCGAAACCAAAGGTACAGTATTGAAATGGCCAGTGCTCTCTGTTGGACAATCTATGTAATGGCAACACTAAATTACCTAAAACATGGCATTCCTGTTTGGTAATTTACCAGCCAAGATATAAATTACACTAGCTAATATCAACCTGGCCGGTCAAACTCTATTTACTGCTCGGTTGGTTATATATATTGGTGTATTAGCATGTTTATTAAGGGGTATGATAATGCTCAAGCAGAAACTATAATGAGGTGTTTGGGATGTTGGTGATTTTGGATGTGGTTTAAGCTAATGGTTTTAGGCGGATTGTTGATGGTTCATGGGATGTGATGCTGAAGAAACGTATTAGAGTGCATAGGAGGGATGGTTTGGGGTGCCCATTCAGGCTGGCCTCATTAAACTTCCTTAATGAGAAACAAAACACCCAGACGCCCCCCTAGAACAATGGGTTCTTGTTATCAAAGTCTATGATGGAGTCTGGCTCGCGTCCCAGCAGATTTTTCATGAGACTCGGTGTGCCTGAGTCAAGCCCTGAGCCCCGCAGTGCCACTCACGTCTGTGACAGCCACCTGGGAGACCACCTTGGAAAATGGGCCCCTATTAGTTCAGGTTAGACTTAATGACCAGTAATGGTACACCGGCCAAGCCAAACTGTGCTAAAGGGCTCCGGGCCGGCCGAAATGAAATACCAGTCACTCAAGCTCTGAACATAAACACAAGGTGGGTGGTGGGTGGTGGGTGAATAGGTATGTCTATAGGTGCGTGTCTGTGTGTATGAGGGGGTTCAGACATGCATCGATGTGTTTGAGCAGAGTTGACCCAGATGGAGGAGACAATTTTGGAGAGCGCGAGGAGATGGGTGAACCCCCATGGACAGATTAGTGCCTGGGGGGACGGCTGTGGTTTTGGATTTATTCCCATTTAGCTCTGCTGCTTTGTGAACCAAATCTCATTTCCAGTTTTACCATCAGCTAAAAAAAAAAAAGCTTGCAGCAACTTCAACACCGCAACCAGAGAAGCCTCTTAAGAGCACCGCTCAATTATTTACAATTTCATGGCTGTCTGAGATATGTGTTATTCTAATAAATTTAGGAATTAGGAGGCTTAAGTACCGCACATATATTAACCTCTAAAGCTGAATTTTATCCTCAATTTAGTGGTAAATGCCACATCATGCTAATGGTGTTCAATGATGATTGCGTCTTCCATGGTCTAAATAGTCTGTGGTCTAGAATTAGCACAGGCATTAAAAGTAAGAAACTCCGGCGTTTAAAATGCTATGATATGAGTCAATCAGCCACTGAATAAAATTACTTTCAACTCCCAGGGAGAATGAGCTGTAGAGCTCCCAGGCCTGCAAAAGTCAGACAGAGAAACATAGTGTAATCTTCAATGAAAGAGACAAAGACGGAGGAAGAGAGCGAGCTTTGTTATGTCTCATGAAGCTCTAGGGTTTCCTGGAATTTCTGGCAACGGATCCCGAAGTCACATAACCACAGAAAGAGAGAAGAAATAGAGACAGACGGGGGGTAACTTTCCTGAAGGACACAGTTCAAGACGTTCTACTGACAATAGCTGCTTTGCCACTGTATACTGAAGATATGAAGATCTCTAGTGTTTGCACTGGTGGTCACTGTTGCCTCTAGACAGACAGAAACAATGAACACTGTACAAACACGCCGACAGACAGTACGCACATATGTCTTTAAGTGACATATGCCTACTGTATACCTACAGATTAAAGACCCCTGCCTTGGGTATTTCACCTCACGAAGGGGTGGACAGTCCAAGCTGGCTGGCTGGCTGCCACACCAATAATAACAGCCGGCACAGCCATGCACGAAAATGAGATCTGGTAAAAGCTAGTGAACTTTAGCCCCGTAGAGCCCTGAAAAGATTTGAGGTATGAGAAGAGTGGAATGTATTCTTTGGAAGGAGAGGTGAGCTCGCTGTCACTTGGAGAATGTGCATCCACTGATTCAAAAGCAACGCTAATGCTTGAATATCTGCCACGTTTTCCACAGGGGTGTGATATTTGTCGGGACTTCATATTTGTCTGAATGAAAAAGCTCCACATTTCCAGTTCCTGGCATCATATCTGTCAACTGGTGTAGGTGGACTGGGATTAGGTCTCGTTTACTCCAGTTTTGTGCTGACTTCTGCAGTCCTTTGTCAAGAGCTATACAATACTTCTTCCTTTAACTACAGTATTTTCTTCCCTGTGCCCAGTTGCACACTCGATATGCTCCATCTTACACTTCGAGAGAGGTATTACTGTAAAATTCATGAAGTGAAGTGTTGAATTTAATCTCTTGGAAAACCTACAAGTAGTATTGAACTTTTTGTTATTAAGGCAATGAAAAACCAATTCCTGCTGACTGCAGCGAGCAATAGATTGAAAATGTGTGGCAAATGCAAGGCATAAAACACGAAGGAGAAGATAAACGATCAAAGCAGGATCCAAAGGTTTTATGCTGTACAACAGATCAACAGTTGGTGATAGTAATGTGCCGAAAAAAAATAGCAATGGACAAAAGGCAGGGAATAGGAAGACTGCTAGCCAGTGTTAAGAATGCAGATTTAGATTAGGCCTTAAAGCTGCACTTTTTTATTATTTTCTGGACAACAGTGGATCACATTAGTATTTGTAATGTCAAAGTTGCTGCTCAGAGTCACAAACCCACAGAAAGAAATTATCTCTAGACACTTGATGGACTTTAGTAGCGTCTTTTAGCTCTTTGTTTTGGTTTTACGACAAGAAAGTTTACTGCTTGTTTCCATTTTCAGTGAAAAAGCCCTGCAAAACACACTGCACCCTACCAAAGTAGAAGCACAGTTAGCATTTTGCAGCTAAGATATTTCCCCACTGACAGTATAAAGAATGGACACTGTATGCGTGACCCCATAGGTCATAGGACCTGCTTCTTCCGCCTCCTGGCTAATCTAAAAATCAGCAAGGACGCGGATCATCGGTGGACTTGAGGCAGGCCAAATGACATCTGGGTGCTCAAACAAGCCACCTGTAATGTTATTACAGTATTATTATAATTATACATACCTTACTATAATTTGAACAGATGAGTTAAACATAAATTTACCCTCAGTACAGTTGTCATGAATGGGATAATTAGCTATAGAGACCAAAACTGTTTTTTGTACCAGGCTGTAAACATGTTTATTTCTGCTGTGAAGTTGGACATTTTAACATGGGGGCTTATGGACATTGACACGTTTTGTAACCAGCCTCAAGTGGATGTTTGGGGAACTGCAGTTTTTGGCACTTCTGCATTGGGTTCACTTTACATACACAGAGGTTGCTGCTTGTATTTCCCTCAGGATATGGTGGAAACCAAAACAGAGCTAAATGGAGCGAGGGTGACACAAACCCAAAACTAAAAAAAAAAAAAAGCTAATTGCTTGCTTCATATCTGCTGGATGTGTAGATAGCTAGGTCTTTGTTATTTGCTAACAGGTTTGAGGTACTTTATTAGTGCTGCTGTCAAGAGGCCAAAAATCAACAAATGCTTACAAAGGTTTAAGGATTCTTGTAACACTGAACATGACCAAGCACCTTGTAGAAGGAAGCGTGAAATGTAATTTGAACCTGCTGAATACGCCCTACCTTAAAACTACCAGTTATCTTGTCTAGGTGACTGTCATGGTCACTTGGAGCCCATTTATCAAGTGTCTGCTGAGTATACTGACTGGAGACATCTTCTCCACACCTGGCTGAGGAGTCCCAGAACGTCCACCATTAAATGGCTTGGCCCTGCATCAACTCACAGAGCATGTCAGAGCTACATGAATACTCATGAAAAAGAGAGAAAGAGTGTCATAGGATTAAAACAAAACATCCCTGGCTCTCTATTATCATTCCTTTTGTGTGCATGCAGCAAGTGTCTTGTCTGTCTATTTCCTGAAGAAACCCCCAAACAGTAAGACTGAACTGAAAGCACCATCAGGGGATCGCTCCACCTCTCCACATCCACTGTGAGTAATAGACCCTCTCGGTCAGGTCATCTTGCTCGCACCGCCACCCCACCCAACAACCTACCCGCTCCTTAATCTCCTCCTATCTCTCTCCAGGAATGCAGCCCCTTATTTTGAAAAATACCTTGTCATGTAATACCCTTGAAAAGCCTCGCAGCACACTTCAAAAAATTGGCATTCCGCTCGGTGATTTACCGACTTGTGTGTAAAAACAGGGCAAGAAAGATAAAGATTTATGACATTTGTGAGAGATTTAAATAAATATGTCCTCTGTGAAAGTGATTTTCTTTGTTTTTTTCCCTGATACATGCGCAAAAAAGGCCAAGTTGTGTCAGCGTTTGCACTCAGCTGTCATGCTTTCAACAGGCATTGCATCATGCTTTTTAGCCTCACTCTAACCTCATGTATGTTTCCATGTAAGGTATGATGGGAAGACGTTCTCTCTTAGTGTGGTTTGAGCCAGCCACATAAATCACATCACCGTTTATATTCTTTTTTTCTTCTGATTTTTTCTCCTTTCTTTCACCAAAGTGTAATTTCTCCGGCCACGGAGAGCCACACGTCCGAACCACGGCCGAAAACGTGGCTTTTATAGGAAGCATGTCACAAATGTTCAGCAGATCCATTTTCTTTCTGTTTTTTTTTTTTTTTTTGCCTTAGAGAAACACATCAGGAACCTTTCAGGCTTTATGAGAAATACATTTTTATGTTCCACTTAATGTTTCCAGCATGTCATGTTATTGCCCGTATACCAGAGGCTGTGGGGCTGCTGTGGATCATGCTAATCACGTATACTTTTACATTTTAGTCATTGAGCTTTGGTGCGTATCCCGAGTGACTTACACTTATTAAAAAAAAGTACAAGTTCAAGATTTTGCCAGAGGGTCTTTTAGGCCAGACGCACTGGCTTTTTCCAGTGATTGAAACTGTGATTTTTAAGTTCCCAGTTAGAAAAGCTGAACTTTTCCTTGCAAATTTGAAAAAAAGTGAGGTTTTTAAGCAGCGTGGAGGTCATTTCTGTTCTGTTTTTATCCTCTCTGCTTTATTGCCATCAGCTGGATAAACTGTTCTCTAGCTGCAGTGTCGGCAGTAGCAGTGCTTAGACTAAAACCCACCATATATCAGCACTCTGGTTCCACTAGTCTCCCTGGTCAGCTCACTAGTAGCAGATTAATGTACTGTTGAGGAGACACAGACTCCTGCCCAGGCCTCATTTACTCTGACAGAAAGCAGGTGTCAAGATGGGCTTGTCCTGAAGGAACGAGAGGAGGCGGCTATTCCCTTGGAAATGGACACAAAAGGATGAGGGAGGGTTTCATGACAAATCACGTGTTCTTGTGTTTTGTTTAGAAATGCTATTTGTTGCCTAAAATGAGCAAAAATTCAATTACCAATGTGTGCGAGAGGTTTGCGAGACCATTCCCGTGGATTGAGATTACCATCACATCCTTTGTCTTTGGCTTCATTCAGCACCTGTCTGTCATTATTTATTCACAATCCCATTTAATCAACTTAAAAGTCGTCGCAGTGCACCTTAAGGCGCTGGAGAGACTCCATGATGTTGTCCTTATGTATTCATCATAACTCCGCTTTGTTATGACAGGAGAATGATGTGGGAAAATTGCATTTATTTATTCATTAGTCTCGCTTTGTTTGATACTATTACAGTGTAGTTTGCTGTCTTGGCCCTTAGCGTTTACGTCCTGACATCGTGTTTGGCCCTGAGTGACAAAAAGATGAAGGCTTGGCTGTAAAGTCCTTGTGGAATTACACAACAGTCTTTTAATATTACATGTCAAGTGTAGGGGTGTATATTTATTGAGATTATTTTACATTCTGGATATTTGCACCATAATATCTGATGGTTTTTTTTGTTTTTCATAGGAGGTTAGGTTCTTATGTAAGAGGACTGGCTTATTTATCACTTTGTTCTCTCCTGCTTATTGCTGGGCAGCAAAACAAAAGATGTTAAATTAAAAAATAATATTGTGCTACAGGGAGATATTTCACTAATTGATTAAATTCAACTCATTTAGTAGAATCATGATGTTAGAGGAACTTTTGTACCATCATTAGAAACAACCTATAAACTCGGGATGAATGAGTACATCATTATCTGTATCTATATCTGTACTCAGCATGGGCGGTCAATGCTGAAGTGCCAAAAACTGCAGTTCCTCAAATGGCCACTTGAGTCAATCTCCATAAGCCCCCATGTTAAAATGTCCAACTTCACAGCAGAAATGAACATGTTCACGGCCTGGTACAAAAAACAGTTTTGGTTTCTATAGCTAATCTCCCCGTTCATGACAACTGTACTGAGTCTGAATTTCTATATCACTCACCTGTTCAAATTATATTAAGGCTTAAAGTTATGCATAATTAACAGTGTGACAGCTTTGATTGTAGGTGCCCTTACAGATTGCTTGTTTGAGCAACCAGGCGTCATTCAGCCATGTCTTTGCCCAAGTCATATCTTACAGATATTTAGAAACCTACAGGTGACGTCACGGATACAACGTCTATTCTTTATACTGTCAATGCTTGGACACAGTTTGTAGCTGGTAGTATGCTACCCAATTAGTGTTTTCCTTCATCATGACTACACATATTGACAAAGTATAATAAATAATTCACAAATATTGGTGAAAAAAAAAAAAGAGTACCAGGGAGATACTGTTACAGTGAGCACACATTATGCTAAGCTATGGTAATTAGCCTAGCTTGGCACAAAGAATGGAAGCAGTGAGAAACAGTATTAACCTGTTTAAAACTCCAACTTTCTCTTTTTAATGTTTTGTACAAACTAAATTACTGAACTGAATTAAGCTAGGTAGGTTTCTTTTACCTTTGGACAGCTAAGCTAGCTGTTTCCCCCTGCTTTCAGTCTTTAAGCTAAGCTAAGCTAAGATAAACTAATAATCCTCTGGTTTTAGCTTTATATCCATGTAGTGTAGAGAATAGTATGAATCTTGTCCTCTAACTCTCCCTAAAGTGAATAAGTCCAAAAGATTGTAGAAATATATATTTCTAAGTATAACCCATGCATCACCACCATTTTGGTTAGTTTTTGCACAGATAAAACACACAAACAAACAGAGCTTAGCTGTTTGCCCATGTTTTCAGTCTATTATGCGAGATACAAGCTAATCACCAGCTAGCTGTAGCTTTTCATCAAACTTTTGTCAAACTATTCCTTTAAGATGGAAAACAAACGTGGTCAGTTTTGTAAAAACAGAAGCACAGAAGTCTCTTTATTTATTGCTTTCTTCTTTTTCTTTCATCTCCCAGCATTTTTCCTCAATTGTTGCCATTTAACACGCTCCAAAAGAAATGTCCCAGATAATTTGATAAGTTTCTTGTGAAGTGACATGCCCACAGACATTTTTGCAGTGGCAGGAGAATGTCTAAAAGTCGCTCCATATAGTGAGGGGAAAACGAGGGGGTGGGCGCAGATAAACAAACCGTTTCTAACTTAAGCAGAGGACTGTGGCGTTTGAGACGGCTGCTTTTTCACCAAGAGGAATGTTCCCTTCCAGGGGGCTCCGATTCAAAGTTCACTGCTGAGACTCCGGTATAGAGCTCATATGTGAAAGTGAAGACAGCTTTTGTGTGTATTTAAAAATGAAACGTCAGCGTCGTGAAAGGAATGGACGTGCCTCTCTTTCATGGAGTCGTTCAGGTGTGCATGTTGTGTGTTCGCTGAGATGTCACGGCAGGTCCAACATCACCATCAGTCATGCTGTTTTGAGATGGAGCCAACTCTGTAGCCACTGTGTAGTGAGTGTGAGAGCTCTATCTCGCTGTGCACACAGCATGCAAAAAAACCTTCCCCTTCTTTTTTTCTTTTTCCCAGTTTGGTTACGGGAAAAGGCAGCATTTTTTCCTTCCATATTTGGTCATATGGAGCGCCGCCAGTGAGCAGTAGCCTTTTGATGCCGTACAAACATCCCTATTTTGTGTGGGATATGTACTTTTTGGAATGCCTTTTCTCTCTCGATTCAGCCTGATTGTGGGTGTAGCATCTGAAAGTGCACTTTTAAAAAAAGGGACACAAGCCTTTTAAAAGTCAAAGAGCAGAGAGAAATTGTGTTGCTGCTTGCTGCTGTTTCACTTTTTTTGTTGTTTTTTTTGCAGTATTATTTATGATTTGGCCAACTTCTAATGCAAATGTGCCTCTTAAAAAACAACATTTAAAAGTAAGACTGTTTCATAACATCTTTTTCAGCCAACTGCTACATCAACTCCTCTTGGACAGTTGGTAAATTGGATCAACAGCTGACAAGAATTTATCATTTGATTTGATTGGTTAACTTTGAAGAGCTTCAATCCTGTCGAAGCTGGATTTAGTTAGATGTTTGATGTTTGCAGTTAAATTGGAGCATCTATGCGCTCAAACCTGCTGTCGAGAAAGCTGTGAGATTCACATGATGGATATGGCATGTTGGGGTACTGTTTTTTTGCAATTTAAGCATGACTTAGCTTCAGGCGTGAAGTTTAAGGACACATAAACACACCCTCAGCCTGAAGGAGAACGCTGGCTCGGGAAGCACAGGTGTTTTCAGGGAAAAGGTCATAATGCCTTCAGATGTAACGCAGCCTGAAGTGTGATGAGCAGTACGGAGCTCCCATCCATTTGTGGAACCAGGAAAGGAGAAAATATTAAAAGAACAGTGAGTCATCGTCTAAATATACAAAATATGACAGTGACAGTGAAAAGAATGCAACATAGAGAGTAATTTGTTTTTATCAGGGCAACACAAGTTTAGAAAGTATCAAACTACAGCTTCGCTTCCAAAAGAGATTTGTCACTTTGAAAGATAATTCAAACTAATGATATTTCTGAGTATTACTTAATATAAAGTCATGAGAGTTATAAAAGAGTTACACAGTATTTCAAGGGATCATTCCAATTTTACATTTTATAGTTTGGGCTATCATTTTTATTGGCCCGGTTGAAATAATTGTCATTCTTATTACCAATTCATTACTATCTGATGAATATGTGATAAGAAAAATGAGAAAAATACTGATCTATAACATGATATAATGATATCAAACATTGAATAAACATTTCAATGACGGTACACAAATATTTGGCATTTCTGTAATTTTTGTTACCAAGAACTAACATAACAATTTGCTCAAATTAAATTCATGGAAATACAACCCATGTATAAACCTGAATTACATTAGAAATGAGTTACACTTTAATGAATCATTCCAGTTTTTACGGTCTTATACGTTATAGTTTTTGCTATGATTTTTATTAGCTGGTTTAAGTAATTCCTGTCTTATGGGCAATTAATTACTATTTGGAAAGTCTGATAAGGCAACAAACACAATCTCTTTGGCAGACTGGTTGTAAGCAAGACAAGAATCAAGTCAGATTATCTGAACCACTTGGAGGACTGAAGGCACACCCAATATGTTGCTAAAATCCCTCATTGCACAGGGAAATAGTATGGCAAGTACAGTCAGTCCAAGTTATCAGGAAGTTGGTCTTAAAAGTAAGTCTGTGTAAAGAAGAAACAATACAACCTCAGTCTTAAGAGAAAAGGTTGAATTCACAAGCACATTTAGATAAGTTTAGCTAACCTGAAGGTTTGCCCTGTTGAAACTGGAGTTATCCTTGAGACCCTGAAAATCTATTTTCTCAACTTGCCTCTTACATACTTAATTTTACGACACAGGGTTGCACAGTGAAATGCAAGTTCCTTCATGCTACACACACAGAATATGTATAAATATTTTTATTTTGAATAGAATAAAATATAACTATCTATACCTAAACACGTCATAAAGTAATAATAATTTTGTTGTTTGAATATGGTCGATATCAGAACATTAAAAACTCAACATCTGGGGGTGTCATTTAGCACAGTCGGGAGAGCATCTGCCCCATGTACAAAGGCTCAGTCCTTGCCGTGGCAGCCCAGGGTTAGTATCCTACCTGTGGCTCTTTCCAGCGTGTCATTCCCCATCTCTCTTTCCCCACATTTCCTGTCACTCTTCAAGCTGTCTCTGTGAAATAAAGCTCAAAAAGGCCAAAACTCAACATCTGGGAAGCATTGTCAATCAACTTTCAACAAGTTTATAAACCTTTAAGCAAAATGATAATAAACATTAAATAAACACTTTAATTGTGACACACAAATATACTGTATACTTCTGTACTGCAATTTTTGTTACTAAGAACTAACATAAAAATTTGCGTAAATTAAATTTTGTAATTACAACCTACCCAATAAACCTGAATTACATTATAGAATTGACATGCTTCCATTCATTCACTTCACTGCCTCATTTAGGTGACAAGTTAACGTGACACGCTAACACGATAAGCTAACGTTACCCTGAGGTAGCTGCCTTTTAGCTTTATTTTATCCACATTTTTTCAAATCCAAAATTCTCCCTCACGTTACTTCTCGACTTATTGGTGTCATTATTTATTCAGTTTAGATTTTCTCGTTAGCAGGAAGAGCAAAAATAGCCTAGAGTACTGCATTGGGTGAGCTGGGTTACTGTTAAAAATATTAACTAAGAAATTAACTATGTTTTGAGTGTGAGTGTTGCTTATTCAGTCATGAATATTTAATGTTTCAGGTCACATTTTCTGTTATAAACTCAGTGGTTGGTTAATTCCAGCGGTGCTTAGCGTAGCTTGCTAGCACCCTGTGAAATATAATGCATCTAAGGTATTCCATTGAGATTTCCTTGGCTGTGTGTGAGAGAACAGATAACCTCAGTCAGTCTGTCTCAGTGTGTATGATTCACAGGGCACAGAGAGGTGTTATGGAATGTGAACCATTGTCTGGGAATGCAAGAGTCTCCTTTTTCTTTACCAAATGGAAACTCACCATCTTTAACCTTCCGGTCTTTTCCTCACACCGATGTGAGATTTTCCCCTATGCTGGTTTGTCTTCTATCCGAAAGCTAAAGTCAGCACAAAGAAGGATTGTAGGGCGATTTGAGGGATTGTATCTGAACACCAGAACGCCCGATCTGAAGTCATTAATGACAATGCATCTGAGGCATTCAAGGACTCTCGCTCTTTTTTTTTTTTTTTTGCTCTAACCCTTCAAAACCATCAGCACGTTATCCCGCCGCAGTTCACTTGCCACAGTGGCATTAGCTTCTCAGGTTTGCCTATGAATACCGTCTGCTCATGCTCAGTGAAATTTTTCCTCATTCGAGCAGAAGCCACACTTGCAAAAATTTGTTTTGGAGGAGATAGAGTGTGAGTGGAAAGCAGATGGTATTGAGATTGAGCTGAGGTCTGATGCAGTTAGCCACCTCGTATGTTTCCTTGAATATATAGTCGTAAGCTGAAGTCCTCGGCTCTGACAAAAGAAGCTATTGTGGTTGATATTCACACTGTGGCATGCAAATGCAGACACAGACAGATACAGAGAGAAAGTTTGGCTGCTTGGACATGGGTAAATGTTATAAAATTAAACCAAGTAGTAAACTTAATACATAGCCAAATAACACTGAGTTTCCTCAGTCTGCAGCTGCTGCGTTGTGGTCCAAGAGGAGATAGAAACAGGGAGAAAGGGGTGATGGTAAAAGAAAACTGCATGTTAATATTAATATTTGACTTTTTAAAAAATGTAAAAAAAAAAAAATAATAATAATGCACATCACAAAAAAGATTATTGTTCAGGGTTGTTTTGTTTTTTCATTTTAAAAAGTTATAGATTTTAAAGTTGCAAAAAATATCAAAAACATAACATTAACAACTAGTATAGCTGTAGATTTTATACAGTGAAGTGGAAATTAAATTAGTATTAAATATTATCAAAAACAACCTTAAATATACAATGAATTTGTGATAAGAAAAAACTGAAAATGTTGATCTCTAACAAACTATAAAATAATAAACATTTAAAAAATATTTTGCATTTTATACTGCAATTTTTGTTACTGAGGTCACTTTTTTTACAAATAAGAACTAACATAGCAATTTGCTCAAATTAAATTCATTTAAATACAACCCACAAATAAATCCAATAAACCCAAATTACACTTGGGTGACAAGCTAACGTGACACGCTAACACGATAAGCTTAAAAAGAATTTTCACATAATTTGGTATAGAGATATAAACCGAGTGGGACATTTTAAAGTTACAAAAAATATGAAAAACATGACATTAACAACTAGTATAACTGTCGATTTGAAACAGTAAACTGGAAATTTAATTAGTATCAAACATGATCGACAACAACCTCAAAAACAATGAATTTGTAATAAGAAATTTGTTATGTAATAACGACTTTGTGATAAGAAAAAAATAGAAAATGTTGATCTGCTACAAATGATAATAATGATAATAAACATTAAATAAACAAAATATGGTCCATAAATATTTGGCATTACGTATAGATTGATGAATGTCATTCATTCATTACAGGGCACAAGCCTGTTGTACTTAATTGCACTTAATACAAAGTTTGTATTGGAAAAGATAATTACAGATTGAATATATGAGTATTATTTTCAATTTTGCAAATGCAAACATAAGTCGTAATTCGTGACAGCCCTATTACACAGTATCGTCGATAATACCCGTCCCCCAAATGTATTGGCCGGGAAGAAAAATACTTTAGATGACAGATGATGTTGAGAGAGGGACAAGCGGAGATGGAAAGAAAGAGAGAATTCTTTTGGCCTCGGTGTGCCAGAAAACCTCCAGTGAATTTATGAATGCTCATCCACAGCCGCTCTGTATCCTGGGACTGTAAACGTGTTAATGCTGCCGAAGGTCTGGACGTGTGAGAAGAGACACATAACACAGAGAACCACAACCACAAGGCCAGCTTTCCAAACACAGCACTGTAGGTGGTGATGGATATCACATATGTACACACATTTTACTGAACCATAAACACATATGTACTGTACTTGCAGTGGCCTCGCGTATTTTCAGCATTACAGTAGTAAAAAAAAGCACTCTTGCTCATTTAAAGTAAAGCACACATAAAAGAGCGTGCAGTCATTCATACGTGCTACACGTTTACATCATAACAGAACACATTTACAAATATAAATCTTGTTTGTTAAATAGTGTTTATCGTGATGCATTCACCCTCACACACACACACAGGCTGAGCATATTTTAACCGCCCTGTCAGACGTGTCTCAGGAGACTCCTTACCCCTGCAGAAAACGTTAGGTTTACCCAACTCAAGCTGTCCCCAGAGCCTCAGCCAAAACAGCTGTTAGTGCGCACTACCTACAGGCATGCAGTATCTCTCTAACTCGCTCTCTCTTTCTCTTTATTTCTCTGTTCTTCTCTGTTTTACTGCAGAAGCTCTATCTGTATGATAAAATAATCATAAAATGATCATTCTTACTTTGCCAAAATGCCTGCAATATATCGTCGCTTAGACTGACCCGACAGACCTCGGTGTCGCTTTGTTTTCTCCTCTCGGTTGACCTATGTACAAATAGATGTATTCTCCTGTCAAGTTAGCATCCAGTGCTTCCATAAATGGACAATTTACAGCTACATGCAAATGTTGCATGTCAACGTTAGCACTTCCCACAGTGTCAATTAACTCCTACATACTAACACCGAAAAGTCTCTCCCAACATGGATTCTTTTACTAAACCTTTCAATGGAAGGAGAAACTATCCCAACTCAAGTTTTTGACCACAAATAGTGTCATGAAGCAATATTTTTATGATTTTATTCCACTGAAAGATTGCACATTTAGCATTAGCATCTCTCTCCTTTGCACCTAGTTTTATAGAATTCACATTAAAAGGACATAAAATTTGATTTTTACATGTTCAGAGAAAGTTTTAGACATATTAAATCTTTGTGGATTAAAAAAAAAAAATCATATTACAATGAGTAAAAATTGACCTTTGATGTGTTAGCTTGATTAGCCACTGGAGCTAATTGGCAACAAGGCTGACTAGCTAGCTGTTCTATCCAGCTTTTGTCAATCATGTATGCACATGAGCACACGGGTGAAGCAATAAACACTCCTGCCTACAATTTCACGCCACTCCACTGATTAAGAGTTGGTGGAGGCAACATGCCAGAAAACGGAGCAATACAGAAGCTAATGGTAGGGCGGAAGAAGACAGCTAGCTCGCAAACATGGATGCTAACAACGTAAAACAAAATAAGCTTTCATGAGGCAGGAAATGGATCTAACCCATTTATAAGTTTTCAAGGACATGCGCATGCTAGAAACACTGTATGTAAACGTAATGGTTGTTTATAAGAAAACTCCAGAGTATACCTTTTCAGCTAAGGTGACTATTAGCAGAGACAGAGAGAGCAGTTGTGTCACTTTTGTTGTGAAAGAGAGGTGATTCACACGTGTCAGGTTAGTCTGGCAGACCTATGACAGTATTTGAGGAGAACAAATCCTGCTGTCACGGTAAAAGACTCAAATTTGTCGGGATGTGGAGACTTCTTCAACTAGACGTCGTACATTTTTAGTCTGGCTGACTAAGTATTGATAAGTGTAGACAGCTGATGTCAAAACACTAAAACCATGTCCTCCATGATATCCTATGCAACAGAGCATGCCCTATGTCTTTTATGTTGTCAGAATGGCAGTTCATACTCGTACTACTTCTGAAAAATAGACTTGAATGTGACTGGTTAAAGAGTGGAAGTGGTTCATGAGTTCTCCAACATACCAACCACTGTAGCAGGTGGACAAAATATTTTCTTCCATTGATGCAAAGACTAGAAAGGCCAGGCTTTGTGCTGGTCTTTTTTTCACATTCCAGATTACTGGAATACTTCATTTCACCTGGACACCTGCACAGCTGTAACTCCATAGCTGCTAGAACTCCTCCTGTCTCTCCGGAGAGCAGTGTGGAGGTGGAGGCCAAGAGGGAGACAGCAGTACATGTTACATGCTTCTTTGTCCTTGCTTTGTAAACTCAGGCCTAATAATAATGCACATCTGCTGTAAACATAGCCAAAGATTAGGTTAGGTAAAAGTTATCCCTGTGAACAAAAGCTCAGGTTTCAGACTACTCTGAACACAATTTTCCAATACTCAACAAGCCAACTCACTTTTGTACATTTCCCAGAAGATGCTTTTACAACGGGGAAATATATAGAGACCAAAACAGTTTTTTGTACCAGGCTGTAAACATGTTTATTTCTGCCATTAAGTTGGACATTTTAACATAGGGGCTTATGGAGACTGACACATTCTGTAGCCAGCCTCAAGTGGATGTTTGAGGAACTGCAGTTTTTGACACTTCAGCATTGGCTTGTCCTCAACTCTTCTAATGTTACTTGAGGACATATAGCATTATTTGTTGATGTTAGCAGTTAGGTACTTTAAAGAGACAGCAAGTTACAGATGGTGGATAAAGGGCCGTTAGAAGACTAATAAGGACGTTTTTGAAGAGCGAATCATGCAAAGCTACTCTAGTCCTGGAATAAAAATATAGAGCTGCAAATGAGCATAATGGATCCCCTTTAAAGCACCGCTATGCCTGATCTCACAGAATTGCTATCTGTTGCAAGCCAATAAAAGATTAATGTAAGATTTTTCATCTTTATTATAAAAGTACGTCATGTTCCAGCATGTCTGATTCAAGTATGTTGCAGGTTATGACATCATTTAAGACATGATTTTGGGTTGTAAAGGTCATTTTTTCTTAAGCTTGAAGCTGTGTATGACTCTTTCAGCCTTTGTAACCACCAGCTGTAACAAGTCACCATTGTTTCTTTATTTGCCAACCTCACAGATGGCAAGCACATAACTTGCGCCGAGCTAGTTTTTACTTGTTTATCTTCACATTAATTCCCTTTATTCAGCAACTGCACACATAAAAGATCCAAAGGGTTTTTTTTTTGATTGGCATGTGAATGAGTAATTTGAAGGCTCTTTCAAGTCCCCTCTGTTAAAATCAGAGGTTAAATAGGAGCATTCCTCGCATAGCACCATAACCATAATGTGGAGATTAATGTGTTTGTCTAAAGGTTGCGAGGGGATAGCTGCTCTGAGTATCACAGTAACAAATCTGACCAAAGAGCTGCAGTCTTCTTGTCTCACAGAACGCTAAGCCAGCGTTAGGAACATTTCATCAAATCCAAAAATAGATGTTCTGCTGGCCCGTACTTACTTTTCAGCCTTTTTACTCCCAGACTTATCTACTTTGTGCTGCATATGTCCGATAGGGGCACATTGTTTTGGTGCTTTTAACTCGAAACTCCGTGAGAAGATAGAGGCGTTATAAGGTGGTGTAATCCCAGTGGCTGTCAGGATAATATCAACTTGGCTTTTAAGGCTTTTTAAAAGGCTGGCACTTAGACACGGGGTTCTGTGCCAGGGTCTGGCAGTCTCGACAGGTAGTAATTTGACTGGTAAATGTGTCATTATAGCCATTGTAGAAGGTTGGGGCAGACAGGAAAGGAGAAAGAGGGGGGAAGGAAAAACGAGACAGAATAAGAAGGGTGGGCGGGATGGATGGACGCGGAGATAAACGGTGGAATAAATGGTCAGTTGCAGCAAAGGAAGAAGGTTTTTTTTTTTTAAAGTTGACAGGCTAAGACTTGTTAAAAAAAAAGTCTGAAAACGTCACAGACTTGTGACTCGAGGTTGCTCAACTTTATGGAATGCTGTATTTCTCTCGTCTCAGCGTCTGTTAGCTTTTGCAAAGTGTGGGTGGTCCCTCCAGTGATATACACAACAGTTACATTTCTACGTCGTACTGAGGGCTTTTTTCTGCAAGCCACAGGCTTCCTCTTCTGTCCTGGTATTCTTCCATGTGGAGACAAGACAATGCGAGTGTGCTACATTCAGTCTTGCATTCATCGAACAGCCCTATTCATGCGTCACACGGTATATAAACCTGAAAAATATAATTTGCTCAGGTTTATCATTCGTGTAGAATCTTGTATATACAATCAACCCCGTGGTCATTTTCTTTTAACGACATGTTTTTTTTTAAATGATCTATAACTCATTTTTATACAAAACTGAACACTGACTGAAAACACAGTCCTCTCAGCTGCATAAATCACACATTATTTGCAACAATAGCTCCAAATTTATATGCTGCCGTGCTTGCGTTACTAATAACTTTGTCTCCCTTGGCGTCGCTGTTTCGAGGAAGTGTGTGATTAGACTGGTGATGTTTGGAGGCCTTGTCGGTTTTAGTTATTGCGCTCGTTTTGTCTTAATTACGGTTGTATGAATATCCCTATATCGGAGCTGCAATGGCCAACATTTCACAAATGACACCAAAACGTGCATCTAAACATAGAGAGTGAACCTTCGTGGTATTTGAAGTATCTCTCCCTCCTCCGGTTCACTGCGGCTTTTACCGTGTAATCGCAAGGAGACGGGTGTTTACCATACAGGCTCGCACTGGAGAGTGGGTGAGAAGATGCAGTTAGGAGTTGAAGGTTGTGTCTTTGTGTTTCTCGCCTATGTGAACATCTGTCCGTGCTCATTAGTATGCCCACAAACGCTGTAATGTTGCACCTTACATGCTTGTGTGCATGCATACTTATATACAGATGTCCATGTACAATATGACCCCCCTTCCTCTGTATAATGGGACTGTGAATGAAAGGCAGAAAACCCACAGGAAGCTGAGCTCAAGTGCAGAGTCATGTCCTAGAACAGAGTTTAGCCAAGCTCTGACATGTAGGTAAACAACACAGGAAAAGCTAGCAGTGAAGATAGGGAGAAAAGGAGGAGGGTAGGAAGGAGGTCACTGAAGTATGGAGGGAGGGACAAATAGCATGGAGGGGAAGGAGCAGGCATTTGCCTTTTCTTTGGGAGACTATTGCTACCAGACGTTATTGCATTGTGAAAAGCTGGTATGGTATGAAGGGAAACACATTGTTTAAAGGCTAATTCAAGGTATGACAGTCAACATTCTTCCTTTGTCCTACTGCACTTTGAAGCATCTTCTTTCCTGCCTCAGTCGCTCTCTTAGTCATGTTGTATCGCTACAAAGGATAAAGTTTGGAAATGTGACTGTCTTTGAGCTGCTGCCATGCACCTTTTGTGTTTTTCCCTGTGTTTACTCTGCCCTGGTGCACTGTAGATGTTGCTGGTGGTTTAAGCTGGGATACGTACATGTATGATGGGAGACTCAGCAGCAGCTCCTGGGTGGTCTCAGGTCCTCACTGCACAGCCTGTCACGTACCCTAGCGGGGTATTTTTAGTGAGCGTTGCACTTAACTCACTGAGTTAACATCCTGTGTTGGCTTCTCCGTCCCTCTCACTCTTCCAGTCTCTGCTCTTCTTTCTTTCTTTTCATTTTCAGCCTCACACAGAGATTGTGGGCACAAAGATAATGTGCAGATAACACTGTGTGTAGAAGGATGGGATGTACTTGAAGTTTAAATCTTTGTGGTGGATTTGGCGAACGTCGCGCATACAGGTGGTTGTTTACATGCTGCTGTCCACACTTGTTTTGTAGACACAGTTAAGATAAACTATGACTGTTAGAGCTAGCAGCAGTGAGTGTCACATGATCTGTTTGCCAAAACAGTGAGGCTGATAGTGTCAAAAAAGGGGTTTGATTTGCAGTATTTTAATAACCAGATATCAAAAAATAAGGCTCTGTTCAACTTGTGAACCTGTTTCTTAGCTCTCAGGACATTTAAATGAACGTCTTTCCGTTTTTTTTTCCTCTCTTCCTTCCTGATATTGACTAAATTAACATGCCTGTGTCTGATGATGTCATCCCTATAGGGCACAATCATGGAGGAAATGGACTTTGAGCGACGCCGGGAGCTGAGGAGGCAGAAGCGGGAGGAGATGCGCCTGGAGGCCGAACGGTAAAAGACTTGTATTTGGTTGTCTTTCATTCACGTCTGCAAATTAGTGTTCAAGGAAAGTCTAAAAAAAAAAAAAAAAAGTCCACAGTGGCTTCATTTGTAGTTGCAGAAGTCCAGAGGGGGCTACATTGCTGTCACTGAAGATCTTCCTACTTCAGCTGTGTGAAGCTGAGGGAACAGGCTGTGTTGTGTAATGAAGCTCTGGTTGTCGATGCACAGTGCACCTCCTCTGATGTTCTTGCCAAGTTGGAACAGGAGGGAGCCAGCTTTAATAGCTTAGACCCTCCTCTAGGTCTTTAAAAACATTGCTCAGCAAATATTGGCTTCCTCCGACCGAGGCAACAAGAAAGAAAAAAGGTTGATAAGAAATCTGATAAGCAATGTGATGACCTTTAAGTGGGAATGTTCAATCATTCCCTCCCTCCTTCTCTCCAATTTTCTCTCCCAGATACTGTGGCCTTGCGAACCCTCTTAGATTCAATGGAAGAAATTGATTAAACTAAAGTTCATTTCAACAAATTGATTGAGTGGTTACATGCCAAGCGCAGTAATCAAAAATAGTAAAAAGGGAGTTTCATTGTGAGAACTTGATACATAGTGTACCAAGGAGGTTTTTTATAGGACCTTTTCACAAAAGTCTCTTCATCTGTTCTGCAGCTCTTCCAATTAAGGACGAGGGTGATGTGGATGCAGATACTGGCCAAGGTCACTTGCCTCTTTGATGTATCTGTTAGAGGAGTTTTATTGGAGCCAGTTACTCCATCACTGATGGAAAACAAGCTGACATAGGTCTGACCACTGCTGAATACATAGATGTTTCTCTCTGATAATTTGTTTTTATGACACAACGAATACGTGAGTAGCATTTGGCTCAAGCTATGAACAAGGGCCCTTTTTGCTCAAGGTAAAACACCATTTCTTGTATAACGGAAAATGCAGTCTGCAAAACAGTGCACAACATCCACAATAGTGAAGGACATATACTAGGTAATAAAATTCAGGGTTAAGTTGTTCATCCATTGAAAATAAAGTGACCGCTAGCTTGTGTGTTGTAGGGATGGTGATGGTTTACTTATTTTGGGTCGTGAATAAAGCATGACCATTACATCTACAGGGCCAATCCTATGGCTCAATAGTTTATCAGAGATATACGGTATCAGTATGTAGATCAGCCTATAAGTATGAAGAAACTGCAAGTCAGAAATATAGTGAATATTTGTGGTATTAGTAGTATTACCTTAGTTACAATTCTTTAAAGCTGCATTCATTGACATTTCGGCCAGTGAGGGGCACTGCAACAGGCTAAAAACACAACATGGGCATTCAGTGTTAACACCATACAAAGTTGACATGGCAACATGTTTGCAAATGGTTACATTTTCAGTCGATATAGAACGTTGTCATTCATTTGGAGTCACATTTTTTATTAATATTTTAGTGTAAAGATCCAGTACATTTTGACTTTTTTAAGTCAAAAGTCTCATTCTTGGCATCTATCATTGTTACCTCTTTTAGACTTTTATGCCTCATTTCCCTAAATGCACTCCAAATAGCTGATTGAAGTGAAGGTTAATGCTGTGTTGTTATGTTTCATGGCTTAAAACCTCCATAAACCCCCCGCCGCTAGAATTATTTATGCAGTTTTGGAGTGTTTATGTTACACGGAGAAGATGGAATTTGGCAGAAAAATGTAGACTAAGAAGAGCCGACAGAGGGGGAAGAAACGAGGAGTGACTGACTGAGAGAGAAATGGACCGAGAGCGAAAAAGAGTAAGAGTTGTAACCGCCTTCGACATTTACATTTTCAACTCGGCGGGAGTTTGTTCATGACTGTTTATTTGGTCCGAGCAGCAATAATTTCAGCTGGCAGGCGACACGCCGCTCCTGTTATTGATAAAAGATTACATCTCTACATTGTTTCCATTTCTGCCAATATATTGAAACAATCAATATTTACATGCCCCTCTTGGTCAGACTAGTCAAAACCACATGTTGTCTCGTTGGCCGACTTCCATTCAACCATCACTGAACATGCTGTGAGAAGACGGAGAGTGCAGGGAGAGTGTGGGGCCATATAATAACGGCTGTAGGAATGCCAAATTCCTGGCTATTATAAGTGTTTACTGGCCAGGTCTCCATGAGCTGTTTCCTACATGCTGGGACAGTGAGATTGTCTGTGTGTGTTTGTGGTGTGTGTGTAGCTGCTCATGCATGCATGTGTGTGTGTATGTGCATGGGGGTTAGGATGAGTACATGCAGTAAGTTAACCATGCAGGTGTTCGCCTTAGTGTGCATGTGTGTTTGGATCGGCATCGGGTGATGAAGGGTTGACAAGCTCCATTCACTTTTCTGAGTGCATGTGTGCAAAGCAAGTGTAAGTGTGTGTGTGTGTGTGTGTGTGTGTGTGTGTGTGTGTGTGTGCGTGTGTGTGTGTGTGTGTGTGTGTGTGTGTGTGTGTGGAGGGAGAACAGCCAAGACTTCCTTGTTCTGTCTTACATCAGTCTCAGTTATAGTTGTAAGAAAATGATTGTTGACATAGAGGTGCGCCTTGGGCTTCAACTCACATCTACTTCTGCTAAAGTTTCTCACACTATCCATGCATGCTCATCAATGTTTCTGTACGTTTCTGTTCAATGAAACACACAGGAATGTCTCCACCGCCCCACCCCCACCCACCACCCCCACCCGAACAGAGCTCATGGATGTGGAATTTTCCCAGTCAATTCAGTGACCAGAGGGTATCTGCTCCAGCTAAAAATAGTTGTCTTTTCTAACAGTGATCGGACGCATTAAAAAAGCTCCCTGTGAATTGCAGCTGGAGGAATTCATTGTCTCGGGCTTAGTCTGAATAGAATATTTACACATTGCACACAGATAGATATTCTGCACCACAGTGAGTGAGTCATCACTGTTGTATGTTGAAGGCCGTTAATAGAATAGTTAGACATTTCAGGAAAGAGCCAGATAAGATGTTTCAACAAAGCCACAACACCTCTTGTTATTGTTTAAATCCTGTTTTAGTCTTTGTATGTGTCTGTATGCTGTTTTGTGTCTGTAGATTTTCTGGTGAAAAACTGCCACACCATGACAGTAAAAGACCGTAAAATATGCCATCCTGTATACGGTAAAACAGTCATATTTCAAAACCTTTATTTATACTCAATTTTAAGGGAATTTATACAATGGAAAACTAGTATTTTTTTTACAGACTGCTAATTATACAGTAAAACACTGTAATATTTGATAGCAGTTTTTTACCGTCATGGTTTTGGCAGTTTTTGTAAAAATTTACAGAAACATGGAATAAAACGCCAACCTTATACGTAAAATCAACAGTACTAACATCCTTCTACCATAATATTAGAAAAATTTATACCGTATTTATTACAGTACAATTCTAGTAACCACAGCTGCCAGTTTTTTATAGCGAAACAGTCATATTTCATTTTTATTTATATAGCATTTTAAGGCAGTTTATACAGAATTAAGTACAATTTTATATTAGAGACTGTTAATTGTACAGTAAAACGCTGTAATATTTAATGAAATATTTTACAGTCTTTAACAGTGCTACCCTTTTACTTTGATATATAAGGTTATATCCTATTTATTACAGTAAAATTCTGGCAACCACAGCTGCCAGCTTTTTACCATAAAAGCAATAATTAACGGTCTCAGTGGTATCAATCTCATCTAACTCTTGGCACTTCGCAAAATGTTCCTTTATGTTGAATGTAACTTATTTAAAGCTTGGCTACATGTACAATGTTGACTTTGGAAATGTCTTCTTTGATGTCCTTTTAGGGATGTGTTTATTTTTGCCATTTCCCTCCTTCTTCTCCTCCTCCAACTTTCTTGTCATACTCCATCTCTTCCTTCTTCTTCTCCCCTGGGTGTCACTGTCCTTTTCCTCCTCATACTTCCCATCTTCTTCCACTTTCATTTTCAACTTTTGTTCTCCTTCTTCACATCTTCCCCCTCTTTTAAGCTTGTTCTTCCACTATATGTTCAAACCCACACCCTTCTTCTCCTCCAATGCCTTTCTCTTTCTCTCTCTCTTCATTTTCAACATCTGTCCTGGCCCCTCCCCTTGAGAGACCAGGAAGGGTCGAGGAAATAACACCCATCCTCCGTGAATGAGCCATGCCAAACATTCCCCCGCCCTGGTTCAGTGGACCGCTCCAAACATGACCCGGTCCTACATCGTAAACCTTTTGGTTCTGACAGGAAAAGAGAGGGAGATACTGATGAAGCGATAGTGATAGGGAGGGAGAGGTTGAGCCACGCATGTCAACTTCTAACTCACCACATCAGCTTGGAAAGGAGTTAAGCTATTGTTGCAGAATTTTTTAAGTCTCGTCTCTCCACTAAAAATGTGTTTTATATGGATGCTGTTCTGCAGTCTATAGAGAAATTTTTACATTGTGTACTGTTGGAGCCAGAGCAGCAGAGAGCAGGGTGGGGAAAGGAGACAGACTGGGTACGTTGTGGTTCTTTGGGCCAGCAGTAGGAAGGGAAGGGAAATTGTCCAGAGAGGCCAGCGTGGGAATGGGTCAGCATTTCTGACAGCGTAAGCAGAGCCCCCACCCTCTTTTCCCTCTCCCTCGCCATCGCCATCCCTTCCTCCTCTCCCCTCCCCTCCGTTCACAGCAGCTTTTCTTTTCTTTCTATTTTCCTCTTTACTCGTCTCCCTCCCTTCCCTCTCCGTCCCCTCTCTTTCCTCTCGAGGAGGGGTGAAGAAGTCTTTTCTCATGGGCTTTTCCCAAATTGTTTTCACTGACATTTCTGAGATATTTCGCTGTAAAGAAAATATTTGGACATATTTCTCCCTTATAGGCTCGCTGATGGCGATGCTTTGTGTGCCTGTGCTATCCACGCCGACGGTTGCTTAAATCAGCTTTACTGTACTCTGCTGCATGTGAAACGAGACTTTTAATTTGCTTTTCAGCTGAATCATAGCTGCCGCATGTAGAAGTGTGCAGCTGTTTCATACTATACTCTAACAGACGCTCACACCTGACGTTTATAACTGTGGCTACATATCATTCAATACAGGAAAAGGTGTCGTCTATGATAAAATCTGCAGATTACTCCTTTTTCCATTATCGTGCACGCCCTTTCCTTCCCCGTTTTTCATTTTCCACTTATCCTCACTCTGCATTTCACTTTCTTTTTCTCCCCTCCTTCATCCACCTCTCCCCATATTTCTGTGTCAGTATGCTGATAGAGTTTTGGGGCCTAGCTAAGGAAAGTGATATTAAATCAGGGCTTTGGTTGTGTGTATGAGTCTCTAGCCAAGGCTGTGATTGACAGGAATGCTAATTCAGCTTTTAGGAGTTTGTTCTTCTCTCCTCCTGAAGGAATCTTTAACCCTGAGATTGTCATCGTCGTCGTCACCGCCACCAAGGACTCCTTTGTTCCATTTTTAGATGTTGTCGTTTTCTCTTTCTCATGACATTTTGGTGCTGTTACTGGGATGGTGCAATCCCCTGGGAGTTGAGGCAGTCGTTTCGCTATTTTCTGTTTTTTTTCACAGAAACGTATCACTCTGGCATTTTAAATAAGAGTTAATGTGCGTTCTGCTGCAGGGGAACTCAACTGAAGTTGACAGAATATGAATGGAATGGACTATTTAACTTTTGAAAGACCTAATGACACAATCCTCTTTTAACAAATAAAAAGTTAAATTCTTTAGTAATACATGACATTGTTGCTATAATGGCTGTTAATTTGCAAAAGGCTAAGATGAAAAGAGTCTAATCTGGATACTTAAAGCTTAGAGATGCCGTTAGCTAAACTCTCAGTTACGTTAGCATTTTGTTCGTGCACAGCACATATGCATTTTCCAATGAAAACAGGGGTTTACTATTCAAAATTAATACAATTTTTGAAACAGTTGGTCCTGATTTCAAACATAAGAAGCTTTAAACGTTGTAGCTGTCAGATATAATTTTTAGTGGCTGATTTCATAACTGTTTCTGGCAAATTTTATTAGCTGTAGCTTGCTAGCTAACTAACTTTAGCTCCATTGTTGAATTCTTTAGTAAAACTACACACCCTTGCTTACTTCAGTACTCACAAGGTTTTTCATGCTACAGTTTGACTTGGTGTGGTATGACCACTAGCTCATTGTGGCTAATGTTAGCTGATGTTTGCAAAGTTACAATTTGCTGACTTTATGACTCGTGTGTGTTTAATTTTAGCATTCGCCATCATACAGCATATTGTCACTGTAACTTGTTGCCACAGTGACTGGTGTTTAGCAAAAAGCTAAAAGAGTTAACACTCTAAAAGTAAAGTAAGTAAAACTAATCTGGATGCTTAAAGATGCTAAATTATCTGAACTAAGCAAACACACATGTGTAAAGTATTGCCTGACGTCACCGATGTCACCCTCCCATAGGTCCAGCTTGGGCGTTAACAGATTCTTGTGTTCTGTTATGACAACATTCCTCATCTGAGAGAAAAGAAACGGGAGGCGTGGGGGAACAGTGGAGGAGAAGGGGAAGGAAAGGAAGAAGGAAACTGTTGTTCGCAAGCTGTAAAACCTAAAACATAAACCCAAAGCAGCTTTAGCTCGGCTCACCACACATGTTGCAATTAACATGCAATAGCACGCTTCGCTGGCTGACCTCAAAAGCTACGCTGTGATGTTAGGTAGCTGGGCATGTGGTAAGCAGTGGGAGTGTAAAGGTCAGTCGGGGCAACGCAGATCAAGCATGGAGCTGAGTTCATGGATGTCAGGTGGCCAGAAACACAACAGATTGGTCAGATTCTGTCTCTGGTAGTAGAGCACTGTTAAATATCAGTTCATGCTTTCATTAATAATACAGTATTGAATATACGTCTTTGGGTGTAGCCTCATTCCCTTAACCAGTCTTCTATTTCAGTTAGATTTCCTGAAATTCCCAGAACGACTTTGGACCGGCTCCAGAGAAAGGCCTCAACTTGTTGCTTTCAATCAAATTTAAGCACATAAATATACAGTAGCTTACTAGCCAACTAGATTGTGAACAATGGAGTTGTGTTGATTGCGTGTAGCCGCACCCTTTACTTAAACCACTGCATTTAATAAAGACATGCATAATCCGCTGAAAGTCTGCTTTGGATTTTACTGTATTAAGGATATGGGCGGTTTATAGATCTTGGCATTGTTTTTTACATTGGATTTATATCTATGGAGAGACAAGAAAGAAGGTCTTGTCGAATTCTTAGTGTCTGATGCCAAAAATATATATATATTTTTAACTATGATATTTTAGACATGACCTGACTTGACCTTGCTTCATCTCTAATATGGTTGACCAGTTATGCATAGTAACCTAATACAAAAATACACCAACAAAGGGGAACTGTGTTTCACACTGCATGCATTCTTAAGTTGTGAAAAAAGTAAACAAGGAAAGTAATATTTGCTCTGTCAGCGGCATATCAGTAAAACTGAGCTTGTATTTTAAAAATGCTATTAAAACAAGAAGCAGTATGCAAGAAGCAATATCTTTAAACATATTTTTAGCATAAAGAGATTTGTTTTACCACTCTCATATCTGTCCATTAAATATACAGCTACAGCCAGCATCCAGCTATCTTAACTTAGCATATAACTATCTTAGCATTGTCAAAAAGTAAACACATGAGATTAAATGTGTTAATAATTGAGTTTATGAAGTGCTCGTACGCAGATTTGTTTTATCTTTGGGCACAGCCATAGCTGGTTCTTTCCCCCTGCTTCGAATCTCAGTGCTAAGCCAAGCTAAGCTAACCCTTTGTGGTGCTATATTTAGCATACAAATGAATTGTAACAATCTTCTAAAACACACAAGATACAATGCGATAATTATTCAGTTTTAGAAGTGCTGGTATGCAGATTTGTTTCATCTTTGGGCACAGCCATAGCTATCGCTTTCTCCCTGCTTCCAGTCTTAATGCTACACTAGGCTAACCCTTCGTAGCACCTTATTTAGCATACAGATAAGTGGTAAAAATCTACTAAAACATACAAGATATAACGTGTTAATTATTGAGTTTTTTGAAGTGCTGGTATGCAGATTTGTTTTATCTGGCAGAGCCATAGCTAGCCGTTCCCCATGCTTCCGGTCTTAGTGCTAAGCAAAGCTAACACTTTGTAGCATAAAATTAACATACAGATGAGTGGTAAGAATCAAAAATGTCAAACTATTCCTTTTATCTCAGTCAGTGATATTTGTGTTGAAGTGGGTGTATCAGCAAAACTAAGCTGGTGTCTAAAATTACAAAAGTATCTTTAAAACAAAGCTCACTCCACCTATGTCAGAACAAAGATCTGCTAAAGATTTTTTAACTTCAGTTTGTTAACTCAACAAATATGTAATTTCTAGATTTAATGTGGTATTAAATTCCTTGTAGAAACATAAACTTTTAAAGCTAGCGGCTGTTTTGCTCACTCAACACACTTCTCTAGTTTGTTTTGTTCCAACACTGACCAGACCAGTACAAGCACAGTTTCTCTGGCTCTCTCTTATCCTCAGCCAAACCATGTCTCCAGACTGAGTTTTTATCAGCTCGTGAAAACTGCAGCCACGATAAGAAGTATTGGTTGTTGCACAGCTGACAGGTCAGCTTGATAGGAGAGCCGGGGGGCCTGACAAATCCTCCAGGTTTGTTCACTGTGATGATTACACTCCAATTTAAAGAATCGTTCACTCTGAAGTTTTTAACCGTGACGCTAAATTGAGGAAGGAGAGGAGGAGATGAAGGACTGAACTTGGAAAAAAAAAGAAAGAAAATGTCTCCTCTCTTTTGTCTCCCTCAGGTTGGCGAGAAATGACGATGATGAGGAGGAGGCGGCCCGCGAGAGGAGGCGCAGGGCACGTCAGGAAAGGCTGATGAGCAAGGAGACTGAGGAGCCCAGTGGACAGCCAGATAGTCTGGTCATGACCAACAGCCACAGGTGACACATACATACTGTATATATATATATATATATATATAGCATCACAGGTTAGCTCCCAATTTTTAGTCCAGCTGAAGAGGAAAAAAAACAACAGGAAAAACTGTCACCGTCATATCATCCTGCCCAGTTAAAGGGGTTGTACTTCATCAATAAATAATAAATGTGAGTCCCTCTTCTGTGTGAAAAAATGTCAAGACAACTCAGAAGAATGCAACCAAAAATTCTTTCACAACCTCTGCTATAAAAAGAATACAGTATATTGTAGGGTTGGAGATTGAGTTGAAGGCCTCTGGGAAATGGAAACAGACAGTTTTTGTTGTTCTTTCATAAAACAGTTGACCGTTAGCTGTGCTCTCAGTTATGTTTGCACAGCACATATGCAGTTTCCAATGTTTTACCACTCACTATTAATGTTAATATTCAAAACAGTGGGTCCTTGATTTCAGACATATGAAGACAAAAGCAGCTTTAGACGTTCTAGCTAACAACGGTTGATTTTAGTCGATTTCATAACTGTTTCTGGCTTTTGTTATCTGTAGCTGGCTAGCTAACGTTAGCTCCATAAGTTGGAAAGCTAAAGGGGTTTTAAATATGCACTTGATGGCTACACATAAGATATCATGCTGAAAGACTGAACAAGACTATCTGACATAGTTATTTTGTTTCAACATAATCCTGTTCGCTTCTGCTTTTGGTAAATTCTATTATCAGTAGCTAGCAAGCTAACATTAACTTCAGTTTCAATGTTTTAAATGACAATCCTGCAAAAGAGTGCCAATGCGATGGTAAATGTAACATCATAGGTATCTAACATTGGCTGGGTTTGCAGGAGTGTAAACTTCCGTAATTCTAATAGATGCTAGCAGATGCTAATATTAGCTTATGTTGGCTTCTTAGCTTACGTTCATGCACATACTTTCAGCGGTAACAGTTTTCAGCGTTACAATGGGGATTCAGGGTGAAGGCGAACTGTTATTATGCAATGGCAAGTATAACATCACAGGTATATAACATTGGCTGGGTTTGCTAAACTTCTAGGAATCTAATAGATGCTAGCAGATGCTAACATTAATGGCCTAAAACCTGATAGCATCCAGGACCGGCTTCCACATAGTGGTAAGATGCTATACGGTACTTACTGTAGTAATCCCAAAATGGGCTTTTTTTTTAACGTTATGAGTTAATGATGTGTGCATTGGCACTAAAAGTAACACTTGGTTACTAGTCTAGGTTAGCTAATTAGCTGGACAAGCTAACATTTGGAATATTTAATTCATTTCTTACACTTTTGCTCTTGTATTTTTGGTTTTGATGAATTTTTGATGAAATTCAGTGAAGTGGCTTTTTCATGACGTTAAACTTCTTCAACTAATGCAAGAATTTCTACCCACTGCCAGCTACCAAAATGACAACCAACTCATGACCTCATACCTATCCATCAGAAAGACTGCCATAGGAACAAAGAGGGCTAAATCCATTTTTATGCAGTTTAAGGCTATGAGATCAATCGTTTTGGCCACAGTGGAAGTGGTGGGTTGCTCTGACATCTAGCAACACAGACACTGCTTTGTGGTCATGAATGTTTCCCCTCTATGAGATCAGAGATACATCCTGGGCCGGTCAAACAACAAGGGGATTGTGCAGGAGGATGCTGAGACAGGACCTAGTGTTGACTAGCTATTGTTGATTGTGTAGATGCAAGGATAATGTTTGCCAGACTTTTGGGTCAGAATTTTATGAGTCATGCTATTTGGAGCGAGATGGACGGATGTACAGTTGGTATTTGGTGGACTGAAAGAAATATATAATAAATCTAGTTAGCTTTTAGCCATACAGTCAGTCGGTTAGTTCACTAACTATCAGATGATTTTGCCATGATGTCTGGCGTCCACCATGAAGTTTGCATTTGTGTTAGATTGCCATGAACTTTTCTACAGATATTCACGTTGCCCAAAAGATTAATCCTACTGACTTAAGTAATGCCCCGACTTTTCATTTGGTGCCACCATGGGGTTCTCATTTGTGGTTTGTGTAGAAATGTCTCAACAGCTGTTGAATAGATTGCCATGAAGATTTGTACAGACATTCATGTTCCCCAGAAGATGAACCCTAGTACCTAGTGACCTTGGTAATTCCCTGACCTTGCTGCATTTGTGGTTTGTGTTGAAATATTTCAACAAATGTTGGACAGATCGCCATGAAATTTGGCATATATATATACATGTTCCCCTCAGGCTGCGCTGTAATAACTTTTAGCGATCCTCTGATTTTTCATCTAGCCCCATCATCAGGTTAAAATGTCCAATATTCTCATCAGACTCAGCTGTACTGAGGTGCTAGCTTGCTAAGTCAGTAGAGATATTTGATATCTGAGTGAGTGTGTACAAAAGAGCTATTGAGTCAAGGATAGAAGTTCTCCAGAGCTGGAATCCAAGATAAATTTTCTGATTTTCTGTTTATTTTAAGGTCTGACCAAAAGTTTATTTTAGAAGAAACCGCGGTGAAGACCTGTCAGTAGAGCCAATAGTCTGCATTCTCCACATATTGGCTTAAGCACTGACAATTGTCAGTAGTCAATGAGGCAGACACGGTCTGTAAACTTTCCTTTCACAGAATTTCATTTTGTTCTTTTTGCAACACCGATAAAGGTTTTGCTTGAGCATCTATGCTCTTTTAGCACATTTCTTTGGTATCAGTGGTCAGTGTCACAGTCGCAGTCAGTCAGATAATGATGTCCAAAAAATTTCAAGAATCTTTTACTTGGCTATGCTTTTGTTGAGTTTTGTCCTTTTCCATTGTGTTTCATGTCAGAGATCTATGTCATCTTTTGCTCTTTTTGTCTTGTACATTCAGCTAAAGCTCATTCAGCATCACAGTTAAAAAACTATGAAAGGCCTTGATCAAGCGAGATAATATTATGCATTCCCTGCCCACATTTTCTTAACCGCTGACGTCTATTGCTCTGACTTCAATGCTTCTTCCTCATTAACGAAGACCACACAGTGAGATGTTTGTCTCCTTTCTCTCCACCTAGTGTCACAGAGACTGTGAGCAGCTCTTATGGAGGAGGCGGCGGTGACGACGATGACCAAGCCCTGCAGGAGCGCATGGCCAAACGCGAGGAGAGACGGCAGAGGCGCATGAAGGAGGCGCTGGAGAGACAGAGGCAGCTGGACCCGACCGTGACCGAGGGCAACGACAGCGTCGCCACGGAGAAAAACAACGCAGAAGAGGAGAGGCCATCCTCCTGGCGCAGGGGTCGTTACCGTGACAATGAGGACGAAGAGGAGAAGACAGAGATGTACGGCTCAAGCAGAGGGGAGAAGGAGCGAGAGGAGCCGAGGGAGGAAGAAGAGGCTGCTCCTGAGGGTGGAGAGGAAGAAGAGGAGGGGGTAGATGGAGAGGAGGAGCAGAAAGTGGAAGTGGTGGAGGACAAACCGAGAAGGTCTTACTTGAGAGAACAGGTGAGTCACTTGCTCATTCTTGTTATTTTGGCCATTTATTATATTTTCTTGTAGCTGACAGTCCCTTTGAATGTGATGCTTGTTCTTGTAGGAATCAACTGAAGAACCTAGCGAGGTATTTTTATTGATTCATTGACTTCTTGATGCACATCCTTGATCTTTCTTTCAAAGAACTGCTATAAACTTTTTGTCATAGGAACTCGCTGGAGAGGAAGAAACACATTCAGTAGTCAGTGAGAGTTCAAACAAGGCCAAGTCAACAAACTCAGAGGATACTGAGGAGGATGTAGTAGCACCTGATGAGGTACCTGAGGATGATTATGTAGATTACGAGTCTATGACACTCAGAAATGACACTGAAGAGGACAATGAGGTAGCTGAGATACTGCACTCAGAGGATAATGAGGTATCATACATGTGGTAAGATTTTCAGTAGAGGTGTGATGCACAGCACAGAAAATATCTCTGGGTAACTTCAGCGTCTTTTGCTAGACGTGTAAACAGAAATCTTTGGAGAATAAACCACCAAAAAAAAAACTCTCTCATCTTGTTGTGATTTATGTCGGAGCCAGACGTTGAAATTACCCAGACACCTCTCGTCGTCACAGTGTGGTTTGTGAGCTGCTGGTAACCGAGGCGCGGTTTACAACCACGCAGTGAGATTTTCGATAAGGTTAATGCTAACTGTCACAGAGTGGTCACTGTTTTTTTTTCTGCATGTCTTCCACCTCAGCTATGAGAGCAGCAACATTTATTACACAGACTCCACTCCAAGAAGAAGTCACTGCAGCAGAGGAACATCATGTAATTTAAAATAATAAGTGTGTTCACTGCAAAGGGGGATTATGAGGAGATCACTGAGCCTTCATATCATGTGTACACTTCCAGTCAATTTTTTTACGCTAGGCCAAAGTCCAAGTAAAATGTCTATGACCTGATGAACTACAAATCCCAAATGTATTTGTATTAATACAAATTCAGTATTTTTTTTACGATCCAAGCGAGCCTGTGAGCTCTGGCTTTCAATTTAGCCCATTAGCCATGCCTCCCAAACTTTTGTCTACACTGCTGAAGTGAACACTTTCCACCTTGATTTCTTGCTCAGCCTTTTCTTGCACAAACAGATTACCCTTTCTAGTCAGTCGAGGTCTGTCTGGCCTCAGAGCTCATCTCAGTTTCAACATGCCGTAGTGGAAACAACAGCGCTCAGAGACACTTTGTGTTTCTCTGTACTTTCCCCGCTAAGATAAAGACATTTAACTGTGATCTGTTTCTCTATTCTCTCTGAGATCTAATTCAAGTAATTACATATTAATAAGCAATCTCTATAATGTTAAAAGTGATAGGCAAATATGCTTAATAATATATAGGGTTTTGACTGGCTGTGTACATATTGGGCTTAGACACATAATGATTATAATCTACAAAAGTTGAATCATGTTTTTGATGATGGTTAACAGGCAGAGACTGAGAATATACAGCTGGAGACACTCCCATGCTGATCACATGTTAGTTAATCCCGTCTCAGTACTAATTCTGGAGTGGACGCTGTGTTATGTGATGTTCTGTGTTATTTTGTTCGGGGTGTGCTCTCGTTTGACATCCCGTCATGTCACATGTCAAGACAACGCCCACTCGGCCTGCCCAGCCAATCGAAATCTTTGTTCACCGTTCACCCTCCCTATGTGGTTGTTTTCTGCGCAGGTGGACGAGAGAGGCAGGGCCAGAGAGGAGAGGGAGGAGCAGGGGAAGCAGAACGGAGGGCTGTACGAAGAGGAGGCGGCTCCCAAACACAGGAAACCTGAGAGGACCCTCAGGTACACAGACACAACAACACACATCACTGGTTTCCACTGAGGCCAAACTTGGGAGAGTCAGGCCTGATGAATAATTTAAGAAACTGGTTTCAGCAACACTCATGAAAGTACATGTCCCAATATGTCAACGTTTTTTCTAGATTCATCAAAATGAATGTTACAGCCAGAATACAATATTTTCCCACAGTGTTTTCCCACTTGGCTGGGACTCATTACATAGAGTGGGGGTAGTGCGTTTTGGCTGCAGCGGTGTAGGCTGCAACAAGTTGTGTTGGATCCAACTTTTTTTTTAAAAACGCAGCCCGACATCACGCTACGGCCACCAATCAGACCGGTCAAACATCCACAGTCACCCCGCAACCCCACTGGGTACATCTCTGTCACGTGGTGTGTGGAGCGTGTTGCCCGGCAGACTAGCTCAGAGTTGGTCATTTTCCTCGGTTTAGGTGCTTCCAAATGTGTAAATATGCTACGTAGTTAATGTGTTTCGCTTTTGGCTGTTTTGCACGGGGTGTTTTTTTTTTTTTGAAAATTGACTGGATTCTCTCTGCCGTTTGTGCGTCTGACTTCACAGTTTTTAAATCTGTGTGTGACTCGCAATTTATGTTGTAAAATAATGACATGAAGAAGTTTCCTTTGGTTTGTGTCCAGAGGTAGAGTGAGAAAGCGAGTGTTGGTCGACAGACACAGACAGTAAATGAGGGTGAGCGAGCGCCGGCATCGACAAGGACAAGACATCGATCCTGTCTACGTGCACCATGAGAGAAATATGTTTAAACTTGCAGAAATGCTTCAAAAGTAGCTTTAAATAGTTTGTTCCTCCTTTTTTTAAAATGATGATGCTTTTATTGGGTAGCTAATTTGACAGTGATGGATGACACACAGAAATCCCAAATGCCGAAATATTGGCAGTTAAAATATTACGATGAAGAAATAGCAATACTGCTTTATGAAACTGATATTGGGCAACATCAGCCTGTCTACACTTGACCAGTTTGTGGAAAAGTACTGCAGTAACTTAATATTCTTGTTCTCAACAGTCAGTTGAGAAGATCAAACTACTTAACAACCAAAGCTCACTGTCACTAAGCTCGCTTTAGAAAGTAAGATACCCAGAAGGAAGAGGAAAAGACACATATTCCCATGATAACAAATGACTGACAGCATAACAGTTAAACACAGGATGCTAAATAAGTCCTGCAGTTCCTGAAGTGTACTAATGCAGACTGTAGAGGAGAAATCTTCTTATTTGTTGTAGAGCTTCACAGTGTTTGCGTATGCTGAACAGGGCCAGTTTAAGCAGACAGGAACTTATTAATGTTGCAGTTTGACATTTATTGTTTGTCGCTCCAGCTCCGGTATAAAAGCATGGAGGTATTGCCTGAGGCGCCTCCAGAATAATTGAAAAGAATATGTGGATCAGAATTTCAAACAAACAAGCTGTTTTTGTTCAGCATTCAGTAGCAGACTGTGTCTTGAACCTGTATGGCTCATGTACAGTTAATACCATGGATGAAACTTGAGATGTGCTCTAATTTTAACTTTACAGAGGTGATTGTTTTTGTCCCTGTATGTTTGCTTGTCCATGAAAGATACAAATCCTTGAAGTGAATGTTTAAATATTCAGTTTGTATCAAATGTCAAGCGTTCACCTGTATGTCAACCGGCTGCGTGTCCTACTTACACTGCCTTTGTTTGTGTTGTGATCTGCGTTTGTGCTCTGACCTGTGTCTGTGTGTCCGTCCCAGTCGCGGCAGCGTACGTTCCCCCGAGGTGTCCGCGGGTGACGACCAGGACGACGCTGCCCGCCTGGAGGCAGAGCGCAAGCTGGAGGAGCTGAAGCGTCGCCGCGACGACGCGGAGAGCGAGGAGTTCGAGAGGATGAGGCAGAAGCAGCAGGAGGCCGAAGCCGAGCTGGAGGAGCTGAAGAGGAAGAGGGAGGAGAGGAGGAAGGTGCTGGAGGAGGAGGAGAGGCAGAAGAAGCAGGAGGAGGCGGAGAGGAAAGCCAGAGAGGAGGTAGGAGAGAGGGTTTATGAATGCAGTTTGATCAGTTCTGCTCTGCTTTTCTAAGTTTCTGTTCTCCTTATTCACTATTCTCCCTCCAGTTTCTTCTTGATGACTTAAGTCTTTTTGTCAAAAGAAATCTAAACTATAATGATACTGCAGGTGTTATGCACAGTTTTACATTTTTCAAACTATATTTGTGAAAACATCTGCGTAGGTACAGCTGTTGACTGACAGCTTCCATGGTGCACTGCTAACCAGAGCACGAATGTTGATACAGAACATGTTTGCATGCTTAGCACTGGTTATGTACCATTAGCAATTCACGACATCTGTCCCTTTCCAACCACTCAACACATCATTGTAGTGTTTGGATGTCAAGAAAAGTGTGTATCAGCAAAGTCAGTGACCTAGTTAGCTTAGTTTGCTGGATTTTACTTTTTGTTCATGTTATTTCAGCAACTGCTGAGACATTTACGAGCTCCTTCTCCCGCACATTCAGTGCTGGATACGCTCTACATGATAGAAAACAGGGGTTCTAGCTGGCATTAGCTGTCTCTCGCATGGATCCAATTGTGGTGATAGGAAATAGCAGTAATAGTACTACTCCTATTAATAGTAACGTACAGAGTAACATACAGAGAAGATATTACTAAGTAACATATTACTGAAACTGAAGTGACTTAATGTTTAGTTCCCACCGACACAGATATTGCACAAATTAAATTACCAGCACTCACATCAGCTAAAACACAGAAATCACGCCCACTGAAGGACAGTAATGCTGCAGAAGAATAATTAAAAATGCGGACTCCTTGTTGTGATCACAGTTTTAACCAAATATAATTCTATTTAAACAAAATACATATTTTTGTAGACTTTAAGCTGGTTGTCTCATTTATTCCTCTCATTTCTTCTTGTTCTTTAAAGTTCACAACCCACGCCCTTTTTCACGCCCCCACTTTCATGTTGATTTAGCCTTTACATGTGTGCAAGCCGAAAAACATTCATCACACTCATACTAGCGCCGCGGTGACGTTATCTCTCCATACTTCACTGTTATCATGACCGAACCTATGTGGGTCCCCATTCGTAACTCATGTATGTCATTCCTTCTTCCTCCACTTATGATGACCTCATCCTCACGTATCTCAAATGTGATAACCTCCACCTTCCTACGTGTTGTTCACATCTGTATTCAACCACACAATCACTTTTTTATTCTTTCACGCGCTCGCTCCGAAGGACCTGCATACTCGCTATTACCATGATTGGTCTTCTTTGTTGATCTTGGCTCCGAATGTGGCGGCCCATCTCTTGCTATCTGCCCCTGTTCTTCTCCTCTTGTGTGATGTTAATGAGGCCTTTTGGTTTGTAATTAAAAGATGGCCCAGAGATACAGAGAGACTAATTAACCAAGACAAGGCTGCTGAAGAGGGCTGATATACTGCCAAGCACCAGTCCTCTTCTGAATACAGTACAAATGATTCATATATTAATTGTAAAAAACTGTTTATAGTCTGCATGTCTCGTGCTTTTCTTTTTTCCTGAGGCTGGCAATCACTGTAAATAAGAATTTTCTCTGAGTAATTAGTTCCTGACCTGCTTCATTAGATAAAGTAGGTAAACTAATTAGAAAGTGCTACATATCTATTGTGTCCAGGTCGGATGCATTCCTGATTGTTGCTTGTCTGTAATGTTGCCGACTTAATCTAAAATATAAATACATTTCTCTCTGTTACATTAAACTTATCCCCTGTTCTTGAAAGATGATGCCGGTCCAAACCCTCTGGGCCTGTTAGTTCGTTCCCAGGCGAAATCCGCTGGTGCACAGGAAAACGTGTTTTAGGTTTCCAGCAGCAACGGTGGTTTGTTTAGAGTAAATACAAGATGACTGGGCAGTCAGCATGAGCAGTAATATCGAGCATGGTTGGGCTGGCAAAGGACAGAGCGCCACCTACATACGCTTCGAGTGAATTAACAGAAAGCAGCTCTCCGCTGTCAACCTGAGAGATGACAAGGATTTCTACTTAATTTCTTTCTAATTTTTGTCTGCTGAAGTGCCCCTGACTCTTAACACATCTGTCTTTGTCAGGAGGAGAAGAGGAAGATGAAGGAGGAAATTGAAAGGAGGAGAGCAGAGGCAGCTGAGAAGAGACAGAAGGTGGAAGACACTATGGACGGGGAGGACAGACCCTTCAAGTGTGTCAGCCCTCGAGGCTCCTCTCTGAAGGTCAGTCTGACATCTCTTAACCTCCTACTGCATCCAACAGGAGCGTGTCTCCTTGTCCTTGATTTCAAGTGATTCAGTTTGTTCTAAAATGACAGTTGTTAGTGGCAGATTCAGATGGAGCTAGCTCTGTTAGAAAGTGGCAGCTGAAGAGTGGGAAGAGAGAGAGATAGGATGACATGCGGCAAAAAGCCACAGGTTAAAATCGAACCCTGGTAATGACTGAGCCTTTGTAACATGGAGAGACACTCTACCAGGGTGCTCCACCTGAGGATAGCCTTATATATGCACTCGAAGAGCTAAAAGACATGAGGCTACATGTCTTACCCCTCAATATAATAAAATAAACGTTTAACACTACTGCAAACTACAACCTCAACAGTAAACATAATAAGCGTAAGTGTAAGCTTGATTGGGAATCATGTAAGATCAGACTTTTAAAGTAAATGTTTGGCTGCCAAATCCAATAAAGATCAGGGCAGGGCTGCTAGCATTAATAATACTAAAATACTAGGCCTGCGCAGTAAATGTCTGATAACTTTCTAGCCCCCATAAACTAGTTAGCTAATTAAATGTTCAGTTACTATTGTAGGCTATATGCCTGTTAGCCTGAAATGCTAATGATTTTAGCTTATGTTAAAGCTGCACGCTGTTAAAAAAAACATTTTTGTTCTGGTGTTTTTGGTTTTTGAAAGCTTTTGAAAAATTAAAAAGATGTTGAATATTGCTCTTAATACACACTCATGCTGTCGCGCCTAGTTACGGTTGCTAAGCAGCTCAAGGGAAGGGTTTCATGAACAGCCAATTAATCAGATAATTCAGTTCAATACTTGAAACAAGTGTAACTATAAAGCACTCTGCCTGTGTTGTGTCTTTCTCTCTGTAGTTGTATCCTCTCCAGCACAGTTGTCAGCATAATGGAGTCAATATAACAGTTCTAAAAAAAACCTGCAAATCCCACTCATCCGGCAGTGCAGCAAAGCTCGAGCTAAATATTCAAAATATTTGGAGAGATTAAGTTCCAGGTGACCCGCATCTGCCCCATCACCTCTTTTAGCTCTCTGCATGTAGTGTTATTTGACTGAGATGAAAGTGTTCATGAATACAAAAAAAGCCTAGCTGAACTCGGAGAGGGAAAAGTCCGCTCCTGTCAGATTTCTCTGTATTTTATATCACTGTTCGCTTTGAGATTCTGCTGACTTGTTAACCTGTTTGTCACAAGAAACATTTCACTGTGAAGTGCAACCAGAATCAACCCGTTGTGTGCCCCTCTCCACCTCGTCCAAAGATAAATGGTTGTCACGGTGAAGGAACGTTTAATCAACTCAAATGTGAATTAATGTTTGCAGTGTTGCCAAAAGCCAACTCCCACATACTGAAAATCGAGGGGGATTTTCAGCCAGTGGAGAAAATCTAATTAGTGACAGTTAGCAGTAATATCCATCTGGCATGTCCCGGTGAGACTCCAGACTCGAGGTTCGACTGTAATGGTGTGTCAGATTGTACTAGAATCAAGTACTTTATTTCTTTGTGGTCAGTTCTGTAAATAATGTTGTTCAACTGTAATCTAATCTCTAATTCTCCATCCCGCTGCACTCAAGACACGGCTTTACTTTGTGATCATGTTCACTGTAGGTACATGTGTGTTCATCTGTGTGTGGGCTGTTTTATGTTTCATAGACTGCACATTGTCTTGTGTACTATATTATGACAGGTCATAATATAGTTGCATTGTTTTTGTGTTGTTTTAGTTGTCTTCCAACTTTTTCATCATGCTCTACATTGAACAGGAAAACCATTTCGCATCTGAGATAACTGCTTTTAGGTGTATAGACAGCCAAAAATACAAGATAAAAAAAATATATATATATATACATACACACATTTACGTGTCAAAATGTGCAGTTCCTCAAACGTCCACTTGAGGCTGGCTGCAGAACGAGTCAGTCTCCATAAGTCCCCATGTTAAAATTTCAACTTCACAGCAGAAATAAACATTTTACAGCCTGGTACAAAAAACAATTTTGGTCTCTATAGCTAATTTCCCATTCATGACAACTGTACTGAGGGTGAATTTTTATATAATTCACCTGTTCAGATTCTATTAAGGCTTAAAGTTATGCGTAATTAAGGGTGTGGGTACTTTCATTGACAGGTGGGTGCTGTTACAGGCTTGTTTGAGCAACCACGTGTCATTCAGCCCGCTTTAAGTCCATCGATGATCCATGTCTTTGCCCATTTTTGGATTAGGAAGGGGCAAGACTGCAATCTCATTTTAGCCCACCAACTCCTGCATTTACCAGCTCGCTAATCGCTAACTTTATCTGTCTGGTGTTTGGTGCTGGGCAGGTTGGTTATCGTCGGTTTATCAGAGCTTTTTTATTTGTTGAAAAAAGCAGCTGGAATGAGCCAAAACAGTAAAGTAAAACCAAAACAATGAGCTCAGAGCCAAGAGGGAGTAATTAAGTAATATCTGACACATCACGCTAGTTATTTGACCAATTGTTGATATAAAAATATTCATCAGTGCAGCTTTAAAAAGTGTTTTGGTTATCACAGCAGATGATACGGACTGTATAGTTACATATGTATGTATGTATGTATGTGTTACATATATATAAAAATGGATTCATAAGTGTTTAACGTGTTGCCACAGGTACAAGAGACCCATTTTAACATTTTCCTTAACATTTTACATGCCATTGACAATATATTTCATGTGTTTTGCTGCCCAACAGCTGCCGTATTGTGGCTCCTGTTACACTAAAACATAGAGAAATATATACCTCACTATCAGCAATAACCTCCCAGTGGGACACAAAGTCCCAGGAGCTCGCCTACATGCTATCAGCAGTAAAGCAGCGTAACCCTGCTCTGTACTGTAGATAAAAGTACAGTGTTCTCTGAAAGAGAAGGACAGAGGGACAGAATGGGGGTGCAGGGAAGCGATTAGGGTTAACAGGATTACTGTAACTGCATTCGAATGGCTACAGCTCTTTAAAACGCATCTGAGAATGGGGAATTTCCTGTCGGGGAGTATTTTGGGAACTCCCACATTCGGTAGCAGGCGAGCGCAAGGTCCTTTTTCACAGGGAGAGAGCTTTTTCTGCACTTTCTTCTTTTGTCTGTTTAAAGGGTTTTTTGTGAGCGTCTAAGGAACATGTGTTGCCCTCTTTTTTTTTAACATATATGATAAACAATCCTCTGAGATTCCCACAGTCCAGCGGCAGAGATACGATAGGGGAAAAAAACTTGCTGTGTTTTTTCTGTGTGTGTTTTTGTGCATGTGTGTGCATGTCTTTCAGAGTATTTTGCACACTGAGGGAACAATCAGTTATACTGTGTGTTGCAGGTCAGGAGAATCCAGCTTATTAAACATATGAAGGCAAAAAAAAGATACTACTGTAGTTCAGTGATTATTGGCAAGAAAGTTAAGTACATAATGCTATTTAAGTTATGAATCATATAAGGAGCGGTAATTACTTAATACAGGATCATACTGACGTATGAACTCCCGTCAGGAGCGGCTTTTACAATGACACTACTCATACAAACAATAAAGAAGCGATAGAAGTGTGGAAATCAAGAGGAGGGTTGGGTTGAACATCTGTTTTGAGGTTAGTGAAGGGTGAAAGGAAAATGTTGCATGTGATGTTTGCATGTGTGGAACATTACTGCAATATTAATTAACCTAGAGCTCTAATAACCTTTCTCAACAGATCGGAGAGAGGGCAGAGTTCCTGAACAAGTCGGCACAGAAAAGGTAAAAAACAAAACCTTAAAGTTGAGCATGGACGTCTCGCAGTCCTCATTTGTTGAACTAGAAAAATGTTGAAGTTTTAATTCCCACTTGGGGGGAAGTGTCTTCTCTCAAGGCACTTGAAAATGCTTAACCGCACTGTGTATAATATTCAAAGTGGCCCCATGCTGCGCATGCTAACTGTTTGTTTCTGCCCAGCAGCGCAGTGAAGATGTCTCATTCTCCTGTGGTGTCCAAGATAGACAACAGGCTGGAGCAGTACACCTCAGCTGCTCAGGTTAGCATTTATTCGACTGTAAAAAAAAGCAAAAAGACAGGCAGTGTTGCATCCACATTAGTGGTGAGGTTGACTCCGTAGTTTTTATTTCGGTGTCGAGCAAAACATTCGGCCTGTCCCACTTAGGATTACAAGAGGAAGCAATATATCAAACTCCAGAAGCACCTCTCACAGTAACACATACACACAAACATCAGTTATAATCAGTGTTGTTGTACTCGAGATTTGCTTGATCAGTCTCAAGACAACTTTTTTAATGTCTTGGTCTTGTCTTGAAATCATCTACATTTTAGTTAGTCTTGGCTCAGTCTCAGACAAAGAGGATTTTATTTCAAGACCGGTCAAGACAAAAACTGCAGGCCTATCACTACAACGCCTGATTATTTGTTAGCATTATCACTGTGACTGGAGTCAAAACTTCTAATAACTTGACTTATTTTCATTTTCTTGACTACAACACGGGTTATGATATGATATGTACTTCTTTAAACTTTAAAATGACATATATTTATGCAAATTTCGAATGTTGTATACCAAATAGAAGATAATTAGCTTAAGTTTATCCTCGTAAAAAAGGTGTTTTTCCTCCTCTCCCTTACTTTATCCAAGTATTTACCAACCTTAACGTACTCATCTTCCATCTTTCAAAAAAATCATAATTCTTCTTTTATTGTCTTACAAAGAGTATTGTTGGATCCCAGTAAAAATAAATAAATAAATAAATGAATCTCTGGTGTCGCAGTCAGATAATGGGGCTGAAGTTATCCTGGATGTGACATCAACAAGATGAAGGACAATTTCACATCGGATGTGAGCAAAAAGACTGAGACAAATCTGATATTCAGTTACATATAAAACTGCCAAAAATCAATTTGCTGATCTTGGTACACATGATTTTAGCTGCCATTTTTGTACCTAAAAGATGCTGAAAAGTATGTATGCTGTGTCCTAAACAGCAAACATAAAGTCAGAATGAGTGTGGCTTCATACCCAGCATGATTTCTGTTGATTTATGCTCAAATCAACACTAATGTTTCTCAATGCACTGTGAAGACTCTGCTATTGTTAGCCTATGAGGGTTTTTTTTTTAACAAAACAGACAGGTATCTGAGGTTTTGATCAGAACATCCCTGCTGTTTACCAACTAAACCCACCACTATGTCTCAGCAGAGAGAGAACAAGGAGTCTCGATCCCCTCGCTCCGGAGCGGTTGATCTGCCCATGGTCACCGACAGCATACGAAGCATCAAGAGCATGTGGGAGAAAGGCAACGTGTTCAGCTCACCTGGAAGTGGTGGGAGCACGTTCAAGGTAAAAGACGAGGTGGTGGAGGATGTGAGAAAGTGAATGAAACGTTGTGTGTCTGAGTGATGAGAGCAGAGAGAGAGAGGAAAGAGCCCAATTCACTGGCACTTCCTGCTTGGCCCCTTTGACGATGACGACAAGGCTTAGCTGACCTTTGACCCTATCTAAACAGGAAGCAGCTGTGATGAAGACAGGCGTGGCGGGCCGCATCAACGACTGGCTGAATAAAACCCCGGAGAGCGGCAAAACGTCAGGAGGAAGGCCAGCGGTAGGTCGTCACCGTAGCAACCCGTCATTACTGCCAGGAAGTACAGTACATGTACTGTACAGCTCAAGGCCCTGCAGAGAAATGCTTAAAAAAAACTGCTACAGAGCAGACGCAGTTGGGTTTATTGACCTCTATGTGTAGATTTACTGTCTATCAATCTGTTTTAACTTATTAAGTTTATCTCTCTACACATTGACTTTAAATATTTTCCTCGTCATCTTGCTACGATAAGCGATGGGGTCCGACATGAACACACAAGTTAATCCCCAAGTTAAATAGCTTACATGAGAGATTTCTGTTCTTCTGTGTTTTTCTAACTGGTTTGAAGTGGGCGGGACTTAGTACAGTTTGATGTCACATACTTAATGCACGAATCAGGGTTGAGCAACATTTGAATCAGACTATGATGTCAGTTGGTGGGTCATTTGGACAGATCTGGTCGAACCACACCCAGACAGTCCTGAAGAAGCAGATTAGCCGAGTTAAACTCTTCAGAAATACTTTAAGATGTTTTTTTAAATTATTATTAGCATATTTCGTCATGAATGTAAAACGTTACAGACGAATACTTAAAGTCTGAAGGGGCTTCCAGTGTGTCAAATTTAGGAGTCTCTATTTACAGAACATGGCAGAAACTGAATGTAATATACAGAACTATGTTTTCAAGATGCACAAAATAAGAATTGTTGTTTTTGTTAGCTTAGACACTGCAGGTCCTCTTCCATGGAGTCCGCCATGTTGAATGTTTGTACAGTAGCCCAGAATGGACAAACTAAACACTTCGTCACCATAGTTTTTTCCTTCAGGCTTTGGAGAAGAGGGTGTGGCAAAGGGTTAGCAATTAGGAACTACACCAATAGATGTCACTAAATCTTACACACTGGTCCTTTAAGCTATTTTTTGTTTATGTTACATTGAAGGGCCTTCAAGTGATGTGTCTGCTTTTAGTCAGAGGAGAGACACAACTTGACACATTAATGCAACATCTGCTTTGTTTAAAACTTTCAAGAACATCTATGTATATTTGTCTGAAGAATTCAGTAGTCACATCCAAGCCTGTAACAGCTGACTCACTCAGTCACTCCAACAAACATCGCTCCATTTCATAATAGACTGCAGTACTCAGCCCCGCAGTATGACAATGTCACAATTACTGCTGGTCATGTTCTGTACAGTAGATGTTTTATAATCATTTTCAAATGATGCAACGGAGCAAGTCATGTTGTGTCTGGCACCACCTGGTGGCAGTCCAAGCTCGCTTCAGTCCACTCTTACATCTGTCATAATGTACAGACACTTGGCATCAGTTTGTTATACAGTGTCACTTAAGTATTTTATCTTAAGCTTATCTTAAGCTTTGCTAGCAGACTGAAAGCACCCTTGAGTGGCTTTTTTTTTCAGTCCTGCTCATGTGTATCATGCCTTTTCTTTACTCCCACCTATATTTCACCCAAATATTTATGTAAGAGCTTTCCATGTCACGGGTTATGGCTCAAAAATGTAACACACAGCAGACTGAGGATATGAAAGGATGCGAGTATTTCCAAACCAGAGCCAAAAAAGTTAAAAACTGGAGCGCTTTGCCGTTTAATGCAGCGTTACAATATTAATAGGTCTTTCCTGAATTTAGTGATGAGCGTCTTTAAGAGGATTGCCTCAGACTCACAGTGAGAGCGCCGTTTTCCACCTCCTCTAGACAAGCACCTCTCTGCTTGATAGTGTCTGTCAACCTTTGCTCTCATTACTTAAGCTCTCCTCCACATCGCAGGTACTCTGTCATTTGCCACAATATGATGACTATCTTCAAATTGACCCACACTCTGAGCACCACTGATATGACGCTTTGTCTTTGCTGTCTCTCTGACAGGACCTGAAGCCTGTTGACGTCACCAACAAGAGGAGTCTATGGGAAAACAAAGGCGCCTCTCCAACCAAGGTAGCTATTATTCATTTGAAGCTATTCACTGTCTGGTATCATGAAGAAAGAGTGCCAGTCTCACCCTCCGGGGAAAATCCAAGTGAGCATTACACATCCTGGAGTATGTCCAGATGAAGTTTTAATGATGCCAAATTGGTTTGTGGTCTTGGAAGGATTTCCCGTGGTTTTTCATGGTTTTCCAGTTGTTGACGATCAAGAAAAACGTTCCTGTTTAAAGCGATGGAGTAGGAATATTAAAATAATCTCACGATATTTTGACCCTGGTGTCTCTCAGCAATGGGAGTTAATCAACTTCTGTTTGTTTTTGTTTCAAAGAACTCTCATAGCTAGTTGACCTCACCGTTAAATCTGGAATAAGCCTGGAGAGGTAAAGGAGTAATTGTTCCACGTTTCTTCAAAGCACTTATCACAGAATGACCTCACGCTCTGCTGTCACGCTGTCGACTCTTTTGCTCTTGTGTTGTTGGCAATGCTGCGCTTTGTTCTGCTGTGTTTGGGCGCTAATGCTTATTTTAATCATCAGTCATATCTAGGAGTCCAAAATTAGATCTATGGTTTGACAAATCTGTCAAACGTTCACATGATTCAAGTGATTTCTGGCAAGTGTTGCTCCAGTCTCTTCACACACACAGACATTTTAGAGGACGCAATTATTTGCATTTTAAACACTGAGCAATAAACATGAGTTGCTTTCCAAAATGCACATAGGGCATTAAGGAATGAAACTTGTAAAGCATGTCTGCCAGATGTTCTAAGTGCTGTAAAATAAAAAGGAACAAAGCGAACAAAGTAAAGCCAATTTTAAAGGATTACGCCGTTGACTCCATTAACACCCATAACTTGTTAAAGCCGACTCAACAAAATCCAGAAGATTACAGTTTAGTGTAAATTCTGTGTCGTAAAAAAACACTTTTAACCGCGCCTGTTGTCCGACTGCGGGCTGAATGCTTTTCACAAATGGCTGTATCACATCACCGCTCTTTCTCCTGACAACCACAAATCACTACTTCACTTGACTTTATATCGCCCTAATGGAGAAACTGTTTACAGCATTTTTTACAAGTAAAACGCCACGCTGAGCTGAGCTGAGCTGAACTGAACTGAACTGAACTGAACTGAACTGAGCTGAGCTGAGCTGAACTGAGCTGAACTGAGCTGAACTGAGCTGCGCAACGGCAGCTTGAAAGTGTTGAATCACTGTTATCACCTCACATTTTTGAACAAGACTGACATGAATACATCCTCTTACCTTTATTTCTACACATATATAAAGATGTGTTTTAAGAGCTGCTTAGTAGAAGTGAAACCACACAAGAGTACGACAAGGATGTCCTACCCATCCTTTCTTCCTTCCTTCCTTCCTTCTTTCCTACTCTGGTACTGGTGTGTTCCTGCAGCCAACAGCTGCAGTGCAGGCCGGAGGCTGTGGTCCGCCACAGCAAGTAGTGGAGCTGGAGGGCACCAGGCGGTGGTCTGCACTGACGTAAAAAGAGCCCTGGACAGGAAAGGTAGCGGTTAGCGACCTTGTCATTAGCTAACCGTGCTATGCTGTGATGTCAGTGAAGGCAAGATGAGCAGGATAACGACTGATGATGAGGAGAGATCTGGATAGGTTCAAGAGTCTGTATAGGTGGAAGATCAGAAGTGGTTGTAAGCACTCGCTGCTTTGACTTTGTAAGCTTTGCAGGTTTGCTAACTTTCTGCATCTGTCCGCGTCTCTGCTGCCTTATTACCTTCCCGTCTTTGTGTCTTGCAGGTGGCAGGCAGAGGGGAGACCAAATCAGTCGCCAACGGTGAGTTTTTACAAGCCACCAGAAGTGTCAAGCTCGTGAATGGGCGTGCAAGAAAACACACAAATGGGTGGGCAGGCATGCGGGCAGGCACACTGCAGTTGTCGGGTGAACTTGTGGCTCCGAAATGTCAACGTTTGAAAACCAAAGAAACACCGCCTTGTTTTTAACTCGGCCGCAGGCTACATTTTTCTAATTGCTCTCAGAAACCAAAAGACGGGATTTTCTCGACCTATAAAGGAGTTTTTAATCCTTTAGTTAAAGTAAAAACACTGAAATGACCAAAATGAGTTAAGGTTTTCGACCAGTAGTGACAGTGTATTGTTGTCGCTTCAATAGTCTTGTGATTGTGAAGATTATGCTAAAATATATTTTCCCCAACTATATTTAAGTTGAAGGCCAACCTTCAATTTTGTAAATTCACAGTTTATTCCTATTTATTCCCATTATTTCCCATAAATTTCCATCAAATCCCATGGAAAGTTTGCAGTGAAAAACATGTAATCCCTCACTGGCTTCCCACCAGTTAGCGTTTCCAGTGGTGTTAGCTCAGACTGTAATTTTTGCATATAAAGGAGGCGGGGCTTCCTGTTAAGTAAGTCGTCTTGTCACCAGCTCTTTGATTTACACGACACCATGTGTCTCAAATCTAATAACTGACCCTATCTTTGCCGACCGTGCAGCCTTTTTCGGTTTGCCGTTTGGCCTTTTGCTCGACAGCGTTTTAGGATGCCATTTAAACATTGCTTGCTATTTTAAAATTAGACCTGAGTGCAGCCTCCTCCTCCTTTTGTTCCCACAGCGGGGCAGAATAGGGGGCTTTGGCCTTGAGAGATTCTGTACACGTCTGTATGATGCGTTGCATATTCACATACACATAGACACACACTGATTTCACCTCTATAAACCCACTCAACAGCCATCTCAACGGCACTCCAACCTTTCAACCTTTCCACTCATGAACACGTCCACTTGTGCTGTACTCATGCACTCGACCACAGTCCTGCCTCTCGGAGGCCTGCCAGCCCGGTTTGTCAGATTAAGAGCTGGTATGTTGGAGATTAGCACACCATCACAGTCTGACTCAGAGGATGACAGAGGCTTTGTATAGATTTTGTATTTTCTTGCTAGTATTAGTACGCTGCGGGACCTTACAGACATTCGACACCACACTGGACAAGTTAGCAGCTTCATACCCTCCACATGCTTGGGTCTAATACAGAACATCTAAAATAATGTTCACCATTTTGGAAATTTAAATCTGTCTGCCTGTGCTCAATTTAGAACAATACATTTTAATCCAAGGCCTCTTAATTCAAAATTAACTATTAATTCAGTCAGCTAACATCACTGTTTCCAAATACAACTTAAATCTAACTCTCACTTTCTAAAGATCATTTTAAACCTTTAAATGCGACTCACTCTTCCCCTCAGTGCCTACATTTAATTGACTAAAACTGCTTGTGAAGCTGCTTCATTCAATATTTATCATTTATGCAAGACTAGAATGCGAGCCTGTGCTTACCATGATCAACGTTTCAGTTTAGCTGTAAACACTGATAGGATTGAGTCGACTTCTTTGGGTCCATCTTATGTCTGAGTTCAGGTGATATCTGAAGGCGATGCAGTAACTTGAAATGTGATTCCTTTACTCTATTACATATGGATGTTGTTAGCATACTACCATACATCTACATCTGTAGCTTCATCTATCACCACCACATATTTCAAACTTATTTGTTAAATGTCATCATTCTGTCCCCTTCAAATAAGTTTTGCCAATTTTGCTCTGATGGCAGCATTACCGATATTTCTAAAATTCATCCTCAGGGGGATGTAAATGTAAGAACCAAATTTCATGACCAAAGATAGAAACTTCATGGTGGCACTAGAGGAAAAAGAAAATCACCAAAGTCAGGAGGATTCAGCCTCTGGGGACAACAAATGTCTGTACAAATTTCATGGAAATCCATCTGACAGTCGCTTCATAGATATTTCAGTCTGGATCAAACAGACAGACGGACATTGGTTAAACAAACTTGCTAAGGGATATTTACAAATCTGATTTTGGGTTTGGTGCCATTTTGTCAATCTCTTGGAGCCAGAAAATCTTAATTTGAGCTAGTTCTGAGTGGGTGAAGCTAAAGTGGGCCAAGCAAGCAGCAACCACCACAGTGTAATAAATCTGTCAATCAAGCAAACATCCCTTAAAATATCCCCCTGAAAGGCATTCTTGTTAACGGAGTAACAATTTTAAGAGATTTGACCTAGAAACCATCTCATAGTATCAAGTGTCCTTTAAACTGCATGTTAACTGCCTTCAACACTTCACTGTGGTGTTTGATGCTTAGTTTGACCTTCTGTGTCACAAGGTCAGAGTCATGAACCTGCGTCTGTCTGCAGACTTATAAATCCACTGACGCTTTGTGTCTTTTCACCAGGTATGGGACACTAATGTCTTGAAGGAGCCACTTAAACAGCTGGGGACCACGACAATCCAAGACTCTTCCTTTGACTTTGTCTTAAGAACCAAATAATGATCACATTCCCGAGAGGGACCCCACGAAAAAAACGGAGGGACAGGAGAGACGCTGTCCAAAGCACTGTACCGAAAACAGCATCATATTTTTGTACGGTTGCCACGTATAGTGCCTTTGCACAATGATTTTTTTTTTTTTGCTTTCTAAAAGAAACAAAATGCTGTGAAATTTGGACATTTGTAATTGCTATTACTAATTACTTAATCCTGCTAGGAAGACGAAGAAAAACACAAATTAAATTTATCTGTTGTCCTCCGTGTCGACAGTATTGATAGAGACAGAGTAGACGAGTTAAAAGTTTCCACATTCCAAAGAGATGGGTGAAATCAGTTCTCTCCCTCGTTACAGTACATTTTCCATCTCTTCTTTTTTTATTTATATTTAAAGCAAAAGCTTCACACATTGCTATTTTATTCAACGTTCACCAGTTCAGGATAGAAATATAAGCACTTCTAGAATTTAGCTGATTTCACTTTTATTATGTCTTTACCAATAGTGCAGCAACGGTCTGAGTAATATATGTTAGCACATGTGATGTTTCGAATATCATACTGTATCTTATATAACATCTTTATACTCATAACAAAAGGTATTTTTTGCTTTTTTTTTTTTTTTGTATCCAGAAACTATTCACCAACAGGCAGTTAATTTGGGTGGTGATATGAGTGTTGAATATTCAGAAGGCCATTATGACTTTTATTATCCTTTTTATGTCATTTTATTTATGTTCTAATGTGTTTTGCCCTTTTTCTATTTCTAGCTGAGGGTTTTTTTGTAGCTTTTTGTACCTTTTTTTGATCACTTTAAAATCTTCAGACATTCCTCTTCAAAAGCAGGTGCACAACATGCCTTCGCTGCTTCAAAGCTGTAGGTTTTATAACGTAGGAAATCGGCAAACCGACTCTTCTTTTAACGTCTTTGTTTCTTCTATGCACATTCTTACGCTCAGCGATAATTTTCTAATTGAGGGCATGCAAAGTAAAACCAGGGTGCCTAAGCATATAGCAAGATACTCGTACAATACAAGGATATTTACCACTATGTAATTCTTCTGGCCTTATGATTGCAATGAAAACATTTATGACAGCTGAGGTACAGTACATGATAGCCTCAAAGCAACAGTATGATGATATTAAGACTTGTGATGTTTCTTTTTCACTGATGTAGTCTTAAGTAGCACATTCCCTTTCATAGTTTTTGCACGACGCAAGCTTTGATTATATTGTTAACGGTTTGCCGGGGCATTAAATTGATCGTTACTGCTCAAAAGTCTGACAATCACATTCCATCGCTCCTGAAAAGAGCAGGGGAGCTCGACCAAAATACTTTTAAGCGTGATTTAATGTGACTTTTTTGTTTTTGTTTTTTAATACAGTGGATTCATAATGTCTTTTTTTTTTTTTTTTTTTTTACAACCTTGTGTCCAATTTATGTTTTTTTTATTTCCATGTTTAACCAGACACTTGTTGTTTGTGTAGCGCTACGCCTATGCAAAACACACTCTCTGTAGTCTCTCTAAACACTTCCAATGTCATACAAGTGGGCAGTTTTCCAACTGGATGAATGTTTTAAACATTGTACCCTTGATTCAACAACAGCAATAAAGACATTGAGGTATTCCACATTGTTAAGTTTTCTTGCATAACTCCACCACCAAAACATAGTAAAAAGGTTTTCAGTCTTCCTGTTTTGGAGGGTTGTGGCAGAGTGAATTTAATTATTTATCTGTTTTCCCCATTCAACATTTCCTTATACTCACCATATTTCCAATTTTCCTCATGCTAGCTTAGCTGGGAACACTAAGCATCAGCCTTTTTAGCTAGCTACTTAGCCAAAGCTAACTGTAGCCATAAAAACGACACCAGCCAGTGCACATAACTGTGACTGAACTGTATTCTGCTGTAGCACCACTGTATAAACTGATAGCTAATATATTTGAGGTGAAACAAAGATGTTCAGTATTCTCTGGTGGCTAGCTAGCTAGCTTAGCTAGCTAATGCTAATTTAAAGTTTTTAGTGTGTTTGTGAGAAAACAATATTAAAGCAAATTATCTTTAATCTCAAGGATTACTTTGTACTGTGTTTGCTATCTGGTTTGTTTAGTTGGTAATTGGTGGTAAAGGGGAAGTGAAAGGATTTTAATTACCTAACAATTAATAGTATTATTTGGGTATTCAGTTAACCTTTTTGACCATTACGATAACCTTTTATTACAACTGTCAGTTTCATTGCACCATATAATCGACTGACAGTTGGTAACTTTGTTATTTCTAAGACATGATTAATCATTCAAGCTATTTTAATATGTTTCACTGCTTTCTGGATTTAGTGTTTTTCTCTGGGATAGTTATAATTTGAACATCTTTGGGTTTGTTGGACGAAACATTCTATTTTCTGACATTTTAGATTTTATATTAAAATATCAGAAAAATAATGATCGAGTCATTGACAGTAAGAACATTAGCCAGTTGCAGCACTAACATGTCATGTAATATCAGGCATAGGTTGGTTTATATTACAGACTAATGACCCACTCATTGTCAAGTCTTCTGCTGCCTTCAAAAAAACAAACTTTACAAGATCTGTTTTTATCTCCAGCCAAATAATACTTTGAGGTGAAGTTGTATTTCCAATTTCTGGCCTCGAATGTAGCAGATTGCGAGGAGCACTTGAAGGCAGCATTCCTCTCCAGGTATAACTCATCTCTTGCCTCCAACAATAGAACTGACGATCCTAACCAGTCACAGAGAAGATATGTGGTCACATGATGGACAGGGCCGTATTAAGTGTGCTTTTTGGTTGGGAGGATGATTGAACTTGTCTCTGTCTGGATGTGAAAGAATAAGACCTGAACTTGCTGCTAATCCTCAGGGATATACAGGAGGTAAGAGCTGAGCATGACCATGACCTCTGACAGCAAAAAGATCAATAACATCTTGTATTGTGTTTGAATCAGCGTTGAAATAGAGTTCATATTTGCGTTTTTCAAAGAAACAGGCTTGATAAAATTTAACAAAAACTCACTGACAAATTCATGAATGCTGAATTAAACCGGCTCAGACGTTGGCTTTTCTTTGATGTATTCTGATCTGAACAGTTCATATGCTGGTGATGAAGGTGCTAAGCTCACCCCTGAGACTGCCGTGTTGGTAGCATGCTTTGGGCTTTGACTTAATGCTGCCTAATGCCGAAACCAGCACCCGCAACATTCCTGCCACTGCCAGACTGTGTGTTATTTCCCAGTTTCAGCCAAACGGGGACTGACCGCACGCTTTAAAGCAAATACACGTTAATACCCGAGCCATGACAGCCTGCATACACTGTGAATTCTCTCTTGGTTTCCAGTCAGTGCTTTTCATCAACCAGATGGTGTTCTTCTATTTCTCCTTTTTTCTATCTTTGTGTTCACTTTCTCCTCTCCACATTTCCCTTTTCCTCATCCTTTGACGTCAGCTGCTCAGTCTGATGACACATGTAACAACCACACAGGGACTCCAGGCACCGCAATGTTTGAATCTGAGCAGATATGTAACCGGATTTAAACAGAAGCATGACTTTGGGCTGTAACCATATACAGGAAAAGTGTAAATATGGTATGCAGCGATTGAATGTGCAGCTGGCCCTTTGAAACGACTTGGAAAGAAAGAACAGGAGCCGGGCCAAAGGAGGAGGAGGGAGGCTGCAACTGGGGATGTGGAGCTAATTTTCTTTATCCTAACATCACCTATTGAATGTGTGTATCAAATCTTTATGATCACCAAAAACCTGGAATAAACTTGTTTTATGTTGAGCAATAGAGGCAAGAAAAACTCCTGAGAGGCATTGTCATAAAAATGTTCCCCCAACCAGCAGCTGACCAAACCACAACGACAAGAATAGCCTGTCCGCATGTGAGTCCCAGCTCATTGATTTACTATGAGTTCGTCGAGGTGAGCCAAACCCATTGTCTGGAGGAGTCGCTCCACACCTGTTCAAAAGCACGCTCTATTATTCTTAAAAATAGACCCTCGCTTTCCCCCACTGTTCAGCCGACTGACACCAGTTTTTATGATCTGGTGATTTATAAGCGTGTGGAAACAAACATGGTCCAAGGGACTGTTCTACACAATCATATTCTTGACATGTAACTGATATATTTATATATATATATAAGAGACCGTAGCCTTATTGAATTCATCCCTGTAACCTTGACCTCGACCACAAATAACCCATTGTTGTTTTTTTTAGAGCAAAATGTGTATTTAATGTATTTACTAGATTTATGTGTAGGTTTCTGATATTAAAGAGGCACTCCAGTCATTTAGCACTGAACTTGTGAGACACAGATTAAAGGAATAGTTTGCTTATTTGCTTTCTTGCCAAGAGTTATCAGCATTTAGCTTAGCTTAGCATAAATACAAGATAAATCCACCTTCCACCACCTCTAAACTCACTTTTTTATGTGTTACATCTTGTTTGTTTAATACACACAATATTGAAGTGTAAAAATGACAAGTGGTGGTTTTACAGGGGTTTAAGTGCCGAACTATTTCTTGGCGGGAGTAGTGACTTCCTGGAGCGTCCACCGACCTCAAATATGAGAAAGTAGTATCGATCTTTTCGTCGCGAAGAGTCAAAAACGAAGCAGCACAGGCCGAGATATTCTGCTCAAAATGTGAAAAGCCCAACACAAGACAACAACATCACAACATCATTTATTTTACTCGCGCTATAAAGCTCATCCAGAGTTTCCACAGTAGGAGCAGTGCTCCTCGTGACAAGTAAGCTGATCTCTAACGAATCAAGTGTGTGATTCCAAGAGGATTTTTGAAACTGCATTGAAATCAGATTAAATCGCTTTGCTTTCGAACAACAAATAAGCTGTTACGCGTGAACACCAGTATAAATCACACTTCTTATGATGGACGTTTCTTGAAGCATACCACTTCAAAGCCTTTTGAGCACCTGGAAAATTGTTTTTTCCGAGTGTACATATCTGAGCCAGCATGATATGCGTAGCTTGAGATGCGTCGGTTGGTCCCTGAAGGACTCATGCAGTCCTGTTTCACAGCGCTGTTCAGACTCCAGTCGGCTGCCTGCAGCCTTGATCAGTGCCAAGAGGAAATGGCTGAGGATTAGGCCTGGAGCTGTTTAAAGCCCTGGGCCTCTGCATGCAGTGCCCATGGTGGAATCATTTCAAATTCTACAATTGCTCCAATCTGGCAGCGTGTAGCCAAGTATTTGTGTATACGTGTGTATGTATGTGTGCGTTTTGGTTCAGTTGTTTGCACAAATGATAAAAGCAGTGAAAGGAGAAGAAAAGAAGAGAGATACAAACCATCTGTCCGAAGGAAAAGCAAGAAATCTCAAGGGCTTGTAAAAACATTACAGTAGATAAGATAAAGAGGAAAATATCAAGAAGACAAACAACAAATCACAGAGAAAGAAAAAAAACATTAAAAAAAGAATATAATTATAACGAGCCCGAGAGAGATGAGAGTCTCATAAATGTGTGTGAGAGACAGCTGCATTAAAACTTTTATCTCAAAACAAGTCTATTAATTAAAAATGTATCTTCAGCGTGGTGAATTGAATTCTTGATGCTTCGATGCAGGTAGTCCAACATGTCTGAAGTAGGAGAAGTGATCGAGGAGATGCTGTGAGTACCTTCATTACATCTCAGTGACGTCTCTCGTGTTTTAACTTAAATCAGCAGACAAACTGAGCTGATTGCCACTCTTCTTTTCATTTCAGGGAGGAGGGTAAGTAAGAGAGTAGTGTCTTTCCAATGCAAAATGTCACTTTCAGGCTTTTGTTGTTAGACGTGGCTGACCTGATTATGTCTCCTCAGAGGAAGACATCCAACAAGAGGAAGGTAAAAGCTTCTGCATGGGTTCACGTGCGTCGTCTTGTTTCTCCGGTGTGTCTGCTGCTGTTACAGTGTCTGCTGTCACTGATAAAGGCTGTAACGAGCTAGCAGAGTGTGTTTTCTGTTTGTCTCTTTTTAAAATGTTCTCATTAGTGCAGTGTAACAAAACCAAAAGACATAAGTCAGAGTAAAACAACGGTGGAAGTGTCAGAATGTACAGACCAGGGCGTGTTAAACAAGAACACGCTAACAGTATGTACAATGTAGGTACAGGGAAGGTGCGTAAATCTATACTTTAGTATATTTTATATTATACTATACTCATACTATACTTTATTATATGGTATACTACACTATATTATACATTATTTTATAGATTATAATATAACATAGAATATAATATAATATAATAATGTAATGTAATATATACTACTATAATGTAGTTACGGTGAAGGTGTGTAAAGCTGTACTTTATATTATACTATACTTATACTTATACCATACTATCATATACTATACCATGCTTTGCTATGCTATGCTATACTATACTTTATTATATATTATATTATACTATACTCTAGGCCGCTTCCCTTCGTTCCCTGTCACTGTGCTAAGCTAACTAGCTGCTGGCCATAACTTTGCAGGGTCACATTGGCATGTGGTTTCATCTGCAGTTAATAACTGTTAAAGGTCCAAAGAGGTAAAAGATTAGAGAAAAGCCCCAAAATGAAATACACAGAATTAATCATCTCATAAAATCAAATCAAATCAAATCAAATTTTATTTGTATAGCCCAAAGTCACAAAATACATTTGCCTCGGAGGTTCTTTACAATCTGTACAGGGAGTGACACCCTCATGACCTCTGTGATTTATTTTGTGACCTCGAACACTAGGTTAGAAACCACTGGGCTAAACTACTGAAGTGTAAATAGAGTAGATAATTTTTCTGCAGAACGAGTACTTTAACTTTTAATACTTTAAGTACATCCAGCTATTACTTCTGGACTTTTACTTAAGTAGGATTAAGTAAAAAGATGTTGACATGTTTCTGTGTTGTTCTGCTGTATGTTGAGATTTCACTTTGATTTGTGACTTGCTGCGAACACCTCAGGGGCATCAGTTTGTGATCCCAGATCATCCTCTGTTTTTAGCTTTGCTCAGATTGTCAGATAGCAGCACTGCTTTCAGCGCATCCCAAGAGACAATATCACAGTGCTCAGAGTTTGACCAAATCTCAGCCTCAAGCTGTTTGCCAGAGTCACATTGATCCACTAATCCTTATTTTGTTCACTCAGACATGAAGACACTGAAAGAAGAAACTTTGTATGACTTGTTTTTGTCAGTAAATAATTTATATTTATCTTTTCTTTACTTACAAACTTCTGGTATATTGTAGTGCTGTGTGTCTTCTTTTGTAATGTGGCTTCATTCATTCTTGTTATGTTTTTGTAGAAGGGCCTGCACCTCAAGTTGAAGGTAATTCTCCTCTTTAAATATTTTTTATTCATTCATTCCATCTGCGGAAAAAAGGCTTGTGATGTGTCGTGCTGCTCACAGCATTGCTCGTGCCATCATAAATATTACACGCAGTAAATACCCATTTCATATTAATAGCATGGAGACAGAAATTATCTTCAGCACCATTCATTTACCTACGTCAACATTAGCTTTTTTTATATTCAGCGTTTGCTAATCGCTGCTATGTTTGGCTGCCTGCTGAGTTAGTGTTTGATTAATTCATCCTAAAATGAGATATCTACTTTGTGAAAATTGTGACATTTACTCAGACAAAAATTACTGTTTGCATGTGAGTCAAAATCAGGACTTGACTAATGTTGAGACTGCAGCTCTTTTCATCAATTGAATGACTGAAGATGAATATTTACATTTTAGAGGTTTAAACATGGGAAATATTTAATTTGATATGACATTATGTTCTTAAAATGTTAAAACGTCTCATTTGTCCTACATACACTAGTTTTCTTGCTTATTTTATGATTGCAAAGACAAATGATCTCAATCTCAATGTGACACATCTAATCATATTTTCATTATTTCACATCACAGAACCTCCTGTTACAGAAGAAGGTAATTCCTTTTTATATATATAATATATTAAGTGTTCAATGGTCCAACTTCAACAAACATGCTGTAATCTGAACAAAACATAATTTACTGACTATTTTCCATTTCTTGCAATGATTATTATCGCTCTCACTGTCTGTTTACCTGCAGAAGAGACTGCAGAAGAAGGTAATGTTTTTTTGTTTTTTTACTGTTGTATTATTATTGTAGTGCAGCTTTGACAAATATTTTGTAAACATATATGTGAATAAAGATAAATTTTACTTTAAAATATTACATGTTTTATATTGGAAATTGTATTTTGACTGAATCATAGTCCCATGAACATTTACTGATGATCTTTTCTCCATGTCTTGCATTGGTTATGATCACTGTCTTCGATCAACTGTGTTCACATTACCTTCACAAAGAGCCTGCAGCAGAAGGTAATGAGGTTTCTCTACAGTGTCGTAATATAATATATACAGTATAACAGTGTTTGCTGGTCCAGTTTTAACAAATATATTGTATACATATGTCAATAAAGCATAATTTTACTTTGAAATATGACATACTTCATGAGACAAATGCTTATTTTCTTTAACTGTAATATTTGTAATTGGCTGAATCATACTACTCTTATGTAACATTAATATTGTAGTTAAGTCATGCTATAAACATGTACTGAAAATCTATTCTCCATTTCGTGCATTATGTTTGCTGTCCCTGATCAACTACCTGTTTACCTACCTGCATTACCATTACAAAGAGCCTGCAGAAGAAGGTAATGAGTGTTTTCTGTCACATGCTGTTGTGTTATATACAATATAAAAGTGTTTGTGGTCCAGCTTTAACAAATACATTGTAAACATTTGTGAATAAAACACCATTTTAAATATGACATCTCTTACAGGGCAAATGCTTATTTTCTTTCTCTTTAATATATTATTTAACATTTATATACTCCTAGGTAACATTAACATGCTAGCACGTCATGCTATGAACATTTACTGACAATCTATTCTCCATTTCTTGCATTGATTATGATCAATGTCACTGATCAACTGTGTTCACATTACCTTCACAAAGAGCCTGCAGAAGAAGGTAATGAAGTTTCTCTACTGTTGTATACTATTGTAATATAAGATATGCAGTATAACAGTGTTCAAAGGGTCCAACAAATACATACATACATGCTTATTTTCTTTAACTTTATTTTGGTTGAATCATACCATGGCATTTACTGATGAGCTCTTTCTTGCATTGATTATGATGATTATTATGATTATGCCTGTTCCCATTACCTTCACAAAGAGCCTGCAGAAGAAGGTAACTCATAGTCTCTCTGTTCAAACTTGCATGCATGGTGTGACTAAATAACACTTTATCACCGTTTGTGCCTCTCGCCTATTTTACAGTCAGTTCAGGGAAGAAGATCTTTGTGCTGAGATATTTGTGGGAAATAGTAATATTGGTTTTCCCTTTCACGGATAAATCCATATGTGGTGTTAATATCTTCCTCATGCCTTAACATGTATTCTGGAAATACGATTTTATACAAGAACTGCCTCCACCGTCTGAAAGTAAACTCATAAAGCTTTCATGGCTTGAAAATCCCCAGAGTACAACCCAGTATGACAAGGCATACTGAATCTGTTTAGACTTTTTATTTCTCTCTCTGAAAGGCAAGAGTTTCATATCAAAATATGTAAAGCAGATATCTGACCGAGTGAAATAGTATTTTCAAATACTATTAATATATTTTCAATATTTTCAAACCCTTTTGTATTCTGCCAGCTGATGCACTAACATATCCATATGTCTTTTACCGCAGAGTCTCCAACTGCAGATGAAGGTATGGTAACTTACTGAAGATCAATGCTGTAGCTCAACATGGCAGTCTTCATTTGTCCACTGGAGAACTGCACTGTACAACATATGCTGACAGACACACTGCCCGCCAAAATAAAGCATATGTTGTTTTTTTAAATACAGTTTTTGGCAGACTTTGACAAAAAAAACCTTATAATGAGCCTACTCAGTTTCAAAATGGTGGTACACATTCTGTTACACATGCTGCTCATATTATGGCAAACGAATGTATTCAATGTCATGCATAAAATAACTACAGACAGTCCATAGTAGTCTTAGTTTTTATAACAGAAAAGGCTATTGCATGTCAGAATATTGACTTAGTGGAATGACCAGAATCCAGCAACATTGGTGGACTTGGGGAGGGGCACAAAAACGCAGTAAAAGTTAATAAAGTACTTTCTGTGGTGGCCTAATGTTTAAAAAAATGTGATAGAGTGCCTTTCCAGTGGAGAAAACATGATGGAGTCCCTTTTAGGGTACCTTTCCAGTGGAGAAAACATGATGGAGTCCCTTTAGGTACCCTTCCATTGGAGAAAATGGGATAAAGTGCATTCTTGGGTGCCTTTCTTATGGAGAAAACTTGATGAAAACTTGATGACTCTGCTGTTCCTGTAGAGAAAACATAGTTAAGTGCCTTCTAGGGTGCCCTTCCAGTGGAGAAAACGTGATAGAGTGCCCTCTAGTGTGCCTTTCCAGTGGAGAAAACATGATGGAGTCCCTTTTAGGGTACCCTTCCATTGGAGAAAATGGCATAAAGTTCTTTCTAGGGTGCCTTTTTTTGTGGCAAAAACTTGATGACAAGCCCTCTAGTTTGCCCTCCCAGTAGAGAAAATGTGATACAGGTTCCTCTAGTGGGCCCTTCCAGAAAACACGATGGCATGATAATGTGCCCTGTATGGTGATGGTTGTTCATTGGTGCTGTTTTTTTGCCCTCAGACAGAGTCCACCACTGTCCAGAATGAGTTCCAATACTTGAACAGTACATTTGTCAGAGTGTGTTGTTGTCATTATTGTTCCATTAGTGAGGGTCATTAATAAATCTTTCACAGCTTATAGAGAGAGTTAAGATGGGTGAATATTGTTTCAGACAAACAGATCCGTTGCAAATTTCATAGTATAAATGTAGTTTACTAAATAATATTCTACTCTTAATGTAAGGCTGAATTGATAAAATAAAGACAATGACTTGGTGCTATAGTAACTGTGATTATCCCTTGTTTTTTATAGATGACACCAAACCCAGACCAAAGTAAGTCTTTAGTTTTTTAAATTTTGATCCAAATATATCAACTAGTGATTTACTGGTTCTCTAAAGTTCTTCTTATTCTAACTCAGAAATGTTATTTTAGGGCATTTGCTGCACCTATAGCTGTACCGAAGATCCCAGAGGGAGAAAAAGTCGATTTTGATGTAAGTGACTGATTTCCTTTTAAGTGCCAGACACATTTGTAAACTAAAGACTTTGTTCAAGACTTGATTAGAGTTTTGCTCACTGGAAATGCAGTCACTGAAGCATGTCAAACATGTGTGTATGTGACTGCAGGACATCCACAGGAAGCGTCAGGAGAAGGATCTGACTGAGCTGCAGTCACTGATCGAGGCCCACTTTATTCAGAGGAAGAAGGACGAGGAGGAGCTCATCGCTCTTGTTAACAGGATTGTAAGTCTTCCAGGAAAACCACATCACTGGAGCGATGCACTGGCCAGCAAACAATTACACTGTGTGTGTTTTTGTGGGCATGGATGTGCAGGAGAAGCGTCGTGCTGAGAGGGCTGAACAGCAGAGGGTCCGTGCTGAGCAGGAGAAGGAGAGGCAGGCCCGTGTTGTTGTGAGTTCCCTCTATTCACCACCTTATCTTTTTAAGGCTGTAACATGACATACAACAAATGAAGAGTGTCCTCACACTCCTAAGCAAAAAGACTTCTCCATCCTTGATCTTCACTCTATCTTTCCCATTTCTGCTTTGATACAGTGTAAAGCACCACAGGCCAGTCTTTTAAATATGTGAACCTACAGAATCTAATTATCACCCCGCTCTGCAGTTCCCATCATCAGTTCCTTTATCTTTTTTGGATCACTCTCACGGCTCTGTTTTTGGAAGCAGCAGGCATCTTTTTCCCATGAAGAAGCTCTAAAAATTGTACACTACCTACTCTGTACCAAAGTGCACCAAAAATAGCATCTAGCTGGTGAAAATAGTGGATCATTTAGCAGCAAAACAACCAGATATTTCCCCTAGGAGCTGGCGGAGACCAAAAACAGAGCTAAAAGGGAGTTTATATTAGAACTACATTTGCCAGGTGGCGAGAAACACGCCTCCAAATAAATAATAATGTTGCTCCGTATCAGCTAATTAAGCAACAGATTTTGTCATCAGTCTTGGTTCAGCAGTTGGAGAGACAAGGTGGACAGGTGGTGTGTTTCTTTCTCCTGTGACCACCTTGTATAATCTGTATCGCAGGAAGAAAAGGAGAGGAAGGAGCAGGAGGAGGCGCGAAAGAAGCAGGATGAGGACGCCAAGAAGAAGAAGGCTCTGACAAACATGACTCAGCAATATGCTGGTGTCCAACAGCGGGTCTGTCATCACATGCTGATACACATGACAGCCGTTGACTGACTTCTCACTGATTTACTAATCTGTGGTTGTATCAGTGTGAAGGGTCGGCAGTGTAGGTACCCACAATAACAAAAATCCTGAATATCCACCTGTGAGTTGTGGATTTAAGCATTTTAGTGTTATGAAATTATTCCCACATTAATTCTGAGAAACCATCGCTGAGATGAGTGACAAAAGATGAAGACATGATCATAAATAGGTCTACAGCATGCCTGTTTACACTTGAATTAATATGAAACAGAACCAAGAGTTTCAGACAGTTTGAAATGGTCTTTCTTTTATTATTTCTTTCTTTCAACACATCCTCTTGGATTTATTCTCCCGTCCAGCAAGACGGAAAGAAGGGAGCGAAGAAGCAGACAGAGAGAGAGAAGAAAAAGAAGATCCTGGCGGAGAGGAGGAAGCCTCTTAACATCGACCATCTCAGTGAGGACAAAGTGAAGTAAGGATGCTTCTACTAGCATCATTTTTCACAGACTAATATCTGCATTTACGGTCTGAAGCAGGTGATTTGTTTGTGCATAAACTCACATCAGCTTTCCAGTCGTTGCATCGCAGAGTCTTACACTATAGACATGGTCTTTTAGTTTTCTGTCCTTGAAATACTCCTCGTTTTTGCTCAAAAAGGGAGAAGGCCAATGATCTGTGGCAGTGGCTGATGACACTGGAGGCTGAGAAGTTTGACCTCACCGAGAAGCTGAAGAGACAGAAATATGATGTAAGTACTTTGCCCCGGGGTGTTGTGCTGGTTGCCTCCATGAAATGATGATACCGATGAAACGCACTTCTACAGAACTAATGTACTTTTATAACAACAGTGTAAAAGTTAAGAAGAGTTTTTAAAGTTGTTAGATTGATACCACGTATGTCTGTATGGTAAATATGAAGCTACAGTTAGCAGCAGTTAGCATAGCTCAGCTAAGGCTGGAAACTTTTGTTTTTGTTACCTGGGCTAGCTGTTTCTTACTGTTTTCAGTCTTTATGCTAAGCTAAGCTAACCAACTGCTGCTTCTAGCCTTTACCGTACCAACATGAGAGTGGCATCAATATGCTTTTCAAACTCTTGGCAAAAAACATCAAATTATTTTATACTTTAAGGGCTCAGTTTACCAAAGGAAAAAACACACTTTTACATGCATGTCTAGAGAACCTAACTACTTTTATAATAACAGTGTAAAAGTTAAATCAGTCTGGTTTAGGAATAATTTTTAAAGGGATACTCTGATGATAATAATAAAATAGGTGAATATTAGGTGTTTGTTTTTTAAATAAAATTAGATAAAAATCCTATGACGTACCTAAAAAGCCTCAACTTAGCTACTATAAATGTAGTACTTAACCTAAGTACTAAATTATTTTGGACCATGGGATAAAATGATAATAAATGATATTGTAAATTGATGGTATACAGCCCTAAAAAAGCCACAGAATATGAAAGCTGATATGGTATGTGCACGGCAGTCCTGAGGGCACCAATCTAAAATGAATGTGGCTTGACTTCCAGATCAATGTACTGCAGACCCGAATCAATGAGCAGCAGAAGTTGTGAGTAACTGTTAATGAGGAGTGTGGGCCTCTTGGATGTTGTGTAGTTTTGCAGTCCGTGTGTTGAAAGGTCACAAACCGAGTCTTGGACAGTGGAGCGGCAACAAAGTTGGGAGACACTCACAAAAAGAAGGTAGTGGTGTTGATGAAGAAGCCTGCAGAAACTGGTTGTGTCCCAATAGTCAAGTAATCAATTACTACAGAGTACACTTTGAAGAAACTAGAAACATGTGGAAAAGTTCACAGCCACTGAGGTTGTTGTAACGCTAACAAACAAAATATAACTATTATATTTTAGAAGAGCCGTAATCATATCATTAAAATTCGAGTGCAAATGTTGGATTTTATTTAGATGCTACCTTTGCAGCCATTTTGCTGAAGGTCTGCTAACACTTCCTGTTGTAATATCTCCAACTTAATTCCACCTCAGAGGCTGACGTGAATGTTTTCTCCAACTCATTTGCTCATAATTACGGCATCAATTATATGACGCGAACGCTGCATTAGAGGTAACGGTAGCCAGGTTTTGGTATTTCAGCCATTTCCCCCTGTTTCCGGCCTTTATGCTTAGCTGAGCTACCTGGCTGTAGCTTCATATTTACCAATAACATGAGAGTGGTATCACTCTTCTCATTTCAGCAAAAAAGCATCTGTCGTACAGTTGCTTTAAAGTGTTTACAGTCCACAATAGTTCACAGAAATACTCATGACAGATAATCTGCAAAATACTTTTTTTTTTTGCACTACATAAAATCTGATCCAGAAAGAGATCCCTGTGTCTCCAGACCATAATTTCAGCTGTCATACTTTTTCAAATGTTGACAGCTATAATTTGATCTCAAGTTGCTGTCAGAGCAGCTGCTGTCTCATCACTCATCTCTCGCTGTAAGGGACAGTTTGACTTGTAATGATGCAAGCACAACTGAAACATCGAGATAAATATTTCACTTCTGAGATTCTGTAGCCTCTCCTTTAGGACTGGGTTAAATGATCAGCTCAGTCAGGTGAGTGCACGAAACATATCATGCCCGAGCCGAGTTCTTCTTCTTTAGGACTACACGGTCCGCTCTTTTGCTCAGCTGGTGTCCACCTATGTCTGGTGTTCTCCCTGTGCTTGAGCCAGTCCTCCATGTTTGTTCCCACAGATCAATCAGCTCTTGGCTCGCATTCAAGACCACCAGAGGTAAGTATTAGCCACCTTTGAACCAGGTGTGGCTCATATTGGTGTCGATGGGGTCGCCCTAGTAGCTCAGCTGGTAGCTTCCTTAAAACTGAATTTGCTGCATAGCTTTCACTAGTCCATGCTGAAACACTATCTTTATTTGACCAGCTCCTTTACATATAAACACAATTGTAGATGCAAACCCCATACACAGATCTTCAGTGTGTTACATTATCTCTTCTACCCTAAGGCCTTTTAAACTCACATCATCCTGCTTCATATAACGCGGGAAGATGTGACACAGTCTTTACCGAGAGTTGTTTTTGCACAGATCTCACCTTCCAATGGCTGTACACACGTAAAAAATATAGATTTTTACCTGACAGCCATGGAAAAAGATCAACCCAGTTGTAGAAAATCTGCTATTTTGAGGCATGCATGCAGTATTTTCATACTTATTCTTTATTCTCTTAACTGATCGAGCAAGTCTGCTCCATTCATGTATTACCCAACATTTTTACATTTTCATCCAGGCAGTCTGAAAACATTGTGTTCTTGATCCACGGCTATATTTAAGCTTTGAAGTTGGCAAAAATCAAGAAGCAGTGTGGTGGTTAGGTCGAACATCCCCAAACAAGCCCCACATATTCACGTCTTTTTAAAAAAAAAAAAAAAAATTCTTTTGTGTAACACTATCAGTTACAAATTTTGAAATGCACACCGATTTGAACCAAACATCTCGGGGAAAAACACAAAGTCTCTTAAGAAGTTATGTATGTCAGCGCAGAACAACGAGACGTCTGTGTTGAATCAGCTGGTAAGTGTCTACACTCTGCTTTTCAAGTCAGATATATCTGGTAGAGAAAACTGTGGGCAAAGGTGCAAAAAAAGAACAAAGGCAGTGTATCAAAGGTAAGGCTGCTGCTCAGGGGGACACAATCATCATTTGCCAGCTGTGGGAAATTGTGTGATTTTAACACTTTTTTCTAATAGCATGATGCTTTGGTGTGTCTGCCTACTTCAGTCCATCGGATCAGTCCACTCTAGTTCTCCCTCTTCTATACATTATTTCGTTGTTTTAATGAACGCTAGAATAAGAATAAGCACGTAATTATTAGTGTAATTTGAAGCAGGAAGTTTTACCCAGTTCATTTCTTTTGCTTCATAAAATAGTTACGTGCCACGCAAGTGTTTGCTCTAACTACAGCCTGTAGAACAACTTTTCAAAGTCTTTTTAAAGTATTTTCAGTTAATTATGAAACTGGGACAAACTCAACATTATTAAGTGAATAATATGGAAACACTGGTGATATCCCCACAGTTGTAGTCTTGACCGGTCTTGAAATAAAATCCTGAGTCCTCGTTGTCCAAGACCGAGTTAAAATGCAGTCGATTCCAAGACGAGAGTCTTGAAACGTCGCAAGACCAAGACCAATCTCAGGTGGTACAACACTGCTAAGTAATGGACACTGGACATTTAACATATGTTAAACTACAGACGAAATTAATTAAATTGTGAGATACTCTAGTATTTTTTTGTGTTGCAGGTCATTCTTATTTAATTCTGGTACTTTTTTAAATCACAAATGTTACTTTTTAATCAGCCAAGACAACCTGAGCCAGTCTGTGATTGGCTGTTGGTTTTGTCTGAATGATCGACAGCCAATAACATTAAGATTGAAAGGATGATATAATGTTTTCATATTAATGAGCTGTTTCAGACATTTTTATTGTTATTAATTCAATTCAAATGTACTGAATCCATTTGGAACGCTTAGAAAACAGATCGCCACTAGTGTCGAAAAGGTGAAGTGACACCGAAGTATTTATTTATGCACACTATTGTTGGGATCACTGAGTAATGAAATGAAGTGACTTAATAATTATTCATTTCTGCCTGCACACGGTAAGCAGTTCAATTATTTTTGTTTCCACAGCGCCAAAGGAAGAGGCAAGGCCAAGGGCAGGCTGAGATAGACGCAAACATCAGCAGGAGACCTTCAAGGAAGCGTCTGAAACGGAGCGGCAGTATTTGACTTCGATGACATTAACTTACACGTAAAGACTAAAAAAAAAGCACTGCAACAGCTGGTTCAAGACATAAACAATAAAAAGATTTGTGATTTTGAGCCATGTTTGTGTGGTTTAAGTCTGAAACTAGTGCATATTTCCTCATTGAGTGTGCCTGAAAGAGCACACTATATGCTATTCACCGTTGTTGTTGTTAAAAACGTGCTATGACTTTTCTAAGCGTTTCGCCAAACGGTTTGCCGATAAATCGCCAAAAACCACGCCAAAAAAAATGAATGGGTGTGTATTGGAAGAATGTTCGAGAGCTAGAGTGCGTGACATCATAGCTAGAGTGGAGAGGGAGAGAAAAATTCATTGAAAAATAAATTTTTCAACTGAAGCCGCAAATGTCACTCTAAAGACATGATTACCACTCAAAACGTAGGAAAATTCGAGGCGGCGGTCGCAGTGATAACACTGCTGAAGCTGTCAGCTTTATAGTTTTGGGGTCAGACACAAAGATGCGCCAGCAACACGCATCTACTGCCCAATCTACTCCCATGTTAATTTGAGAAGAGAAATTTCCAAAAGGAGCAGGGAGCACCTGTTCTTTCTCTAACTCCCGAGGCCAAAGTTTATACAATTTTCACCTGAAAATCGGCAAGGAAATTGTCCACGAGACGAGGATGGCGATGGTCATTTCGGCTTTTGGTTTGCGGCACACCTTTTTTGGCATTTTTGGCCACCTTCGAGGGGCTTCATTTAGAGATTTTCTGGTTGCTTGGCAACCTTAAGCCTGCCTTTGACTAACTTTATTGAAGTCTCTGTGTGATATCAATGACTATCAAGACTACATTTTTAATGTCGGCCATTTTATCCTTCTCTTTCGCAGACACAAACACAGACACATAGATAGAGAGACAGACAGACAGACAGGGCAGACACACGCACACATGCATACACAAACACACACAGACAAGACAAAAGTCTTTCAAAATAAGAGTCCCTCCAAAATAAGAGCCCATTAAAAAGGCAATGATGACACAGCTTGTTGTATTAATACTGAATTTGCTGAGCAGTGTCAATAATAATGTATGGGGGCGACGGGGGCCAGAGTCAGGCACACTCAAAATTTCTTTAGAAATTTTTCTAGTTACTTTCTACCGATCCCCGCTGTGTTTAAACAGCTTAAAAGCAAATGAATCCAAATCATTCAACCGGCAATAAAATAGCTCTATTTATTCTTTTTGGAACCATACACAGAGAACCACAGTGCACCATAAATTTCACAATGTAGGCAGCGATATGTAAACATAATTAAATGACTCACCGCAGCAAGCTGCAATAGTGCTCATTACATTATCAACACACTTAAATAACACATTAATAAATAATGATCTGATGGCAATACAGTGTCAGGATGGACTCAGTACAGTGTGGTGACAATAGTGCAAAAAAATTGGAGTATGTACACAGGTAAGAGGACTAACATTCGCTGCGAGACAGGAGAAACATGTATTTAAATTCAACTAACCAATCCCTGCTTTGACTTGTGAGGTTCCGGTTCTGACACGACAGCTAAAATGAAAAGCCTGCAGATGAGGAGATGATCATTTCTATTTCACACAAAAGTCCGTTTCCACTCTGGTTAACCACCGTCTGTCAAAAATGGAAATTACTTCGCTTTTGGTGCTTTGGCCGAACTCTCGGTTACTCCAGGAGCTGTCGGAGGTGAAGACGAGGGGGGAAACTACAGTTTCTAAAATATTACCTTGAACTTTAGCTAACAGAGGCAGTGCATGTTCATATACTCAACTACACCAAGCATTTTAAATAAACAACTTACATTTTTCTTTCAGGTAGCTTTGTGAGCAAATGTCATACCTACTGTACATTAGAGCAGGGATCAGATCAGTGCTTTTCATGGTTGCAAATCCAAAACTTCATGTTCAGACATGATGAGTGCATGGAGCGTCTGTCCTTCAGGCATGATGAGGAGATAGTAGATCAGATTTTTCACCACATGTGTGTCTCCCTGATCTCAGCGATGACCTGGCTGGCTTTTTGCAACGCCTGTGGGACGAGATTAAATAAACAAAATAACAATGAAGTGACAGGCGAGTGAACCTGAATTTATCAGAGAAAACTCGACACTACAAGGTGGGGAGCCTGTTACCTGTAGCATGTCGGCCGCCTCCTTGCGCCGCTGGGCCATGTCCTCCGATTCAGTCAGCAGATCGTTGAGGAGGCCAGATTTATACAGCTGGCCAACAAGCTCGCTCTGGAGGCTGTCCTTCACATGGTTGACCAGGAAGTGCATCACTGCCTTCGGCACGCTGCCGTGGAAGGAGGGAGGAAGAGAGAGAGAGAGACCGAACAGATGGTTTAGAACAAGGATGCAAGATGGCCTGGTGACTGTGATCTCCCCCAGATGGAGGAGGCTCGAGTTTGACCGTTCAGGTGGCCATGCCTGTCGAAGAGTTAAATATCTTTATCCCTGTTGAGCTCTAGGGGGGCATACACTCCAATAATATGGCAAAGAAATCCACTTTGCTAGGGTTGAAAAGAGGTTAAACGATGTTGAATCACATAAAAACTAATGAAATACGACTGATGATCACAGCAGGTAGCAACCTTTTAATCAGAGCGACCATGCTGTTAATTATGCATAACTTTAAGCCTTAATATAATTTGAACGTGTGAGTTAAATAAAAATTCAGACTCAGTACAGTTGTCATGAACAGAGAAATTAGCTATAGAGACCAAAACTGTTTTTTGTACCAGGCTGTAAACATGTTTATTTCTGCTGTGAAGCTGGACATTTTAACATGGGGGCTTATGGAGATTGACTCGTTCTGCAGCCAGCCTCAAGTGGCCGATTGAGGAACTGCAGTTTTTGGCACTTCTGCAGTGGCTTCACTTCACAGCCACGGAGGTTACTGCTTGGTTCCTACTGACAAATCTCTACAAACTGTTCCCAAATATATAGGTTCATCTTTTTAATACTTATGTCTTTAATCTGGCTTTGACTTGAACTATATTTATATATTTTTCTGTTTATGTATTTTAATCTGTTACACTATTTTCACTTTTATTTAATTATTTGGTTAGTATTTATTTGTATATTTATATATATATATATATATATATATATATATATATATATATATATATATATATATATATATATATATATATATATATATCTTTATCTTTATTTTTTATTATCTGTATTTTATTTATGTAGTATAACTTTATTTTCAGCTATGTGTATATTTTTATGCTTTACTTTTATACTATTTTATCAAGTTATTTATACATTTTACTGAATTACTATTTCACTATTATACAATTTTAATGGGTTTAGTTTTTATTTATTTATTTTTATTCATTTTTAACCTGCCTCTGGTGTTTCCTCACTGCAAGATGATGAGATGGCGCTTCCTCAGTTTGTATGTGGGTGGAGGGTTGGGCGTAGGCGGTGGGTGTTGGGGTGTTATTGTGTGAAGCACTTTGTGTTACATGTTTTGTATAAAAAGTGCTACACAAATATCAGACAGATCAATGAATCAAGAGCAAATATTGCATTTGTTGGGGATATTTTCATGTATTTGATGCAACAGTGAGTGTTTACGGCAGCAGGATGGTGTGTGTGTTCATGGTTACGAGGAAAAATGCCTGCCAGTGCAACAATGTGGCTCACTGGTGTGTTTTTAATATAGTTTTTGAGAACAGTGGAGCTCTATGAGGAATCACATATATCACAGACAATATTTATTAGTTCAATGTTGGTTTTGCTTTTCATTTGTTGATCATCCAAAATATAGAAAATCACCAGACATAGGAGAGGAGCTCGCTGGCCTACCTGTCCTGGATATTCTTGCGAACGATGAGGAAGTAAGACTTGATGAGGCGTTCGATGACCTCACAGTCCCGCTGCTCACGTGATGACAGCTTCCTGGCAACTGGCACAGGCTTGAGGGAAAAGGGAGACAATGTTTTAATCAATTCGCTGAAAAATACTGGAGTCTTCATAATGAGGCATGCTGATGTGCTTATATTTAGTTACCACATCCAGCAGGTTGACAGCTCCTTTAAGGGGGCTTCCAGGTCCGGAGCCGGGAGCTTCCTCCCCTTTCTTCAGCATCCCCCTCCAGTTCCCTGTGCCGTCCTGCTCACACGGGGGGCCTGCTGCCGGGGCCTGAGGAGCCGGGAACACAAGAAAAATGAAGAATAAATGTCATCACACAACCCAGGCTATCAAATTATTAGAGCAGCACCGCTCTCACATTCGCAGGGAAAAGATGGTTAGAGTAAGTAAAATAATAACCTCGACCGGTTCATCATATGCAACAGTGCAAAGACGAGTCAAACAGGCATGTACACAAAAAGAGATTACAGAAACTTGAAGCTAAATATTCAAAACTGAGCACAGTACATAGAGCCACTGACAATAAATGTCTCTGTTATGGAGATGAAGTTGGGAAGACACCTCCACTGCTCAGAGAAAGGAAGTGAGCTGAACTATTAGTGCAGCAGTCAAAGAGGGGGAGTCAGAGAGGCAATGCAGTAAATTAAAAAATAAATTAAAAAACAGCCATGCTAGAGGCTCTTTGAGATCACACTTCACAACGGTGCTTTAAGCTAAATGCTAACATCAACATGCTAACATGCTCACCACTGACTGTATAAAAGAATGGACGGCGTGCACGTGATGTCACCCGCAGGTTTCCGGAGATACATTTTGAAGCTCAAAATCTGTGGCGCAGTCCAAAAGAGACCAAAACAAACCAAAATAAACAAATGTTTATTTCTACTGTGAAGTTGGACATTTTAACATGGGGACTTATGGAGATTAACATGTTTTGTAGCCAGCCTCAAGCGGATGTTTGAGGAACTGCAGTTTTCAGCATTGGCTTTACTTTACTTTCAATGACAATGCTAACATACCAATGTAGAGCGTGCACAACGTCTAACCTGTTTACCATTTTAATTTAGCGAGTTCCCGAGCTAATATTTGCTAATTGGCATTAAACAGAGTACAGCTGAGGCGTTCACAAGTGTCTGGTCATAAACATTGGACCAATTAAAACCTTCACCTGACGAAGACGTTAGATGAAAGGTTAAATGATTACATGAATATCTGTACCACGTTCTATGGCGATCCATCCAATTGCTCTTGAGACAACACACACAAAAAAAACCCAAATGTGCGCTAGAGGAAAAGTCAAGGGGGTCACCAAAGTATGTAGGCTTCATCCTCTGGGGCCCATGAATGACTGTACAACATTTCATGGCAATCCATTCGGTTGCTGGTAAGATATTTCAGTCTGGACTAAAGTGATGGACCGACCAACTGACCGACCCACATTGCCATCCCCTGAGTCGTGCCTCTAGCATGGCTAAAAAAAATATTGTCATTCCCCCAAAATAGTACTGAACAGGCTTGAGTAGGTGGTGCACAGTGGTAGGATTTACACAATTCCTATAAACTAAAGTAGAAAAAGAAAACAGGGCAACCAAAGTGTTAAAGAGGTTGGAAAAGGAAAATAGAGGGCAAGAAAGGCATTTTCTGCGAGACAGGTGGACCAACTTTGGGGGAAACAGACTCTGCAGAAAACACAACACTTGTTAGTGCAAGTCCACACAGGCTGAGGGAGAGCGAAACAAGAGCATGGCATCAGCAGACAAAGATCAGAGTGCATGCCAGCAGCCCATGCCCATCCAACCATCCATCCATACATCCACACATCCATGCTCCACCACAGCCAGCCCCGCACTGAGCCAGTGAGCTGCATATGTGCCCACCTTGGCACCGTCCATGTCTGCTCCAGACGTAGGGGGCTCGCCAGAAACCACAGCCAGGCCAGCCGGGCCTTTGCCAACAGACTAGCAGGAATATGAGAGCAGAAACGAAGAGAAAAGAAAAAAAAAAGAAAGAAAAAAAACACTGAGAAGAAATGTGGAAAGACAGAGGAAAGGAGCTTTGGCAGTCGAAAGTCATTTGAGGGGAAGAGAGGAGGCTTCCTGAGAAGGAGAGAGGACATGTGGGATAAAATTCCTCGATGGAAACTATCCGAGGCATTTGGTTCACAGATCCTCATCCTGTAGTGCTATGAGTGATTAACACTGCACAAGTCCCCTTTATACTCGGGACGCTGCAGACTGCAACCAAATATTAGAACAGATGAGCTACTGTTATTTTATTTTAAAATATAAGGTTGTTTCTTTTACCTTATCCCTCGGCACTGCAGCGGGCAGCTCTCTCATCCGGTTTCTCCTTTGCTCCTACGAACACAAGGACGAAATTACAAAAACTTCAACACATCCTGGGAAAGTATGGAAGACAATGTAGTGAAAAAACACATCATGAACGAAGTTATCTTACATCTCAAAGATCTTACATCTTAGTTTCTCCTTTCTAGTATAAAGGAGAAACTACAGTGGACCCGTGGCATCTGTAGATATAAAAGGCTTTTTGTAAGGCAACAATATCATAATAATTCTTATTCTCAGGTGATTATACACTAATTAAAATGGTCATTTATATTATTTTCAATTTCTGCCACATTCTGTAAACACAGCCCCTTAAATCTTACACACTGGTCCTTTAAATACAAAAGGACATATTAATATTAATTTAAGTTGTTTTCATTTAAGTAAAGTTGAATTTTGGTGTCTGAATTTCACTAATCTGGATTATCCAAATTGATTCAGATCAGAAAATGGTTGTTTTAAAAAAATATTGGACACAAAAAAAACACTTAAAACTTAAAATCAGGGTTTTGAAATGGTAAAACTTTTAAATTTAAATATTAGTTTTCGTAGTTAATGCCTCAAAATGACACATTTAGTTGCTTATTAGCTTAAAAATATTGTAGCTTCTATTAGCTTCCATACATTTCACTATGAATGGCATTTAGTACTTTTTATTTATCTAAACATATGCATATATAATCTCAGCAACATCAGGTTTCCAGAACAATGTTCTGTATTTCAGAGTACAGACCTCTATATTGTTATTCAAGACCCCACAGGCATCTGCAAAGTCTGGATGTTTGGTGTTGATGTAGGCCAGCTCTATTGCAACCAAGTTATGCACCTAAGACACAAAAGAGGACAACCCCAGTTATCTGAGCGCTCTGATTCTCATCTTGCCTAAAAGATAAAGATTGCGGGTGATGACAGCTCAAAAAGAGATGAAGGTACCATCTCATTGGTGATAGGCAGCCTCTTCCTCAGGAGGGAGGTGACGACTTCCACGATGGCCTCGTGCAGCTTAGGGAATCTCTGCAGCTCCTGCAGGACGAAACATGCCAAATATGAACGCCTGCGTGTGAGGGGTAAAGATAAATAAGTGTGATCCTTTCTCTGACAGAGACGATTACCTGTGTGCTGTAGTTGCTGCAGTGCTGGATGATCCTCTGCATCTCCTCGTGGACCAGCTCCACGCAACGCAAACTGGGCTCCTCCAGGCGCTTCACCTGCTTCTTCACCAACAGCTCGAAGGAAACCTCGGGCACAAACAGGGATGGACGTGGGCCCTGGGTTGGGAGGGGAGCTGAAGGTTAGCGATCATTGCCCACAGCAAACAAAAGCAACAGAAAAGATCCTATGAAAACAAAAAGTCAGAACGCTGGCGTCCCTAATGATGTCATATCTAAAAGATGAGGCAGCAGCACTCACGGTTGCGTTCCTAATGGCTGTTAGGATGTCGATGGTGCTGAGTCCTCCCAGAGGATCCACAGACTCCAATGTTCTGCCAAAAGTCTCGTGGAATATGTAACAAATTCTGGCTCCACCGCACCTGAAAAATAGCAGCGGGGGGATATTAGCTGTGATGTGAACCCTGTGGCCCCTGCTCTCCTGTCAGCTCTTCCTTCACAGAGGCCGTGCGTGCCTCAACTTACAAGTTGTATCATATTAAATGATGAAACCAATGCAGTTGTTTTGCTCATTTTGGCTGTGCTGGATCAACAGCATCACCATGTGGCGGAGAGGAGGAGAAGCGGCAGGTACTCACAGCTCTGCCGTCTCGATGTATTTGGCCGTGCCCTCTATGGTGTTGCAGTACTCTGTGGCGAACTTAGTGATGAGCTGGAGCAAGGTGGCGCTTTGGTCTTCGACGGGCTCGCCGTAGCTGCTGAGCAGGGACTGGTACTGGGCTGCCAGGACGTTGATCCGTGTCTTCAGCTCGGGGAGACAGTCTCGGATGTGATGCATCAGTAACCTGACATTATGGCAGGAAAGGGCAAGAGGGTTTATACAGATATGTGAAATTATAGTCTGAGCTGTGATTGGTCAAGCTAAACATCTGTTTTTAATTAACAGGCCTGCTTCTGACATTCAAAATATTGATGGTATCATGTTATGTCCAAAATTAAGAACTATATATACTGTATATTTTTTCATAAAGAAAGGTCGGGGGTATCTGGTGCACACAGTCTGTAGGGACTTAGCTTGGCAGGTTCAAGTCCAGCACTTGGACTTGTAGATGGAGAGGTGCCAGTTCACGTCCTGGGCACTTGAGCGAGGTACTGAACCCCCTAACTGCTCCCATGGTTGCCCATCTCTCCACATTTACATGTCTATAAGCCCTTGGTGTGTGTGTGGTTGTATTTCTGGCCTATATGCGTAAAACTTCAATGAAAAAAAGAATTTCTGCATTACTGGACCAATAAAGTCATTCTTCTTCTTCTTCTTAAAGCATTCTGGACATTTATAATTCATTTAATTCATAACTGTTTTGTCCTTTTTTTTGCCTGAAAATGACAAACTCAAATTAAAATGCTCACTATACTTGAACTCTTTTAAATGCAGTCCTGATCATGGTCATTTCTGAAAAGCTCTTTAGCGTAACTATCAAAGAGTCTGAGCTGGTTTAAGTAATACTGACACAACCCTGCTGCAAAACAAGCATCTGTTTTCACAATGATACTGGGGTCTTAAAATGTTTTGAAAGTTGACTCCCTATCTCTCGCCCCTACCAGGGTAGTGAGAAACATATGAGTCATGATCGATGACCAACTAACCTTCTCTGATCACGTTGTAAGTCGCTTTGGATAAAAACGTCAGCTAAATGACTTAAATGTAATGTTGACAGACGAGTGAGGCTTTGTGCTTTTAAAAACGTTAAATATAATATTTATATAAATTACCTGTTGAGGGTTCTGGCCAGGTATTTGGTTCCATTTCTGTTGGCGAGCGATGGATATTTCTTCTGCAGGAAAGCGTACTCGTCTCGAATTGCGTCAGCCACAGACTTTTTATTGTTGATGTCCAGCTGGCTCCTAAGAAGTTAAAACACAATAATACAGCAACACTTTGATCATGATATGGTCCTTGTTATGCTGCCTAATGTATTGTATGTTATGATACCGTACGTGTTCATTAAACTGAATTGAATCAAGCATTTATAACTCGATATTGATATAGCAGCATTAAAAATGTATCACAGTCCACTCGTCTCTGTTCTCTGCATCTCTGTTATGATGATGGATGGTTTCAGTGCGGTAAATATAGTTTTTCTGACCTGTTGACAACTCCAATGAGCCCCAGTTTGACAGGAATGACTCTGCCCATCAGTACGTCCATTGCATCAGTGCCAGCGTCCATCAGGTCTAGCTTGGTCACCACAGCCAGCGTCCTCCTGCCTGGTGAGACGACCAACACACTCCTTCTTTTAGTCTTCTTACCACTCACTGCTCTGATTATCACATTGCTTTTTAGATAATATCTTCCTCTAAGTCTTTCTTACCGTCAGGATCGACCTCCCGGGCCACTTTGAGGGCCTCCGAGGTGGCCATGTCTGTGTTCGCCGCGGTGACAGCCAGGATGATGCAGTTAGGATTGGAGATGTGCTTCAAGATTAGATCTCTTATCTGAACCTCGATGTCCTTAGGCTGATCACCCACGGGCACCTAAAGGGAACATATCCAATTAAAAGCAAAGACACGGGTATGTCTCAATTTGATTAGTTAAGAAACTACAGCGGGAGATTTCTCAGATTAACGCATGTTCGACCAGAGGGGAGGAACTAATGAGGCTGGAATCAAAGCCTGCAGACTGGTGAGCTTTGACAGCGGGTTCAGAAGCATCAAGAATGAGTTATTAACCCCCCGAAGTCTGCAAATATCAAAAACACAAACGCATCGAACAGACAGACACCAGTGACCAGGCATCTGGTAAATCTTGGTTTTTGGGTGTTATATAACAAATTTCCCTCGTGGTACAAAATGATCAAAGCCTTGTCTTAGGGAGGAGGAAGCATTAAGTAAAGCATGTGTTACCTTAGTGATTCCCGGCAGATCCACCAGCGTGAGGTTGACAACATGTGGAGAAAATATCTTCAGATGGATGGGTTCATCACTGATCCCCTGCAGGAGGACAAGAAAAGAATAGACGTGTACTGTGTGCTAACAGCTAAGCACTGTTTTACATTCAAAATATGCTTTTGGGTGTAAAATCTATGGTTTGATAATGATAATAATGTTATTATGTCATAGAGCTGCTTTGGGTGTGAAATATAGCCCATTTGTATATTAGAAAAACATTTTATCCAAAGAGCTCAACATTCGGTTCTCTGAAAAGTAAATATCCTGCGATGTTTCACACTTATGGTTGTTATTAAGGTATTTCCAGAGACTTTTCTAAACATCTGAATGAAAAAATGTTTTGTATGCTGCACAATAAAAGACTTTTAAACCATTTCCCAAGCTGTAACTCTGTCTCTTAGCCACATATCTGTGTCTGGATTAGGATTAGGGTAAGAAGTTAAGAAACAGGTTAAAAATCATTTTTATCCTTCCAGGGACAGAATATTTTTCCATCCAGATGATTAAAAAAGTCTTTGAGGATTATACAAATATCTTGAAAACAAATAGAATAAGTATTGTAAATTACCTTCTGGGTTTTTCAAAGATGGATTTATTTTAATTTTTTATTTTTTTTTAGCTCTGTGACTTAAATAAATAACACTAAGACTTCAGAGACACAAACTGGAGCTAGGTGTCTGCTATGGCTAACTTGGCGTGGCTAGCTGTAGGCACAGGCGTTAGGAAGCTAATGTTACCTTGCTACTTTAGGAGGTATTGCTAGCAGTTTGGCTAACTGCAATGGGTTAACCATAGTCTCCACAATTAGCAGTTTAAGCTAGTGTTTGATGTCTCCTGATGCACCTTTGTGTGCGAGTAGGTGGACAGTTAGGCTGACCCCAGAGAGACATTTGAGCTGGTACCAGTTCGCCTTGTTAAAGACTGGAGGGAAGTTTCTGATGAGGTCACAAAGAGGCCGGCTCCAGCATGAGACACTCAGAGAAGTGTAGTTATGTAAATAACCCAAAGTTTTACAAAGCTAAATGAGAGCAAGTCTGTCCTTATTTGCCTCCCTTTCAGCTTCCTAGAAGCCTCTCCAAACCCTTTGGGCCCCAGTAGCCCTGAGCTACATGCCAAAAAAATGTCGGTGTGATTTTCCACTGTGGTCTCAGATTTGATAAACATACTATATAAGCTCTGCTCTGAAATCCAGTTTCCTCAGCTCAGGGCTATATCCAGAGTCAAGTCTTTTACTCACACATGCTCAGATTTGTTAAAAAAACAAAAACAGACAAGTTATATTCGCTTTCATCTCGTGCGTCTGGATTATTTTAATTCTCTGTACATATTATGTGTTAGTCACTAATCTTTGGTTCGCCTGCAGCTAGCCCAGAACGTGCACCTAGTTTTCTAACTGGCAAAGACAGAAGGAAACTCACATTATTCACTGCTACAGTAGTTGGTAATGACTTGCCTCAGAGCTTTATTGTTTACTTATATATGTATCTTAATATTTATCCTCCTGTCTTTCCTACACTGTCATCTGAAGACCAAAGTTAACGGCAACTTTGTTGACAATCAGGACAGCATCGTTTGTGCTCTGTAGATTTTCCTCCTCGCTTAGCAGTACAGATTAAAGCGGCAGTAAATCTGATATGTCCGTATGAGAAAACATACAGAACAGACCCTCCATCCTCCATCATATCTCACCTTATTATTGCCTGATATTCGCTCTGTTTCATTCTCAATTTCTTGCCTGATTTCATCAAAATCTGTGTAGATCTGCAAAAAGAAACATAAGAAAACATAAAGACAAGCAAGAGTCAAGAGTATAAATTGAATTATTTCGTATGGTAAAAGTCATACCTTGTTTTTCGTGTGCAGAAACTTGCCCCACTCTTCGCCTTCTCTGCCTGTGTAACATAACAAAACAGTGCGGGTTACTCGAAGCAGACAAACACGAGCGTTAACTCGAAAGATGACTGTGCAGAAAACTAAACAAACACAGCTAACATCAGGATCGACGGCTGAAGTTACAGGGGTGCGACTTCGAGAAAGAGGAGGGAGCACAGCTAAGAAGCTAATTTAGGTTATTGAACGTGGAGACACATGGACAATGCACCTTTGTGGAGCAATGTGCTTTTTCACACTCTGGCATCTGCAAGTGATTAGAGAGACAGCGACAGACACAGACCAGCATATTACATGACTCATGTCACACTAGACACAAACAATGATGTCCTCTCCCTAAACACCTAAAATATGGGTGACTTATACGGAATAATTTCAACACAACATACAAAGGAGTGAAGCTTAATCCAAACACTGCAGTGGATTAATTGGTGGAGTCCGTGCTTACCACTTTCATCATTCTTCCTTGCATCTGTAGCATCTACGTGGACCAGCTGGAGGATGAGAGGTCGCCTGGTTACGATGCCGGTACCGCGGGGCAGCAGGTCCCTGCCGACCAGGCTCTCTAGCACTGAGCTCTTGCCACTGCTCTGGAGACACAGATAGAGACGTGATGGTGTTAGATGAAGATCCAGCATAATTGCACCTGTCTTTTCCTAAAGCGGTGACCTGGTTTTGGCTAACAGAGGTTGGTGTGTGTGTGTGTGTGTGTGTGTGTGTGTGGATGTTAAAATAGCACTGATTGAAGATGAAAATAGATTTCACTGTCACTGCCAGTGCAGAGGAGATTTACAGCAGGTGCAGCTCGACATGCAGCAGGTCTACTAAGGCCTCAATTCATTTAGTTATCTGAATATATATCATCACTCTAAATCTTTTCATATTTCCTCTAATAATCTTACATTTATCTGTGCATACATTACAATAATGCAAGGTTACCTAGCTAGTATGACAGCCGCTGTATGACAAAATACACACAGTCAGTGCATTTTACCTGAGTCCCCACCACTGCTATCTGCGGCAGCTGAATGATATCCGCCCCCACTGTGTTGAACACATCCTGGAGTTTGTTTATTACGGGGATAAGAGCCTCCATGCTCGCGGTTTATGAATAAAAATGAATAAACCAGCTGCTTTCGTGATGGAGCCAAAGTCATTCAATGTCCCACCGACACCACCATTGCAACAACACCCACTGAACAGGCGACGGTTAGCGGGGTTGGGAGTTGTAGTCCTCAAATGGGTGAAAACTACTGCGCAGGCTGGGACAAAAGACTACAGTACGCGCGCTCCGAAAATAACGTCTCATTTTCTGGCGCATGCGCGTACGTGTTGTTGCTGACTAGCTCCCACTAGCTTCGTTAGCAGGCTGGTTCTTTCCCCTCCTCTAACCTTTGACTTACTGCCTGATTTTAAGTCAGTAAGTTGGTCTGCTGTCGCCAACCCATCGTTATTCCACCATGCTACAGTTCCTGGTGAGTTTAACAAGTTTTCAGGCTTGACGTCGATGTTTTCTCGGTGGGATGCTGGGAGTAGCGAAAGTAGCTTACGTGTTAGCATGATCATAACTAGCTGTGAAAGTCATTTTTTTCTATGAAAGTCTGCGTTAGCGTTAGTAAACAAACCTGAGAAGTTGCTGTCACCAACCAAACAGCTCACAGTTAATTGAGTTAAACATGTCACCTGATAAAAGGCACTTAAATGAACGTTAACATGAATGTTTATGAGTTATTATCAGATATTTCGGCCTTGAATGACATCTTGTTTGTGTTTCAGGCCGGCTTCACCTTGGGAAATGTTGTGGGGATGTATCTGGCTCAAAACTATGATGTAAGTCTGTTTTTTGTTTGTTTGTTTATAAACGAGTTGTCACACGGACTCATCTCTACCACGCCCTCCCACAGACAAACAAGTATGTGGGGTGTGTGGGGCCCCCAATCCCCCCCTCAGTGATGTACATTCAGCCTTATAGTCAATAGTAAGTTCATGGAGTAATGACTTGCCTTAGACTTTTATTGTTATATGTATCTTTGTATTTATTCTACATATTTCTTATTCATGAGTCATTTCTTATCCACCTTGTCTACATGAGCTGCTGCGATAAGTGAATTTCACCAGTGTGGGATCATTAAAGTCTATCTCATCTCTCGAACAACATTAGAGCCTTAATAAATGTAGATTTATTGCAGGACTGTTGGAATAGACTGCATTACTTTCAACTGATTGTATCTAATAAACTAGCAGCTGTATATGCGTATCCGATTGTATTGACTGTCATGCTTTTTCCTGTCTAGGTTCCCAACATAGCAAAGAAAATTGATGCCTTTAAAAAAGACGTGGAGGCCAAGAAGAAGCCCCCAGAGTGAGCCGAGGTGTTGCAAACAAGAACAGATGGACTCTGGAGAGAAACTATTTATTTTACAGGGTTATGATAAAGCATACATTTGATTTAAAGATGTAAAATATGTTTGAGAATATAAACAGTGCCTGGAGCCACATTTGTTTCTTCCTTTAGTTTTATAGGCATATTTTAAAATTGTAGCCTATTTTTATAAATAAGATAAATTGCGCAAAAACTGGATTTAAAGAATATTACAGCTAAACTGGTGGGATCACTTTAAATCCAGTCCGATGGCACTGCTGGCTGGCCTTTTCTTGGATGCACTGTGGTGTTTTACACAAGATGTTCGTTACTTTCACATCAGGAGATAACGTGGATGTTAATAGAACATGCGATCGCTCTTCTGTGTTGTCTTCAAACATTTCGCTTCGCGAGCTTCCAGTTTATCCACAACTGCCAAAGTTTTTATGACATTAGTGCAAAACACAATTCTGAATCATTCAGCTTACAATAAAGTTCTTGATAATGACGTTCGAGTCTTTGCCTCATGAATGAAGTCTAGTTTTACTGGCTTGTGTCCACCAGATGGTGCTGCTATAAAGGGTTTTACATGGAGCTACCACTTTAACCAAAAAGGGTGAAAATTCACTGAAGTTTGGCAGAAATAATTTACTTTTTCTTTTTCTGTTTTGTTCCCTTCTTCTTCTTCTTTTTCTTCTTTTTCTTTGATTGTGGCCCAAAGCCTGTCAACTCCAGACAGTGCACTGCATTGTGAGCAATGTAGTAGATTTTCTCCATGGCTGCCGGGCTGAGGATGTCCACCTCAGTCTTGGGGGATTTGGCACTGGATGATCTCTTTTTGGGTGTTTTTGGACTCCTGGTCTTCTTAGCCGGGCTTGTACTGTGGGACCTTGATTTCCTGGATTTTGTGGGCTTTGAAGAAAATATAAAACAGATGTTTTATACCACTTTGGTTGCTCTACTTTGAATAGTTTTGATCGTATAATGTTACGTGTACTTTACCATGGTGAAAGACGTCACAGTCGCTTTCGATATGAGGTGATTATTTGCCCGACTGTAAAATGAGATGTACACCAAAGGCTGTAATTAACAGTAGATCAGTTTTTAATGATTTAACAGTACATAAAACATTTTCATCACTTGGAATCGTCATAAATTAAAAAACATTTCCGTTTATCTTACCAGTTCTGGACTTGGCACTGTTGTAAGTGGCAACTGAATGGCTTCAGCGGGGACATTGATACTCCATTTGTTTATGTCCTGTTGTCATAGAGACAGAATGAAGGGGTTGGCTTCAGCAACGACGAGCCAGTAAATTCCTGTGTTGCATCCTGGACGCAGCTTTAGCTACAACACAATGCTCAACAAGAGCTGAATGGAAATAATTGAATTGAATCCATTATAATTGAAATAAAACCCCACAGTCAGCCATGTTTGCTTCTTTTTTTATTTTAGTGCAGTGTAGTTCATCACTTAAGACAATAAGCTTTTAAATTCTTTGGCAATCCTCACCAAATTCTCCTGATTTAAAAAGCCCTTGCATTGACATTGTGAAAATGTAGTTGTGACATCACTGTAATAGTTAAATACATTCAGTAAATGTAAAACAACCCAAATATCATGCAGAAGCTCTTGGGTCTCTCATCAATCATGCAACACAAATAAATATTCATAACAAAGTATGCAGCCACTGTGAGCATATTAGAAATCCAATATGGACCCAAGAAACTTCTCAGTTGTGAGCGAGACACGCACAACCTAAAATAAAATGTACAAATCATATCTGACATCAAATTTCAACAATCAACTGTGTGTCGTATTACTCTACAGTATTCGTATGGCATCCAAAAATCTATTGTTGCATTTCAAAAATGTCAAAGTTAGACTTTATTCCAGCAGAAACATTGAGGTCTGTGGATCACCTGCATAGAGCCATTTTTTTTCTTTAAAAGGCAAAATTTTGCCTCTAGTGCAGCAACAATAACAGCTTTGTTTGTTGTGTAAACTGATACGGAAGCGTCAGGTTGGTTAGCAGGATGGTGCGGTTCACGTACAGTACCCGCCCTGCTGATCTGTCTGCGATACATACAACACAAATTCAAACCAGGTTCAAGACTCTTTGACCCGGATTTCACCGATTAATCACTTTGTGGCAGTGATGCAGGAGCAGAGAGACATTTTTACCGCAGAGCTCCATCCGTTAAGCCCTTGAGGTGAACAAGAGGGGGGCGTTAAGTAGCAGAGCTACTGTGTGGTGATGAGGTGGACTATCATGTGGATGATGCGGGAGCCGCGGGGGCAGCTGCACAGGTCCATGCTCGGGTTCCTGATTTTGTCCTCCAGCAGCTGATCCAACTCCCAGCGCAGCTCCTTCACCAGCTCAGCCACCTGGGTAACACACAAAAAAGTTTTCATGTGCAAAAACTTTCCGAACAGCTTCGTTCTAAACTAATAACTCTGTCGTCTCTTATCTCTGACCTGATGAGAAGAGGCAGCAAACCGGATCCATCCGTCGTCGAGGGAGATGACAAACTCTCCCTTGTGCAGCTCCATGTTGACCTGCCCGCCTCCGAACAACACCAGCGGGTAGACAGACACCATGCTGCAGTCCCTGATGAAGACTCGGCTCGTTTTCACCTTCTCGTGGTAAACCAGGTAGGGACTGTTGTAGTGGCGAACCTGGAGCCCAAAAAAATAGTCACGAGGCTTGTCGCTTGACTACATGACGACATGTTTTCTCTTTTATCTCACCGTGTAGTTGACAGACGAGGGGTGCACGTGGACGCAGCCGTCGTTCTTGGTCATGAAGCGAAGCTCGTTGGCTTTGGGCTGCATCTTCATCGCTCCTTTGCTGGTCATCTTGTAATTCCCCTGAGGGGCTCGTACCTGAAACAGTGTGAACCAAACATCAGTTTCATACTGATCACTGGCTTCAGTTTCGTATTCAAGAGAGAGAAACACACACCTGGACCACATTGGGATAGAGGGCAGCGCAAAGCATGGCGGACATCAGCCGGATGTTGTCGGCGTTCAAGTTAGCCTGGAACGGACAAAGCAGATATATGAATGTGTATTGGGGACAACAAATAAAACTCTTCCACTATGATGTATGTGTGTGTTACCTCATGGCCAGTAGCCTCCAGAATACCATCAGTGCCTTTAGAGCACATGCGCTCTATAGTCCTGGCCCTCAGTCCTTCTTTGATGAAGCCAATGTCAGACAGCAGCTCGGCAAACTGCCTCTTTAGACTGGCGATCTCCTGCACACGTCACAAGAGACATATTTTTTTTTGTAAGTATTTTTTTTTTTGCTGGGACAAGCTGTATAATTTAAAATAAAAACAAAAAGGACACGATTACAGAAGAATGCAGCCTCTGCAGAGAGCACCGCCTCACCTGTAATCCTCGCCAAGACAGAAAGTTCTCCCTGCAGTAAAGGAAACCGGCCTGGTTGCCGTTCTTTGCAGCACAGCACCACCCCTGCAAGAGAGGGAAGATCCAACACATCCATCATTTGAAAAGCTAGGTCATCACTGATTAAAAACTTTATTTGTTAGTAGAGTTTAGTCAGTACCTTGTACGCCTGTAACAAAGCTAGATGGTCACTGTTTGCAACAGCAAAGGCCAGTTTCTTCTCATTAGCTTCTTCCCTTTTATCCCACGGAGACACCTGGAGACAAATATACAAAGTATTTCAACAGATGAGACACTTTTTGATGTCTAATAATCATTATGTGGAGTCAGTCACTAAGAAAGGATCCTAAAATCAGCATTACAGTGTCTTACAAATGGTGATTTGAAGGCCAGACTGGCAGCGATGGTGAGTGCTGGGTCGAGGCAGCGAAAGATGGCACCGAACAGCATGAGCTTCCCAATGCGCACGTCGACGGGCAGGCAGGCCAGGTGGTAGCCCAGCGGGGTCAGCTTCTCATCTGCAGTCAGAGCTCCCAGGTCCCGCAGGCGCTGCTTGGCCGCGTCCAAGCTTCCCATAGCCGGAGGCTCGATGAGCCGAGAGAAGACGGACTCCAGCGCCCGCTCGGCAAACACGTCCAGGATTTTTATTCTGGGGGGGGGATGGTAAAATTTGATATGGTGCTTTTCTAATATAACTTCTAATATTTGCATTACTAGAAAAAAAAAAACAAAGCAGGTCGGTGTTGTGCAAAGAGCAAACAGATGGATTTACCGGAGGCAGAGCTGCTCTAGAGGCACTCGCTGGATCTCAGGCAGCTGTTGCTCAGCCAGCTGGTGTTGGAAGCAGTGGCTGGTGAAGAGGTGGAAGCAGACGCCTGAAGCCACACGACCCGCTCGACCTCTCCTCTGCAGCGCGTTGGCCCGAGAAACCCACGAGTCCTCCAGGCTCTCCATGCTTTTAGAGGCATCATATCTGAAAAGATAACCAAGAAAAAAAAATGAGATGTAGATTTTAAAACAAGTTCTGCGACACTCATATAATTGTCATATTGTATATGAACAGATTATAAGATTACTGTTTGTTTGGTTGTGTGCAGCAACAAATATCTTAAATGCAACGTTACCTTTTCTCCTTCATCTTGCCGGAGTCGATGACGTACACCACGTCGTCAATGGTTACCGAGGTCTCGGCAATGTTTGTGGAGATGATAATCTTCGTGACACCCTCTGGTGGTCGGCTGAAAACTGCCTGCTGCTCATCGTTGGACAGGGTTGAGTGGAGAGGGTACACCTCACACCTTACAAGGGGAAAGCAGATAGACATTAGTTAGCAGTGTGTACTAATAGCTGGCCTTCCTGTAGTCGGGTAAAGTTCGGGTTTTTTGAAGTGGGATTGTATGTGGTATCCATGGGGAAGCACACATGACTTCAGACAGACCTGGTCGGGCCCCTGTTGTTGAACATTCTGTTGGACTTGAGCTGCTCGTAGAGCATCTTGATCTCAGCCAGGCCGGGCAGAAACACGAGCACTGCGCCTGGATACAGAAAACAAAAAAAAGGTACACCAACAAATTAAAGTCCACACTGAAACTGAAAGAAAGAGATTTAGTAGCGCCTGGAGTCTCTGAGTACACATGGGTGATTCTTACCTGGAGGGTAGTCATGTTTTCCATCCACAATCCACTCCAGCAAGCTCTCCACCAGGTCCATGTTGATCTTGTCCAGGTCCATTGCAGAAATAGTCTTCAGCACAGACTTCTTAGTATCTGCATCAACAGCAAAACACAATGCAACAGTTTGATCGAGGAGGTATAGTTTAAGAACATAAAATAGTTCATGATACATGTTCTAAACACACCTTTGTATCTGACTGTGAGCTCCTGCAGGCTGAGCTGTTGGTCTGGAATGGAGTCTTTGACAAAGTCCTTCTTGCAGAAGGACATGAAGTTCCACATGTCATCCCCCAAGTCGTCCACCACGTCCCTCGGCCCTCCTCTGCTTCCTTGTCCGCTTGTGGAAGACGAGCTCTGTTTCCCTGAGCGCATGTAAGGGCTGCCGTCCTCAATGACGTAGCTGGGAAAAATAAAGAAAAGTGTGTTTTCCTGGATCTGGAACGCTTTCACTCCCCCTTGTGTTTTTCAGTTTGAGTTTGCTGAAACATTGTTGTGATCGAAGGCAGATGTATTTACCGGGATTTAGCGATGGCATCTTCAAGAAAAAACTGGTCAACAGGAAAAGTACGTCCTGAAATGAAAGAAACAATCTATGGAAGGAGGTGTCTGAGTACAATATGTAATGAGCATATTACGTCTGAAACAGATATGATGAATTACCTGGTATGTGGACAGTGGGACAGTTGTAAAAATACTCAGAGAAGAGGTTGGCGTTAAGTGTGGCACTCATTAGGATGATCTTCAGGTCTGGCCTCTGTACGAGCAGGTCTTTTAATACCAACAGCAGGAAGTCACTGACAGAAAAGAGAGAAGATGAAACAGAGAGACGGACGGTGACCAAAAGAAGAAGTCTGTAAATATTATTCAGAAGCCAACGTCTGAGATTTAGCAACAAAACGCACGAAGAGCTCGAATGCAGTGATCGGGATAATCTCACCTCTCCTCTGTCCGCTCGTGCACCTCGTCCACAATGACGTGCGTGACGCCTTTGAGGTCCGCCTCACCCTCCAGTCTCCTCAGTAACACGCCTGTGGTGCAGTACAGCAGTCTGGTGGCAGACGACTGACAGGAGAGAGCAGTCAGGGTTTAAAAAAAGGTAAAAGTTATGATTTTATAATATAAATCTTAGTTACATATACTAAGGATAGGACTTAAAATATGTTGCAAATCCTTAGGACCCAGTGACTACAACCTGATGGCTTAATATCTTGCGTGCTAAGTGTAAATGTCAAACGCGCTGTACCCTGACACTCTCCAGGCGGATCTGGTAGCCCACTGAGTTGCCCAGACGCTCTGCGCGCTCCTGTGCCACTCTCTGGGCCACGGAGATGGCAGAGATGCGGCGTGGTTGAGTACAGATGATGTTGGCCACCTCCTTCGCTCGCCCACTTAATGAGGCGTCCAGAATGAACTGAGGGATCTGAGTGGTCTTACCACACCTGCAAAGTAACAGAAAATAAACATCAAACAGAATCTCCATGTTACAGTCTTCTAGGATCTTTATTTGGTATTTTTATGTAATCTTTATCTTTATCTTTATTTTTAAAGCTCACAACATGGAAGGAAAGTGTCAGTGTTATAAATAACACTATATTTGACTTAAGTCTTCGTGAACGATTTATGACCCACCCAGTCATCCCGCTGACCACCAGCACCTGGCACTGGTCTAACAGGTCGAGGATTTTTTCTTTTTCTTGCCAAGCCGGTAGTCTCCTCCTCTGCTCCAACATGGACTCAAAGCGCCTGGATGACTGAAAAACAGCGACAGATCAAAAATACAGTCGTGTTGGAGAGGATGTTCAGTAAGTTCAAGTGTCACTTGAACTTTTTTTTTTTTTACCTGTTTCCTCTGAAACTCTCGGCACAGCTTGTTGTTTTCTTGTAGTAGGTTGTCTATCTTCAGGTTGTGCTTATTTACCATCTTCTTCCTCAGGTTGACGTAACTCTCGCTCTCGACCGGAATGACTTCGTCCTCGTCTTCCTCGTCGCGCTCATCCAGCTCCTCCGCCTCCGCTGTCTCTTTCACTTTAAAGACAGACGTGACGGGATTTCAACTTATATACACAAAGTAGGGACAGTAAATAAAGTAAGTAAAAAGTAAAGTTTACTCACAATCTGTGGGTCTCCGGTTGTTAGGTGGAGCTGTCCTTCTGCTGCTGGTGCTGGTGCTACTACTCCTGCTTTCCTCAGAAGCATTGCTCCTCACACTCTTACTCTTAGCTATGGCAAGAGAAGGGGGACGAATGACCACAACAGGCGGCGGCGTGCTGTATTTGTGATGACTGACAGCCAGCAGTTCATTCATGGTAGTTTCATCCTCGCATACAGTGATCAGAGTGTAAACAACAGGCTCGCTGCTCTTTGCTGCGGCCAACGCTTCTCCAAACAACCTTTCAGTCACGCTGAGCCTCCCTGCAGCCCCGACAGACTCGTCGGTGGTGCTGAAGGCAACTATCGGTGCCTGAAACGGGTACCGGTTTCCTTTGGGGAATCGGATCTCTAGTTCATACTCGGGAGGAGAATAGCTGCTGAAGCCAGGCTGGCTCGGGCCTGTCAGGTCTGGGGAACCAGCCCCAGATCTCCCTTTAGTGGGGAGCTGGTGCTTAAACTTGCATTTGTCCCCGAACCGGCAGCCTTGCCCTTTCATGTAGAATCGGCAGACATCACGGATGTTAACAACTCCTCCACCACCGCCTCGACTCCCGCCTTGCCTGTCATTCCTGGCAGCATTGTCTGTGATGAATGCGAGGTCCAGGGTTATTGTCCAGACTGCATTGGCAATGCGCTCACTGAAACGTTCTCCATAAATGGCAGCTAGAGCCAGAGCTTCTTCCTGCCTCTGGCTCAAACACTCATCCATAGGAACCCCTTCGAGCCCATCAGGGGACACTGCTTTCTGGCCGTATCGCTCGCTGAAAACCTGATGGAGGAGCTGCTCCAAAGTGGCTCCAAAATCTCCTTCACCAGACTCCAGCGCTTGCTTGCTGCGCTCCCTGTCAAACCCGTACCTACAGAAAGGAAAGATGAGAAAACAAAAGGGTCAGAAGATGAGCTAAATATTTAAACTTATTTATTTTTTTCTAGTGTCATCACCTGCAGAGTTTTCCAATAGCAAATAAGGAGATGACAGGTTCAGGGGTGGACTGTTCATCACCAGACTCATATGGCTCATATCCTGGGCTCTCTGCTCTCTCCACAGGATCGTCATTAGTGGCCCAAAACTGGCCATCCTCCCGGTGGTCCAGCTCATCAAATTCCTCCTCATTGTCTTCTCCCCCCGAATAATCTGAACCAGATTCACTGAGGCAGAGAGGATGACATGAGTTCACATAGACTTGCACCAGTTGGTCTCTTAGGAGAATGTACTTACTCATATGCCGCATCAAAGTCCTGGGCCTGCAGATCCCGCAGCAGCTCCTTGAGTTGTTCTTGATTCTCATTAGTCATGAATATCCTCTGCAAGGGCATGGTGCTCACCTCCGGCCTGATGCCGTCACCTGGCTTTGGGGACGTTCTGGTCCTCGCAAGTGACCTCGGGAGAGCCTTGCCCCCGCTTTTCCCTTGGCCTCTGCTGTCCCTGTCCCGATCTCTACCTCCTCCCCTTCCGCGACCTCCATCCCTGCCACCTGCACGGCCACGGCCACTGCCACCACCGCCGCCACCGCCTCGTGCTTTGCCAGGTCTGGCGGCAAAACCAAGTAAACAGAGGGGGGTAAGAGAGATGAGGGTAGAAGAGGAACTCAGAGGGAAATGAGCACATTGTGATGATATAAATGTATACCTGCTGGAATGAGACGGTCCAAAATCAAGGCTGAAATCATCGTCGTCATCCCAGACCAGACCAGCTCCTCCTTTCCTACCTCCACCACCACCACCACCACCACCACGGCTTCCTCCTCCTCCTCCTCCTCCTCCTCTTGGTTTATTAAATCTGCCCCCTCCTCTGTTTGGCTTCCCACCTCTTCTCCTTGCATTCATGTCTCTGTTAAAACAGTTTCATCACAGATATCACCACTAACACATGACGAATTGCTTTAAAAACACAGCAAAGTAACACTCACCTTCAATCAGCGTCCGTTCATAGCAGCAAACAATCTGTGAAGAGAGACATAAAAAGCAGAGCTTGAATGAATCTTCTGCGCCCTGAGAGGATGCAATAATCCTGGATACACCAGAGAGAGAGAGAGAGAGCTGCTCGTTGCGGACCCGGGCAGATACTGTACATCCACTGCAGTGCACAGAGTCGCACATAGCCGTGGGGTGGCTCGTTGTGGCGCTTCAGTTCAAGTGCGAGCAATGAGATGGTGGCTGACACACAGCGAGCGCTGGTGGCTACAATTATGCAATCAAAACTGGGCATGCAGACTTAACAAACTCAACCAGGGCGATGGGCGATGAGCATTTAACCACACGCATGGCTGACCGACAATGTGTTTGCATAGCAAGTTATAAAAGAACAGGATACAGCTGGTTACCGGATAAATAACGTGGCATTGTGTCTGCGCGTAGTCAGCCGGTAAAGTATACCAAGCTCCAGCTAGCCAACAAGCTAACGAGCTAACGAGCCCACTCCTGATTTTAACAGGCTAACTTAGCTGAGAGAAAGCTTTCTCACAGGTCAAGTCGAGAGGTTTAAAAGCTTAAGAGTGCCACATCAACGTGGAAATATATCACAAGCGATAAAGTGCGAAAATACTTTAAAAACATAACTTTCATAACAAGTATGAACAAACCTGATACAGCTGTTCCAACCACCGGTAGCTTGCGTCATTTTCATTGGTCTAAACTCAGAGTTCAAAGTTTCCTTTCCGGTGTTTGAGGCAGTAAATGAATAATAGGTGGTTTGTTTATTATGTAAGCAACATATGTAGGTTGTATGAACACATTGAAGGCGACACATGTTGATATAAACTATATTTAAATGGGACGAGTAACGATATTTTTAAATTAGCACTTCTTTTTTTAAAGCTAGCTCTGCACCAAAGCTGTAACCATGGCAACGCATAGCAGTTTGCGTCGTCGAGCTCCCACTAGTGCTACGCAGTTTGCTTATTTTAGAGCAGTCATGATATTTTTAGGGTGTTTTAGCAGACAAACATAGCGTGTGTGTTTAGATAACTTTGCTTGTGTCATTTTCACAACTTTTTAATCAGCAGTTTGACTTTTCACATCCCAGAAATTGGCGTTTCCTGTCGGTTCTGACAGCCATCTGCCAACTGGGGGAAGCTGTCACGGATGTCTGGTGGGGTGTGATTATGAAGATTTCTAACACCAAGCACACACATAAACAACATCCTCTGCCTTATGTCTAATTTTATATGATTTCCACTTTCAGGCAAGAAGAAAAGTGACATAAAAACTCCAGGTAAACATCCAGGTTTTCACACCTGTACATGCTGAGGTGCTTCAGGTAAATATGTCTTATTTGTTTACAGGGGAAGGACTGATAAAGGTGTCCTACATCTTCCCAAATGGAGACAGATATGGTGAGTGATAACTGGTGATATGACTTCACATATTTACATCACGCAGGTTACACAGGTGTGTGTCTCTTCTTCCACAGAGGGGGAGTGCAGCAGGTCTGCATCAGGCGTGATGATGAGGAGCGGTGCTGGTAAACACACCTCAGAAGGTGGTGTTATATACACTGGAGAGTGGCATGAAGATAAAGTATGTATTTACTGTGCGTGTGTGTGTGTGTGTGTGTGTGTACCTTACTTCCTCTGATGTGGTTACTCATACATGCTCTCTCTCCTCACAGATGCATGGCAGAGGGACCCTGCAGCATCCCTCCGGAGCACTATATGAAGGAGAATTCAAAGACAACATGTACCACGGCACGGGAACATACACCTTCCCAGACGGCTGTACTTACAAGGGTCACTTTCAGGAGAACAGGTAAAAAGGAGTCTATTTTTGGCACTTAATGTATCATGAAAAGAGTCATGTTTCCAAATAATTATGCTGTAGTCTAACTGATGTTTAATAGTTCAGATTAGCCTTCTTTTATTACCAGAATAAAGCTGCAAGGCTCCAGTTATACCTTAATATGACATTTCCCACTTAAAGATTTTTTCCAATTTTTTAGATTTAGGGAGCTCTATGTACAGAATATGGCATAAATTGAATATAATAGATATGTTTTTTTTAGTGTATAATCACCTGAAAATAAGAACTGTTGTGATTTTGTTACCTTAAAATGAGACATTTATATATACAGACGTGGAGTCCAGTTGAACAGTCTATTTTGCTCCTAACTGAGTGAAATGACCCGGAAGTATTTATGTAGCCGCCATGAGAAGAGCTTCTCTAAAATGTTAAGGAAAGGAGCTTCAGTGCTTCCTTTCTTATCTCCTTTATATCCATAGGATACATCAGACCATCCTTTACAAAAGGAAAGGAGGTAATGCCGTCCCACAAATCCTTGTGGTCATTCACAACCAGACATTAAAAAACATGAATTCATTTCAAAAGTGTGACGCAGACTGCAGCAGAGAGAGAGTGTATGAATATGTACAGACGTGTTGACATGACATAATAACTGAGATCATGAAGTTGTTGACTGTGGAGCTGCTTTGACACACAGAGGTGTTCAAGTTTGCTCTCTGCTGTTTTGAAAAACAAGTTTATGTAAAATGTAACTAGATAAATTATAAATTATTAGATTAAGGTTAGTGGACAGGAGGGTGACATTCTCACTGTGACACTTCATTTAGCTTCTGATATTGAAGTCATTATTTTCACTGGGTTGTCCATGTTTATATTTCCTGCATTGAAAAACACTAAGAGCGCACGTGTGTGTGTGTGTGATGTGTGAGAGTTATCTTAGGGGAATATGTTTAGACTTTTCATTATATAAAATGTAAGATTTTTCATGTCTTATGTCTGAACTGGTGTGGTGTTCTAGGTTGGAGGGAGAAGGGACATTCACTAATCCACAGGGACTAGTTTGGATGGGGGAGTTTCACGGCAAAGCAGCACTGGGCCTGAAAATGCAGCACAACGTTTGGACAACATAAGCATATTTGTCCTGCACTCAAAATCTACAAATGTACATATGTTCTCTTTATACATAGTCTGTCTTTGTACATGTAATTAATGTATTTACTGTACTAAATGCTGACAGACTTGTGTTTCTGCCCTCATCCGTGTATTTCTATGTATTGGTGGTTAAAAGTCCATGCAATAAATGAGTCATGTGTTGCCTGGAGTCACAGTCTCAGCTGTATCTCTAGCTATACTGGTGATCTCTTTGTGTTCGCTTCATTTCACTCAGAAAACATCACACTGGGCTTATTTCTTCAGACCCTTTATCACTCTGTTTGTAAGTAGCTGTGAGAAAAGAAGTGTATGTACATGCTACGGCAAAATAAACAGAGAAAACCTGAAGAATATTTTCATGTTTTCCCGATTATACTGTCTCTTGACTATCAGGGTGAAGGACATGCACGGGCATTACACCAGCAGCCAATCACAGAGGGGCATATGCTCACGACTTCTTCCACAACAGCTGTACCCGAACTGCTGGAACATTGGCCAGAGGAGCTGTGTGCTATGTTGTGATGTGATGCGAGTGTGTGTGGTCAGTCTGACCTTCAGTGTTTGCGTTTGTGTGTAACCCTGCACGACTTCCTCAGCTAATGGATAATTAATGCACAAACAAACTGTTCAACATTGTTTAATAAGCAACTCTGATATTGTAATCTGTCATTCTATTGAATAATGCCTCTATGGATCTGTAATTGCACATACCCCTGAACAAATCAGTATTGAGTATTGACCTAGACTATACAGATATGGAAATGTGTGTAACAAAAACACATATATACTGTAGTAACATCCATACAATGCTAAACACTTTCTGGTAAAATACTGTACCAGATACAAGAAACAGCTATTTTCATTGATTGTACAATTTTCAGGTAGAAAATAAAATTTTTGTATTGCAATCCTTCAACTTTGACTTGAATGGAAAAAAACCTTAAACATGGTCATGAAGGCAACAACAATGAAATAAAAATAGAAAAATGGCACTCACATTTGGCACAAGATACAAAAAAAAAAAAAACTTGAAATGTAAGTGACATAAATACAAACTCACCATGAGTTATTAGTGAACAGTGAACAGCCGATGCAGTGAGTGTTTAGTGCTTCAGGTGTTATTGTAGTACAAGAACGTGACAATAACGGTGTATTCATCAGTACAGTGAGCTAGATGACGGCAGGAAGCTTTTAAAACCGTTGCAATATATTATCTCCGTAAACCTGAGAATCTATAAAGTATACAATATTATTTTTTTTAAAGATTTCACCTTCCCGAAGAACAAAAATAAACCCCTTGTAATGCAGAACACTTAGAGACTTCTACTTGTATTGGAAACATTAGACGAAAGAAGACTAGCCATTCCAAATACAAGGTTTAAATGTTAACACATACTCCAAACAAAACAGTGGCCATGCATGTTTGCACAGAGAAGACCGAGTGTCCAAATTATTGTTCTGTACAAAGATAATACACGACTGCTCTTGAGCCATCAAGGCATGTAGGTTACAATCTGAGCAATGATATGGAGGAAAAAAAAGGTGATCATGCTCTTTGTAATCTGTGCTTCAGTTTCAGACATTCACAGGAAATACTCCAGAGCCCTCAACTCTGTAGTCCCCCGCTTAGGTAGTTGGACATGAAGGAGCGAATAAGGTACAGTGAAGACGAACTACAAAAGCAGCACCATTTTTTTTTTTGTGACGACTGTGTTCTTCCAAGCAAGGGTGGCAAAGTGCTCACCAAGGCCACCACAGAGGAGCTCAGTGGTTTTTTACATATTGTGCTGTTTGTTGGGCTGATAGAGAGGAAGTCAACGGGTTGAAACAGGGGGGTCATGATTAGCTAGCTTAACCTTTCAACAGAATTCCTGCTATGCTGATCATTGCTGAGGGTCGATTAGCCCCATATGGTTCTATAGAAAGGCTGGTGGGGAGGTTAAGAGATATACATTTGCCAAAACAACCAGTGAGTTTCGCTTCTTAAAGCATAAATCTCACATTTAAAAGGTCCAGTGTGTAAGATTTAGAGGGATCTATGGCAGAAATGTATTATAATATTCATAACTGTTTAGTGTATGATCACCTGAAAATAAGAATATTTGTGTTGAATTTGTTTATTTTGTGTTACCTTTGAATGATCATACACAAAGAGTGGCTCCATGGCACAGAACAGACAAACAAGAGATTTCAGATTATTTCGTGACTTTTACAGCCACCGTGGGTTCCCCTGCATGCTAGGAAGGGTAGGTGAGGTAAGGGATATTCAATTGGTTGCAATCTGCAGGTAAATCCTACACACTGGACTTTTAAGTCCAAGTAAGTTTTCTTCTTCGCCTCAAAAGCAACAGAAAAAGGATTGACAGTGTATCCGTCCGTATCCACAAGTTTCTAAAGAGCCATGTTCAAAATCTGTGGCAGTTTTTGGCACTTCCACATTGGCTTCACTTCACAGCCATGGAGGTTGCTGCTCAGTTTTCACACAAAATTTTAGGTTTTAAAAGAGAATTTAAATGGTCGTTTTGTTAACTGTGCATCTGGTTAACTTCCCCACTGTTACAGAGCTTAGCTTTTCCATGGACTCACAACAGGATTCATGTTCGATATGTGAACATGACCAAATCCTGAATGATTTTGGATTTACAGATTTGATTCTGGATTTGAAATTCAAAGATACCAAAGAGTTTCTAAGATACCTAGAATAGTAAGGATTCAAAACAGGGTAAATGTCCAGATAACAAACAGGATGCAGTTTCTTCCAGAAGATTCTTATTGTTTCTTTCTCCAAGCCTCCTCATGTGCCCACTTTCATTTACTGTTTTTTCTTTCTTTCTGCACATGCACACTGTTTACGTTCACAAACAAACCCACAGACTTATAGCTGGTATGTTTCTTAATTAAATTTTTTTGGTGACATATTTTGTGAGATCACTATGCCTTTTGTGGAAATATCTCCCACTTCTACATTTTGACTAAAAAATGACCCTGTGGCTTTTTTTTTTCTTCTAGAAAATTCATAAGAAAAACTTTCAAATCCCTCAACAACAAACTATGACCCGATACCCACTGTAGGCTTCGTGTTAAGAAAAAAAGAAAAAAAAAGACATAAACTGATTAGAAATCATTTAAATTTACATCTTCTTTCAAAAACAAAAATATTGTAAAATGTTTAACCACACCCACTGATATAAATAAATAGGAAAATGTCACTAAGGAGTCAAAAGAGCACCAACATTTTAAAAAGAGAGACATATAAATTGAAGTGGTGAAGATATTTTTGTGGTGTAACACAGAGGGAGGCGGGGCAGGGGCAGTATAACTGGCTGATGCAGTCTCCTGATATAGCAGGTTTATGATGAACTGCTTCCTCCGTTCTTGCCTTTCACGTCCATGTGTGTGTTCACAGTAGTCGTAGGCACGTGTTAGCGCCAAGTGTGAGCGTGGCATCTATTTGTGTCGGGCTCACAGTTCACAGTAGGAAGCATTCATTTGTTTGTACCCTTCATCTTCAATCTTCTCCCATCAGCTTCTTCTTCTTCACCCTCCCCCATCTCTCCATCACTGACGTGCAGTATAACCCCCATTCCTGCCTCCTCCTCTCATCTACTCGGAGGCTCCATTTTCGCACTAAGAACACACCCTAAAACTACTCCGACAGGCTCGTATGTGACCTCTCCACCGCCACCACGTCGCCCTCCCCTCCCCGCCAAACCCTCTCCCTCCACCCTCCATCACGGATTCTGCAGCAGCCCTTCCCACTGGATGGGCTGGGAGAAGACCTCTCTCTCCAGCCACATCTCGTAGCTGTAGTGGAAGTCCTCGGGAAGCTCCATGCGCTGGCCCAGCACGCTCTGCAGGCAGTTGTCCACGGGGGTAAAGTCCCCGTTCTTGTTCTTGTCGTAGCGCCTGCTGTTGAACTTCTCGATGCTCTCACGCAGGGCGCACTCCTCCGCCTGGAAGTCCCAGGGACGTGCATCGATATCTGGGATGAGATGAGAGAGAAGGGGGGCTTTTAATCAATCACAAGGACCCTTATTTTATGTTTTTAAGGTTCACACTTACACAGTGTACAACACACCTATGCCTGTATCGATTATTGATCTTTTCTACCATTTGCTCCACCTTATTCTCCCCCTCTTTCAGCCTCTATTCATCTTCCTCCCTAACATTCATGGTGACAGATCACTTGTTCTCCCGCGAGGGACTGTGACCCTGAAAAGTCCCCCCGCCTTTCGCTGTTGCTATGGCAACACCATCCAGACTGTTCGCCGGTGGCTGTTGGAGCATTGTATTTCATACGCGCACGAGACGGACACACACACACACACACACACACACACGTGAGGGTAGACGAGGACTGTTGAGATTAATTACCTCCATCACCACTTCATTTATTAAGACCTGAGAGGCCAAAGTGAGTCGTGGGTCCAGGAGAACAAGGAATAAGTGTTTGCCAGTGTGTGTTCTGAGTCCTTTTTTTTTTATTATTGAAGCTGCACTTGATAATTTTCTGAAGATATAATGCACTTGTTTTATCACCATAAATAATAAAAAAAATATAGAAACACACAAATGTATCTATTTATTTGTTTCTGTTATTAGTTTTTTTTTTTTTGTCCCCTTTTCCTTTCTTGGTTATTTTAATTAGTCATTGTTTAGATTATGATCTCTCTACTGTGAGTTACTGGCTGTATGAACTGCTACAGATATTTAATCTGTTTATGTCCTGAGTGTACGAAAACTACCAAATCAAAACTGAAGCATGTAAGTTGTAAAAAAACATTTCATGATTTTACCGTTCCCGTAGGCCCAGTCGTCATTGAGCCTGTGGCGGACTTTCTGGTAGATGGCCGACATGGTCTTCATGTTGCTTTTCCTCCACTGGCGGCCCAGGTACTTTGTCTGGATCTTAAGCAGCTTGAGGACGTAGAGCTGCATCATGGCCTGCTTCACCTTCAGTGCTCTCTTCAGGATGGGGGCAGACTTGAACACCACCAGCATCTGAAAAGGGGATGAAATTGACCAGAGGAGCATGTTTGAGTATGCTGTGGTTGACCAGAGGCATACTGCACTGAGACCTTAATGAGAGCCAGCCTGCTTTACAACCTGTAACACCCACATACTGACGTGATCTGGATTGGTGTAAAAGAAAGCCCCATTAGACATTTGCTCCTATATTGTTAAATAAACTGTAATAAACCAGTGAAATTGTACATAAAACGGCTCCTGCTGGGCCATTGGGTGTGCACTCAGAAGCCGATTGGTAGACTCAGTCATGCATCTAGTTTATCAAGACATTTAGTCTCATATTAAGTATTATAAGCTTGATTTTTTTTAATACAAATGCAAAAAACATGCAGATTTTTCTCTTGAAGCTAATTTTGGAAAGATAAAGACACTGAATGCAATTGAGTTTTGCTGATTTGCAGTGGACACACACAGAATTATGTGATTAAACAGATTTTTATTTACAAAATATAAAACATTAAGACTTGATAATAAGATTAAAAGAGATACATTAGGATGGGTTTTACAATGGATCCGGTGGAAGCCCACACCTTAAGGCTACATTATGAGGGTTTACGGTGGTGCAGAGTCGCTCACCATTGTCCTGGAGTGTTTCCACTTGGTCAGCTTATTTAATATTCTCAGCAGATTGATACAAGAAAACAGGTTTCTCCAGCAGAACTGGTTGCTGTCTCCTGCTTCCTAAAGAAAAAAAAAACATACAGAACACAGCAAAGGTCATAATGACACCTGAAAGGCTGACTGACTAACTGACCTTCATCCAGTGTGTCATGCTGACAGGGTTTTCACTCACCAGGCTCTCAGCTGTGAGCTCAGGCATTTCATGGACCACACAGTGGGGAAAGTCCAGCACACATATACTGCAATGAAAACACACAGAGACATAAGATAACATAAGAAAAGCGAGTTTATACAGTCCGGTCTACTTTTCCGCAGTATTGCAGCCTGCACCTGAGCTAATTTGTGTTTTCCGTTCACACCTGAATGTCCTGTCAATGCTGCTGCGATGCCATCTGTGCCACCTGGCATTAATACTTGGTTACCTTTCTTACCAGCAGGTCCTCAAAAACAAACCCTGTGTGTCCACCAGGCACACCCACAAATAGCACTAAAGTAGTAGCTATTCCAATACGAGTCACTGTAAATATAACATTCCTGCATCTAATGCACCAAACCACAGACCGGTACGGAGCAGGAGAAAATGATCATACCTGTTTTTGGCACTGATGTAGGACATTATGTTCTGATTGAAGAACTTGAGGATGAGTGGGATACAGTTGGCAAACACAAGGTGCTGGGAGACGATCTCAAACTGCAGGGAAAGAAGAGGCGGCAGGGTGGAATAGTTAGACAGTCTGACAGTCTGGAAACTAAAAATGTAACTCTAATGAATAAAGAAATAACAGCACAGAAAGAAGCAGCTTTATTTTGTGCTCAGACAAGATAAAGGGCATTCCTGATGATGCTTGTGAAACCCTGAGAGAAAAAACAGGGAAAAAATCCATATCTTAAGAAAGAATATACAGGGAAAAACATAATCCTGTAGCTGATAATCCTGTATCATTGATGAGTTTCCTGTGTGTGGGGGAAAGGTCAAGAACCAGAGGATTTTTATTCTCATACAGCAGCTGCATAAATCCATCACCTCATCTAAGAAGATTTACCAAGATTAAAAACAGAAGCAATTCTGCTGCTGAATCTAACGTGAGCTCATATTTCAGTATTTTATTGACTGTGGTTGTTTATAATATGCTATATGTTGCCCTGTTTTCTGAACGTATTGATTCCATAGTGAAGGATTTATCATAACGCTGCTTTTGAAATACAGCATTTGTGCAAGACTAATCAATTTGACTTCCCACTGCAGCTAATGCGTCTGCATGTAATCTAGTTTCGTGGCAGCAGAGGGCGCTACCACTATAACTCTACAGTGCTAAAAGAGTGAAGGAATGTCCCTTGCTAGCAACAGAAAATATCCCCATCCCCAGTGAACCAAAGTCCAACTAAATGTGGAAATAAAACAAAATATAAGCACCTGAAATCAGGACAAAGTGCTAATTTTAGTCCACATGCTCTTTTTCAATCTGTTTTCTGTCTTTATTGAGATGAATAATCAAACAGTGGGCATATCACACCGGTGCTGGAGGTTGTGAGGTGTGAGGATGGAGGTCCAAAAGGTGGGGGTGGAGAAGAAGATGAATAGAGGTAAAGTAATGGCACGCTTGACCGGATAATCAGGTGGAGGGTAGCGGAGGTAAGCGCAGGGGGGAGGTGCATTGATTGTATGTGTGCGATGGGGGGAAGGTGAGATGGAAAAAGAGGAGGATAATGTAAGAGGAGAAAAAGATGGTGACGTGAGGTGCCTGTGTGTGTGTGTGTGACCTGATAAATATGGTTGAGCTTGAAGTGTTTGAGGAGTAGCAGGAGCAGAGCGGAGATGGCCTTGACAATGATTTCCTTGTGTCGGTTCACGTCGATTCCCAGCTTCATGCTCTGAAGGACTGTGATGCTGGAGGACACACACGCACGATAAAAATACAGCTTAATCTCAGTAAAAGAAAAACATTTAGAGGCAGACTGTTCACTCTCTTTTGAAAACACATATTCGGATTAATGTGTTGATGATGCATCTGGAGGTTTATCCAGCAAGAAGTAGCTAACAAACCAAGAACTATCCAGTCATGAAAATGTCAGATAGGGTTGTGAATTTTGTGAGTTGGGTGGTTTATATTCTGTTCTCAACAGTGAAACTGTCTTTCAGCTCTGGTTGACTGTCAGCTAGTCTAAAATAAGACCATACTGCAGAACAAAAACAACCCAGAATAAGTTTATTTTCAACATCTACCCAAAAATGACAGAAAAAGTTAAATAGTATGCAGCTGAAGGCTGAAGTTGGTGCTCATCAAAGAGTTTTTTCTGCATTACATCCGTAGTTGTAGATGATGATGACGTTCGTTCATTTTTTATTTTTAAATTTTATTATTCACATCCCTGATCTAAATGTGGTTCTGGATGTCTGCAGATGCATAAAAATAACTATTAGAAATGAGAAAAATAAGATTCACACAGTCAAACTGCAGCAGTCTTCCTACTTACGGCATCTCCTCAGGCAACACATCAGCCAAGATGTTAATGGAGTCAGTTTTGGCTTTGGAGGTCGGAGCTGCAGCCAGCAGCAGCTTCAGGAGGGCGATCTGACACAGGTAACAACAAAATATTATATTAGCCCTGTTTCAGATCTGCTTTAGGTTTCATTCAGAAGTGCATTATGAGCCACTCACCACATACTGGGAAAGGTTAGGAAGCATGCCCAGGTACAGCATCTCTGTTGGTGTCTCCTCCACCTCTTCCTCGCCCTGTACATTGAAAAAACACTTCAGACACAAAGGACGCAGCCTTGTTTCTAGCTTGATTGAATATTCAGTTGATCTATCCATGTAGCTTTATACAACAGTTAGTTACGACCAAGTAACCTGATTGGAAAAGAGGTGTTTAATGAGTGCTGATATAGAGTATAACAGCACTTTACAGGTGCTCTAACGACTGTTACATTAACGTCACACTAACAGTCATCATCTATCTTAGATCGTAACTAATCTGTTGTCAATTATTAATGTTTACTAGTAAATGGTGCTTGTAGAACTGTTGTATAAAAGTGATGTCACACTTGAGGTTGTGCTGTTATACTGAATATCAGCACGGCTGAATGAAACTGGATCTACATGGCTGTCACGTTAAAGTGTCATGATTAGGAGACTTATGTGAGTATTAAATGTGATGGTGAAATTACTGACCAGAGTCAGAGGACACTGCTGCAGCTCATCCTCCCTTTTGATCTGGACTTCAGCGATGGACACATATTTGTGCTGCAGAACAGAAGAAAACAACATATATAATATAAATGTATGTGAAAGGCGTGTTAATTAGAGACCCTGAGGGGTATTCCTCTGTGAAAGCACACTTCTCAGTTTATTATAACAGGAGGATTTATGGATCTTTAAGAGGGGTGTCGATGTCAGGGGATTTAGCTGCGAGGGAGTATTGATTAGGGAAACACTTTGGCCATAATGAGACAAAGCAAAGGAGAAAATGAAGAAGGACATTTGAAAATCTGCGTGTTAGTGTCTGAATGATCCCTTCTCACCTGTTTAAGAGTCTTGACACTCTCGTGGATCGGTCTGGGCAAGCCCACCAGGGTCTCTATATCACTACAAAGCAATAAACATCATTACACCACACACACGTTTCCAGGATGTTTTATCATCTCTGATGAAATACCTACTTTCCCAGCGTAAAACCGATGAACTTGTTTCTGCTGGTCTCAAGGAAGTGCTCGATGTCTTTCTCCCTGTGAATACACAGAGAGGCTGCAGTCAAGATTTTGGATTCATTCGTGAGCACCTGCTGCCACAATCCTGCATATGAACGAGCAACTAAACAGCCGCATTAGCTTTCTCAAATCTCATCAGTCACACTTCTGGTTCTCTCTGTGCGTGAAGGGCTCAGAGCCACCTACTGATCGACACATAATCAGCAAGACTCAGAAGTAAACACACTAGACAGGATATACCGTAGGTTCTGATCATGAATGCATGATAAAATGCAGTGCTATGACGGGTTTGTGTTCTCTCTTGGATGCATTATTTGTGTCCCCAAAGCAGAGGCAGCACCCTGCGAAGACAAACATACTACTGGAATAAACAGAACTAAACTACAAGCACTCCTAGCTTTGAACCCCATATTCGAAACATGACTGAGTGCGACTAGTTCAAGCCAACACAGAGACACTAATGCACACTTTTATTACCTACAGAATCGACTATTATGTTGCTCTACTTTCTGCTCTCCCTAAGAAGAATTTAGCTCAATTACACAGTTATTACAAAACTCAGCAGCTCGTCTGTTGACGAGGACCAGAAAGATTTTAAAGTCCCTGCATTGGTCACCTGTCTGCTTCAGCATTGTGTTTAAGATTCTTTTACTAGTTTATAAATCTCTTAATGGTCTTCGTTCCATTTATTTATTGGATTTGCTTTTAAACTATAAACCCTCAAGGACCCGAAGTCTTCTGGGAGCTTTTTAACCACCCCTAAAGTCAGAACGAAAACCCACGTTGAGGCAGCATTTTCTCACTGTGGTCCCTGTCTGTCAACCAGCCTCCCTGAAGACCTGAGATAATGTTCATATTTTTAAGAGCAAACTCAAGACTTTTCTTTTTAATCTGGCTTTTACTGTTAACTCACTGCAAGATGGTGAGATAGCGCTTCCTCAGTTCCTTTTGTATGAAAAGTGCTATACAAGCCTGATTCAATGATTCAATGATAGCAAGGAGAGAAAACTGAGAGAGACTTTGCTAATTTTAGTTTTTTAATTCCTCAAAAGTTGGCACAGAATCAGGGTGGGGAAACTGACACCAGCTGCCAGCCGAACGGTGTTAAGTCCAGGCTGTGGGTGGGAAGTTAAAATGGCAGGTAGCCAACCATCATTTGGAGGTTTTATTCTGTGGAATGAGAGCTAAGTGCTTTTAAACTAATAAAGAATCTGACAGGGGTCATTTTTTTAGCAGGTAAAGTAATGAGTAGCAGTACTATTTCTCGTAGAAAGGTCTCACTGGAGCTGTTTTTAATGCTATGATCCGTATTAACACTTGTCTGTGAATATAATCAGTGTAATTTAGCCTGAAATAAGGCAGAATCAAACCTGCAAGGAGGCATTATAAAGCACTTATTACAAACTTTGAGATCAGCCACATAACTGCAGGTTTTATTTTTTTTTAACACTGTAAAAAGTCCAGATACTTTTTAGACAGCTACAGCTAGAATATTTTTAAATGTGCGATTAACCTGACTTTGGGGGCCCAGGGGAGGCCCTTGGGGAAGTTGACCCTTTCTGTGGGGGGTCTGAGGGGAGGAGGTGGAGGCGGTGGCTGGATGATCACATCACGGTCCAAGGGGTCCACCTCGCCCTCAATGCCGCTGTCCGTATCCTCGGGGTCTTCCTCCTCGTCCCGGGCGTCGTCATTCTTGAAGGGGTCCCGCTCATTGTACGTGTCCAGGCTGTCCTGTTTGACCAGAGGCTGGGCGGGAGAGAGGGAGGACAGGTGGTCAACTGCACTGGGAGGACTGGGAGGATGTCAAGAGTCACATGATCTACAAACTCACTCCGAGAAACTGAGAAATGACCCAAATCTGCCACATAAACGCTATCTGAGATACCTTTAACCACTTAACAAGCAAACTCATAGTGCTCAATGTTCAAAGCCACTTTAGCTTAAATTTCAATGCCCCACTCATCAATTAAGAGTTGGGATAAGCTGATACATAAGAAATACTAATAAATAAATACTGTATGATACCGTCCAATAGCGCAGAATAAAATTATTTTGCTGCCTGAGTTGAAACAAAAGAGGAAAACATCGACTCTTATGGCCATACATACATCTAGTTTGCATTATTTTCATTTATTCTGCAATACATTATATACTGTATAAGGACTTTATACCACCCAATTTCACAGTACGCAGACACAATAGGCTACTTTCACACTGCAGCTTTAGTCTATGGGGAAAAGATAAGGTGAGTTTCTTGCAGACAAAGCATTACAGAAAGCTGCTGACAACAGTTATTTCTGATAAATCACGCATTGGCCACATTGAAAACATACTGTGAGCAGCATAACAAACAATGACATTAAAATCCCATTTAGGGAATAGATCAAAATGAAGACTTAAGGTTTGCATTGTGAATGTAACCTTAAAGGACTGGGACACATTTTGGGAAATATACTCGTTCTCTTTCTTGGTGAGAGTGCGATGAGAAAATCGATACCACTCCCAGATTTGTCTGTTAAATATGAAGCTACAGCCAGGAGGCACTTAGCTTAGCTTAGCATAAAAACTGGAAACTAATAAAAGCTAGCATGGCTTCATCTAAAGCTACAAAAAGTGGAGAGGGTATTGATCTTATCATCTAACTTTTGGCAAGAAAGTGAATAAGCGTGTTTCGTAAAAAGGTGAATGCTTCTTTGAAGTCTTTTTTTATTGTCTTGAAACAGAAGAAAACATTAGAATAGCCAAAAACCTGACAGGACAACAAAAATCATCTTGACATTTTCCTAAAGAGTCAGAAAAAGATCAACTTTGCACAGCAGCCGCAGGCAACATTTCTGAACTTACCACACATCTGCACTTCAAAAAGACACAGAAAAATGCAAGCAAAGGCCCGATAAGGCTTTATAAGACTCCCATTTCAATTCAAGTGCGAAACACACATTCACAAACATACACATATCTCAGTTCAAACAGTTCCTCTGATGAATGACCGTGGCAATAGTGCAAGCATCAGGCATGAGTCAGCGTTCTGGACATTAGTTGAGCTAGTGCAGTCGATGTATGGTGCGCCAGTGGTAGTACTAACGCTGGACTAAGTGAGGTGTATAGTGAGTGTATGGAGGGAGCGAGGGAGGAAGGAGGAGGAGGAGGAGGTGAAACCGTGTTGTGAGCCATTCTCTATGGAGAAGCCATTCACTGCTATGTGGGAGGTAAAGCTAGTGTTTTTCTATCAGGGTTAGGGGACAACTGCTTTCAATGACATCCATTTAAGAGAGAGATCAGCTGAAAACCAAATACAAACACCTACAGAGGAAATAATATGTTCGTGACGATCTCAGTTCACCTCCTCAATGAATGCATTTTAATGACATTGACCCCTAGTCCAGAGTCTACAGTGCAATGTGATTTTTGAGGCCAAACCTGTGAGCGATGTGATGGAAACTACAAAGGGGAGATGTTACTGCAGTAAGATGTCTGAAGTGACTGTCTTTATGGGACGGTGGATAGTGACCGCTCCAGAGCCAATGACAACAGCCAGCAAGTCAGCCCTGTCTCTCAAACCCCCCCACAGAACTGAGCAGACGACAGTGAAGGAGAAGAGGAGGAGGGAGAGTAAGAGAGAAGAGGAGAGAGGAAAGTATGAGGTCTTAGTGGATGACTAGGAAGGAGATGAAAATGGTGGATTAAGGATGGGAAGGAGAGTGGGAGGAAAGGGAGGAAGAGGATTAAAGCAGAAAATAAAAAAAGGAAAAGAAATGATTGGAAAACAGTGGACAGTGGAGTAAATAGGCATGTATGGCATGAAAGGAGGATAAGCAGAAATAAAGGGAAGAGAGGAAAATAAGAGAGACAAAAGGAAAAGGAAGGAAAAACATGCAGGAGGCAATTATTCAATCAAAGGAACAGTTCAACATTTTGGGAAATACAATGGTTTTCTTTCCTCTTGAGAGAGAGTTAGATGAAAAGATCGATACCAATCTCATCTCTGTACACTAATGTAGTCAGGTTGGCGTTGCTAGGCAACCAGCAGAGACTTCAGGACGACTAGTTCTAGCTAACCAGTTGTTTGCCTCATATTTAGCTCAGACTACTTGCTGGAGTAGTAAACTGGGTACCATTACAAATAACTACTGTCATGACTGATGGAAGAAAAAAAAAATGATTATCTTAAATTTTAAATTTATTTATTATTTATTTTGAGAGCAAATTGCCCCAAAATATGAATACTTTTTAAATTAGATATTTTATTTAAGTTCTCTGCGACCCCGATGGATAGGAAGATTGCCAATTGTTGTATGATCACGATATTACATGAGAGTGTGTGCTTTACCATCATTATTGGCACGACAGGTCCATAAGTGTCACTGAAATGTCAATAATGACGGTAAAGCACACACTCTCATGTAATACTGCTTAATTTAAGTCAGAGTGATGTTGCCAGGCAACTGGCGTAGACTTCAGAAAGTCACAAGACCAACAAGTTCAAGCTAACCAGCTGTCGCCCCATGTTTAGCATACAGACACGAAGAGTGGTGTCTATCTTCTCTGCTAACTCTCAGCAAAAAAAAATGTGAGTTGTATTGTGTGTACAAGTGTATGTCCCAAATGTCAAAATGATTCCTTTAAATATTGGAAACATAGCAGAGAGGAGGACTGCACCAAAATTTCATTAAACACTCATCTCTCCAATAGTTGGGAGTGTCTAGACAACATGTTTTATATATAGTGTGACAGTTTTCTCAGTTTTGGTGCATTCCAGCGTGACTGGTTAAATGATAGCAGGAGAAAAGAGGAAAGAGTAAAAGAAGGTGGCAGGGGTGTGGGAGAGGAGTGCTTAAAAGTCCAGCTCAATGCAGAGAGAAAATGCAGAAGTTAAAAAAGAGGGAATTTGTGGGTAAAGACCTGCTTCTTGGGAAAGGGACTGTCTCCTTCCAAGCTATCAACAAAGGCACTCTGTGGGAACACAAGGAAGAGGGGCAATGAGAAAAGCTAAAGACTAAAAAACAACGGGCTTGGAGTTCTCAAAGACGTCCCAGCGCCAATATCATCTCTGACTTACAACAGAGAACCAGTGATGTTGGCACTGAAAAACTTTTGGGAAAACCTGACCCAGCAAAGAGTTAGAGGGTAGGATCACTTTACTACAAATAAGAAGGCAAATAATGATAAAATTAGTCTGAGGTAGCATTTATACTTTAGAGTTAAAGGTACCAAACACACTTTTTCCTTGAGATCGCACAACACTGGGACTATGTGTCAAAGAGCATCAGTAGATGTGTTTTTACCTAACAGATGATGCCTTCTGGATCCAAAAATACTACATTTATGTCCCCTTGTCTGAATATGCTGAAGTTAAATGAGTGTTTGTATTAGAAGAAAAGCACTTGTATGTGAGCGATTAAACAGGGAGTTAAATATAATGTGTGACTGTAAAGTAAGACGTGTTTTATCCGTGCCACACTACTCATGAGCTCTGAATGTGTGATATTTGGAGGTTTGTACCCTGCGGCTGCGACGGCCTCTCTTTTGCTGCTGCTGTTGTTCAATGAGCTCCATGGCAGAAGCCGGTGGCGAGGCTGCCCTCATGGCCCTGACCACCTTGATGCTGTCCTCGGGCAGCGGTGGCAGGTTCAGACGCTCCCGGCCCTGTACCTTCATCTCCTGGAGCTCCTCGAAACCCCCCAAGGTGAACTGGAAAATAAAGGTTGGAGACAGAAACAGTGATTCACAGTGAGGCTGTGGGCAAAAACATGCAAAAGTTTCGTTATGACCCTAATGTGATGTTATAATGAATATAAGCACGTCTGCTATTCGGTCATTAGTTAAGTTAATCACAGTCGTGCTGATATTCTGTATAACAGAACGACCTTGAGTGTGACATTGATTTTATAAAACAGACACAATGACAACAAGGATCATTTATTAGTTTACAGTAATAAGTGATAACAAATTATGATTTGTTTGTTTATTTAATCATTTTTTTGGCTCCACCAACACAAATAGTTCCCCAACTACTCTGGCACTGCACTGTTGCCCAGCAACACATCAACATTTTCCTGAGTACTAGCTCAGCGAGCAACTTTATGTCCGTCTACATGTTACCACAGGCCAGATGCTTTTATCATGTATGCAACCAGTGAAATAAGAGTCTCTTGACAGTCACTTTGATAGAAATATCAGTGTTTTTCTCACCATGACGTTATTATAAAATGTTTAATATTATCAGAAGGTAGGTGCACTCTCTTCAGCACAAAACAGGAAGCAGGAAACCGGTTTACAGTTTATCTTCATGGATTATATTAATGCCGATTAACAAGAAGACTGTCGACATCTTTAATCTTTTTACAGAGACGTAATGAATTGTTAAAATGACGTATTTTTTGAAGTTTGGTGTAATATTTCCCCCGGACAGTGCAGGGAGCTTGATTTTCATTCAAACTGGTAATATGTTTATTTTTGAACATTTTGTCAACACTACAAAAACACCAGCTATCTGTTAAGTATATGGTTGTCTGACGTTAGCTATTGGTGTGATTACTGATAAACAGTGGCTGGTCAGGTTTATTATCAGCTATTCCATTTCTAACAGCCGTAATGGTTGATCCTTGTGTGCGTTTTTAAAGTTCTTATTAATATGTGGGAAGTTTGTTACAATCTAAGATAGATGGCGACTGTTAATAACGCGTATATAACGGTCGTTAGAACACCTGCAAAGAGGACTGATACAGTCGTTAAAAGTCCCAGTGCTGTTACGCTCTATAACAGCACTCTTGTCCAACTGTTGTATAAGTGTCGTCTGGGACCCTTACTTGCAGCATATTGGGCCCACGCTGTCATCCTCCTTGCTTCGTGGATTTCCCAGATCAGCCTAGCCTGTCTTTGTGACTTTGTTTTAAGTGCTCACTATCTAACAAGCACCTTGTAGCCTTGCTATGTTTGTATGCTCTGTATTGATTCTCATCTGGATACTGCCTTATCTTGCTGCAGGAGATTGAGGGAGGAGGCTGGATGGAAAATGTGCCCACTGTCATTTATTTTTATTTTCACAATTATTTTCTATTTACTGTACCCACATGCCCACATTCTGCTGTTTTTTCCTTTTCTGTCGTATCTGAGCAGTTCTGTGTGTTTTGCGGTTTGAGAAAATGTAATAAAAATATTTTTCAAAAAAACAACAAAAAAAATGTTGTATAAGTGTCAATATCTGATTTGTTATAATGTACTAACTAGTATTGTCTTCCAGAGCAGCAGTAGGACTTTCTTCATGGGGAAGTGTGGGGCATTCATGCTGCAGAACTTGGTCACCATGGTGAAGAGGAGCAGGGCGAAGGGCTCTCCGTTGTACAGAGGTGAACCTGAGAGGTGAAAGATGTTTTCATATTGGATATGTGAATATATACGAAAACACCTACATGTGCTTTCAGAATACTGAATGATGTCCGTGAAGCAGTGTTATTGTTTTTGTCTGTATCATACAAAAATATGGTGTGCAAAGTCAGACCTAGCTCGTTCTTGAAGGCGTCTCGGGCTGTTCTCCACTCAGGTCTGTCGTCCTCTGTTTGAACTCTAATGGTCTCCACCATCAGGTACATGATGCTCAGTAGCACCCTGCAAGGAAAACAAACACACTGCTTGACCCTTTGCGTGCATTTATCTGGTGCCTAAAACAGTAATAATGGGCTTAAAAAGGTCTGCAAGTACAAGAGACAATAATATGATGAGTAACAGTGAAAGGTAAGTGCGAGAGGCAGAGGAGGATTTTATACAATCTGCTCGTGTGCAGAAGTACGAGAGGAAATGATTTCTGTGCTCTGCCAGGATAATGCACCATCCATTCATAATTACCTGATGTACGTCAGGCAATGCTTTTGTATTAAATGCTTTGTTCGCTCAACAAAGCCTCGCACTTAGTTTAAATTTACTGCAATGGTCTTCAGTTTTGGAGCCGCAATTAGGTGTAAATCTACTCCTGTAGCCTCTAATTATTTGTAAGTGTTCAACGGGGAATGCACAGAAGGAGTGTGTGTGTGTGTGTGTGTGTGTGTGTGTGTGTGTGTGTGTGTGTGTGTGTGTGTGTGTGTGTGTGTGTGCAGAGGGGTGCTTGGTTTAAAAAAATCAATTCCATTAAGCAGAGGCAGAGATTGAAAATGAATGTGAGGGAAGAGGACAAAGGGTCTAATTAAATTTTGCAGATTGAAGACCGAAGATTTGGAAAATGTGTGAGTACATTACTTATTCTTTCTCATGTGGAGTAGGCTGAGTGATGTGGTTATATACACTCACCAGCCACTTTATTATGTATACCTGGTCAACTGTGTGTTAACGCAAATATCTAATCAGCCAATTAGATGGCAGCAACTCACTCATACAGGAGAATGAGGCCAGTCTGGTTCGAGATGATAGAAAGCCACTCGTTACAACCACAGGTATGCAGAAGACCATCTCTGAACGCACAATGCATCAAACCTTGAAGCAGATGGGCTACAGCAGCAGAAATCCACACCGGTTGCCACTGCTGTCAGCTAAAAACTGGAAACCGAGGCTACAATTTGCAGTAGCTCTCCAAAACTGAACAATATAAGATTGTCTGGTCGATTTCTGCTGCAACATTCAGATGGTAAGGTCAGAATTTGGTGTAGACAACATAAAAGTATGGATCCATCCTGCATTGTATCAACAGTTCAGGCTGGTGCTGGTGGTGTAATGGTGTGGGGGGATATTTTTTTGGGCCCCTTAGCACCAACTGAGCATCCTTTTAAACACCACAGGCTAGGTGAGTATCATTGCGGACCATGTTCATCCCTTTATGACAAAAGTGTACCCATCTTCTGATGGCTAATTGCAGCAGGATAACGCGCCATGTCGCAACACTCAAATCATCTCAAACTGGTTTTTTGAACATGACAATGAGTTCTCTGTACTCAAAGTAGCACATTTGGGATGTAGTGGAACAGGAGATCCGCATCATGGATGGGCAGCTCACAAATCTGCAGCAACTGTATGATGCTGTTCTTGCAGAAGACTCGGTACTAACAAGGTGTACATAATAAAGTGGCTGGTGAGTGTTGCTTACCTGAGCTCTGTGCTGTCTGCGAGGGAGATGGCAGGCTTCCTCACTGCACTGCTACACGCCTGGTTGTTACTGCAAACACAAAAACAGTAAGTAAATCATTTGAGGTTAGGTCTGCCTGAAAAACAAGAGACAGTCTGTGCGTACATACAATCATAACACAGCTGTCAAAATATACACCATGATAGGGACTTAAAGATCCAACCAGACTCATCATACTCTGTTTAACCAGCCATGCTCCAAAAACACCATGTGTGTGTTTGCATGATTGGCTTGCTTACACTGCTTTGCCGTGCAGCATGGTGATAAGCCAGACAGTGCCATGATTCCTCAGAGCAGCTTATGTAACAACAAAGAAGAGCCGGATCCCAACTGAGGTCGACACCAGCAGAAACAAAGACGACATGAAGGAGCCTCTGCAGCACCGTGTCCTCATCAGAGGGTTTGTGGTGCAGTGTTTCCTTTATTCCTGCATTTCAGTCTCCTATTACTCTCTCACAAACCTCCTCTCACTTGAGCGAGCGAACGCCTCTAATCGTACACAAGAGAAGGAGGATTTGGGAAGGAACAAGTGGACGTGCTGAGGGACCAGAGCTTCAAACATGGGAGGATTCAGAGAGAATTCGATTTTTTACGAGAGAAAGAAACACTCCAGAAGTTCTCTGATGATACAGCCAACGTGGGATATGTATCAGTAGGAGTACATGGGGGTCATCACAGACTTTGTCGACTGGTGCGATCTCAACCACCCTCAAATCAACGCCAGCAAGAAGAAGGAAATGGTGATTTATGCCTGAGACCACACCGGTGAACATCCAGGGATTGGATATAGAGATTGTGAGAGCACACAAATACCTGAGTGTTCACCTCAACAATAAACTGGACTGGTCAAAAAAATTACTGTAGAAAAATAGTTGCTGAGAACACGTGAAAAGACTTTGAACGACATATTACTGCAATGTGGAGTTAGAGGTTAAAACAGTTTTTAACAGTCTTCACCAATTTTCAGTCCAGGATTTTGTGGGCGGTCCTAAAGGGTGGCTCGATGACACGCTGAGGCCACCCTGAGCATACCCCTGCACCATTAGCAGAGAGATAGAGATTAATTCATCTCACTCAGAGTGTTTCAAAGTTAGCCATGTCATTTTCTGAACTCATCTGACACGTTTCAGTCGCTTCAAAATTGCTGCATGACTGCCCCATGAGTGGGTGTGGCTTTAGCACGTTCACAGTCCTGGAGCTGAGAATACTGCTCATTTTTTTAATCATTCAAATTTGGCTGGGTGGTTAATAACACTTTCTTCTTTGGTCAAACTCCGAACACACATTTATTCTTACTTTACACAGACTTTAAAGGGTTAAACAGCCTCTCAGCAAGAGACTGATACTCACACCATGTAAGGAGGAGGACTACCACAGGTCTTTAATTCCAACAGCTGTCAGACTATTTAACACCAGCATGACTTCATGACTTTCTTAGACATGTTTCTTATTTATGAGTCAGTTCTTATCAACCTTTTCTACACAAGCTGCTGTGACAGGTGAATTTCCACAATGTGGGATCATTAAACTTTGGCTTTTCAGTAACATGACCGTTCCGCCTTTGAGAGATCTGCAGGTTTTAAAAATATTTCTTTATCTGAGAAACATATCCCCCTCGCTTCCTGTATGGTCACAGGCTGTTGACCTGCCTGTTTCAATGGCTTTGCTTGCCCTTCATGTCCCTTTCTCTTAACTCTCTCTTGTGAACACGAGCAGCAGCAAGTCTGTAATCTTATCACGTACGTCCAAAGTCAAAGTGATATTGTTGTTTTTGAAATTCTTAGTCACTGTTTTCATCAGGCAGTTTTTCATCAGCTGAAGTAGTAAAGCAAAGCTTTGAATGACTCCTACATCCCCAGCATGTTCTGTATGTCGTATGTCATACTCACTCGATCTCCATGCTAAGCAGCTCCAGCAGTGCCGTGAAGATTCCCATGTCGTAGAGCAGGAAGACATTGTGTCTGGACCAGTGGAGGACGTCCACCTCGGTGTCACACTCATCGAACACTCCTGGGGAAAAAGGATGTGGGGAAAAGCAGGACACAAGATAGTTTTGCGTGCTGTTATAAAGTGTACAAAATGTCTGCTGTGAAAAGTGATTTTAATGAATGCCTACACACCCTGTGCCAGGTACAGGATGGCCCTGGCCACCTTCAGCCTCTTGTCTCTATCAGTCACCTCCAGCGCATCCAGCAGCCTCATCACATACGCCCTCTGCTCCTCCACCGTCAGCTCAATCCACCTCCTGCCTCGAGCTGCAGGAAGGACACAACAACACAGAGCACAAGGTTATTTTCAGAAGCACTTCTTCAGTATCTTTTTCCTCTGCCTTAGACACAGCTACTGCAATGTGTGGCTACATTGTCACAGTTAATACACAGACAGGAAACATGAGAAGAGAGGGAATCTAGTGGTTACATGGTTTGTGTCTTAAAGAGACTGAACAGCAGCAGTTATGGGGATACATTTGTCTCAGTCTGTTACTCAGCAATATTTACCATAAGCTGGTCATATTGTGGCTGTAGCAAAACGCCTGAATGTATTGAATTAAAGAATGATGTGTTCATTGCTTGTGAATTCAACTTTGAGCTACATAATCCTGCTCTGACCACTTGCCCACCAGCACAAGCCTGTACAAGATTTTCACTTTTCTATCAGTCACTTCACACTCGTTACCCTTACTCAATATCCTATTTGTTAGCTTAGTTATGATACTCGTTAGCATTACTGTAGTTCTCATACTCATTAGCTGAGGACCTACTTGTGTTAGCTTAGTTATTATACTCATTAGCTTATAGCTATATTAGCATACTCATAACCTTACTGTAGTTGTCATACTCATTAACTTATGGTATTAACATACTAATTATCCCACTGTAGTTATACTTATTAGCTTTCTGTAATTATCATCCTCATTAGCCTACTGCAGTTATCATATTCATTAGCTACACATTAGCTTACTATAGTTATCACACTCATTGTCATCTGGACAATGAGGTTTTTTTTTTTGCAAGCTAACTGCAGCCTCATTTTTGAGACGTCATGCTTTTATGAGAAGTCTTTATACTCATTTATTATTTATTTTCATCATTATTTGTCTGTCTTCATTAGATAGTGAAGCTGAAGACGTTCCGGAAATTGGGGAAAGAAATGGGGGATCACATGCAAAGGGCCGCCATGTGTGGTAAGGACTCTGATCTATGGGGCAGACGCTCTACCAGGTGGACTACCAACACGGCCCTTACTGTCTGCAGGTCATGTTATACCTCTCATCTCTCCTGCCTTACCAGACATGTCTCACATGTGAATTATTTAAACTCAGGTCGTACGGCGGCTGCAAATAATTTGTGTCTGGATATTCACAGTAATCATGTTATACTATGTGCATAAATATAGAGAGTGACTGCTGTTTTGATGTGTCATTAGCTTTTAACATCATGTTCAGGCCCACTGCATCAGCTCTAGAAATAGCTGAAAGCTAGAGTGTGTTGAAGCACACAGAGCATTAATTAACAGTGGCGTTATAAGGAGGAATGAGAAATACATTATATGCACAAAAAAGTAAGATTATTGATACTAGCACAAACCAAGTGTGACATAAAGTAGATCTCAAATTACTACAGAAAAATGCAGCTTTAAAGAAATACAGGCCTTCTTTGGCAAGGATCAAACCCTATTTTCTTACAGCGTAAGTCCTCTATTCTTAGACTGTTCACTTGCTGACAGTAATAGGCATTAAGAAGCGTAGCATAGTCATGATCAGCAGAGCTTAGCTCTTCTTCTGCTTAAAGATACCCTGACTTGCACTGTCTACTCTAGACAGCCCTGTCCTTTTCTACAGTGAGGAACTTAAATTAGACATGTCGTGATAATCACAGTGATACATCGTGATTTATGGGTAATGGCAAACACTGATGAACACACACACTCACTCAAAGAGCACAGATATACATTGCTCACTGAACACACACACTAATGAAAAGGCCGTGATGCATAGAGGCAGCTTTGTGCTCTATCTCTGTAAAACAGCAGCCGGAGAGGCTCTCATCTAATCCTGCTATTCATTACCGCTCAGCTTGAAGAGGAGGTGACAGATAAACAGGACCTCACCTCACTCTCTTGTTTACAGTATGTGCCACAGTGACTTCTGCATGAGACCTGATCAAGGCAAGACTGTATGATTTAAAATGTCAAGTATAAGAAACATTTATTGCTTTGCATTTGCGCAGGATCTATCGTCAGACAGGCTGATAATTCATGTAGGAAAAGTGGCTTTGTTCTTGGTAACCAAACATTAATCACATGGTCAGAACAGGCCCTCCCATCTGTATCTGTAGGGATATTCATTCTTTGAACAGCTTAAAAGAGCAGAGCTTTGATGTGCCTGGAAAGCCTCGCCTCACACAGGTCAGCTTAAAAAAAAAAAACCCCAACAGCAGTACACTGAAGAGCAATGTTGGCTCATGATGCACTTCAGAGGTGAATGAGTTTTAACACATCGCTTTTACAGAGAAGTTGAGAAATGCAGGCTGGAAGGGTGAAAAACACAATTTTGTAGTCACAATTTGACTTTATGGGCCCTTTTGTGCACATCTCGCCATTAATGTGTGTGTACATGTTGACCTGAGCTGATTTTGTGGGCACAGTCAATCACTGGACACAAAACTAATGAACTGCTTGCACAGCAAATGTTTTGACATGTCATAGCGGAAAACTCACAGGTGTATTAATGACAGCAGCATTCACTTAGGGGAGGTTACTGTGACATTTGATGGAGATGTGTCGTTGGTACAGTTACCATGTCCATCTGTGTTTTTCCTGCTTTGACAAGTCAAAATGTCTGCTGTGCAACCAGTCCAAAAACACTGAGGCTCTGAAACATAAGCTGTATCTCAGTCCGCGTACTTCCATACTTACACTTGCTAGTTTGAGTACATACAGTAAGTGTGTTCACACTGTCAGTTATGGCAAAATGCAGTGTACTGTGAGTACCCGGATGATGCACTCATAAAGGTCAAAAAGTTGTGGAATGCTGGACACCTCTCGCCCTCCATGGTCGCCATTTTGGGAAAGTAGCGAGAGGAAGGGACCACTGACATTGTGAAAGCGGTGGCTGAGGAATCTTCTGGAGCTGAAGTGGATGCACTGAATACCCCTATTATACAAATGTAAGTTGTACATATGTTTTATATTTATGTTTTTGCAGTCAAAGGTTGGGGCTCAAGAGCTAGAGCAGTGATAACGGTGGTTCAATCTCCGGCTCCTCTAGTCTGCATGTCGTTGTCCTTGGGAAGGTACTGAACCCCAATTTGCTTTGCCAGGAAGTACAGAATACTACATAGAAGTGTATTAATGCAAGTATCTGAGCTAGCGATATTAGCATTGTAGCTAATGTGCTGCCCTTTAAAATTCTAGAGAGAGCCTGGGTGTTTTTATCTCTTTATTCATTTCACTTGAAATTTCCTTTAATGCACATTTTATTGTGTCTGTACAGTCGGAACATTTTGTTCAGTTAACCTTCAGCATCTTACTCATGGATACTTTATCAAGCACTGAACTGGAGCCAGCAGGGACGTTCAGAGCTGCACAAAAGGACTCCGTCCTGTTGTGTCAGTCAACAGCAGTCTCACTGTTCAAAGAGCCGTCAAGGTCTTTGTGGTAAACAGCAGCAACAAAAGGCAGCAGCTTCACTCCACTGGCTGTAGACTTCTTCGTGTCTGATACGGCAAAGCAGTGTGAGTATTTGTGTCCCCATTTTGTGTCTCAAACAAACAGCAGACAGCTCAGCTTTTACTCTCTCCTGCCGTGGGGAGCAACACACCTGGTATCCTACAGGTAATCTAAACACATTAAGGGATGTGCAGAAAGCTTTTCCATAGCCATTTAACGGACCTCATAATCTCATATACACACACACACACACACACACACACACATGTACATGCAAACACAGTACCATGGCTCCTGAAGTCCTCCTCAAAGTAGTCTCTGTTCAGGGCAAATTCAGGCTCCTCTGTGTAACTGTAGAGCTCTATGGACAGAACAGAGCACAAGTGAATCAGAGCTGAAACGATTAGTCAATTAATCGATGAAAAGACAAACAATTAGAACAGAACAGAACAGAACAGTTATAGTAGAATACAATAGAAACAGGAGACAAGTAAACTCCAGTAAACTGCAGGTAAGCCGAGCTATCCTACAAAAACAAAACAAACTTACACTATAAAAAAAAAAAGTTTGTTTTTACAGTAAAAACTCGCAGCTGTGGTTGCCAGAATTTTACTGTGATAAATACAGTATAACATACTCTAATATTATAGTAAAAGGATATTAGTACTGTTGATTTCACATATAAAGTTGGCGTTTTAGTCCATATTTTAAAATGTCTGTAGATTTTGTGGTAATAAATACTGCCAAACCGTTACAGTAAAAAAACGTAAAATATGCCATTAAATATTACAGTGTTTTACTGTATAATTAAAAGTCTCTAATATAAAATACTACTTTATTCTGTAAAATATATTTAAAATGGCATCTAAATAAAGGTTCTGGAATATCACTGTTTTACTTTATGCAGGAAAACATAGTCATACTTTATGGCATATTTTACGATGTTTTACTGTCATGGATTGGCAGTTTTTCACTGTAAAATCTACAGATATTTTTTACAGTGCAGAGCTCCTATGTCCTCAGCTGTGATCTCATTTGTTTCATGCGTAGTCGAACAATCTGTCAGGTTGCTGTTCTGAGAGCAGTCGACATCCCTCGACCCCAAGGAGCTGTCACTAGAAAGTCGCTGTCTGTTTGTGCATGTTTGCCAATGTGACTAACACTTGGCAAATCAGCTTTCAACGTTTCTCCCTGCACATCACCTGGTTCTGGGGACAAAAAAAAGTTGTACCAAGGAAGAGAGGAATTTAAATTTGACCCTTGAAATAAACTATTGGAAAACGTTCAACATTGTTGATCTGTTCTTCTGTAATTTATGCGTCTTTTGGCATTCATAAACAAGCTCAGAGTCACACATGAGCTGTTACCAGATACACAGACGCTGGAACAATTCAGCAGTTTTACATGTATAATCATAGTGTTTGTGATTACTCATAACATTAGTCATACAATCTGTCCCATGTCTGGAAAACATGTCAGGACCAAAATCTTTGTTCTATGCTTTCAGCACTGTATCAGCTTATTGTCTTGTTTTATGAATAGCACTGTAACATAAAACAGCTGAAGGAAACCTGTGGAATGTAGATGCAGTATTATTTTTCCAATCAATAGCACATTGTAGTCTATATGCAGAGCAGAAACAGTATTACTGTGAGTGAACTTGTGTGGCACATAAGAACTATTCAGAATTTTTGCTGTAAGTCTGACATGAAAACAGAACTGGATAAAAACTACTGATAGCACAAAAAGCACAAATTCAGGGAAGCAGGTCAACCAGGCCAGACGTGTGCACAATGGTATATAACCAACCAGATTGTGCTAAAACAACCATGTGAACACAGCTGTGCTTTGAGCTACATGCTAACGTCAGCATCAAGCGGCAACCTGTGAAGTCAAACCAATGTGGAAGCACAAGTTTTATGCTGCAGTTTAGTTTAGTGTGTTATCATTTGCTAGGCTTATAGGAATGTCATTAGTTTTAGTAGTTAAAATAAATTTTAATTTGTCCAGAATTAAAATTAAAATTTGACCTGATGGTGTTTCTAGAGGAAAGATTATCAAAGTGTTCATCCTCTGGGTACCATGAATATCAACATTTCATGGCAATCCAATCCAATAGTTATAAAGCTATTACACTAAAAGTTAAAAGATGTCAACCTCATGGTGGTGCTAGAGGAAAAGTCAAGGGATCACTAAAATAAGTAGGATTCATCCTCTTGGGAACATGAATGTCTGCACAGCAATGCCATGTCGCTAGTATGACGACAAGATGACATCCACCCGTCGTGGGAAAACCAGATTTTATATGGTGGTGGTGGAATCACAAACAATGATGTCTAATCATTTCAAGGAAAGGTCTGGTGAGTTTAGTCGCTGGTCAGTCTTACCTGAAAGCTCTGCAGTCAGTGTGTCAGTGTCTCCATACTCAAACTCCAGGTTGGGAGACTCCATGGAGCTCTATGAACAATCAAAACACAAATGAGCATTACATACATTAAATATGTCACCGAACACAGCGAGTCACAGATAACCCACACGCAAACAGATTCTCAAACATAATGTAGGCTATTCACATTTTGCAACACCTACCACTACACACTTCAACTCCACACATCACCCACACACACACACACTCCTCAGACTCGTTCACAGTTTTGCTTCATCATGTGTATTTTAGAGTTTTGACTGGCTGCTGAATCTCCAGGCAGCGTTGATTAGCCATTTAGATTTGTGTCTCTTAGATCCTCTTATCCAGAGAGACATTCACAATAACAGATGCTCTCTACGGGCACACACAGCTACTGCTTTAATCAATCAGACTGAACAGTTAAAGGATGCTCTCCTTAACAAGGCAGCTCGTCCAGATGCTCGGGTGGAGCAATAAAGTGCAGTGAGAGTGAGAGAGTCAACGTAGTCCCTGTTTCACAGCAGATTAGCTGCTGTACCCAGCTGAGGGTCTCCGACTTTAGCCTTACCCCGTGATTAGCACGTGGCCACGACACTGCACACATTAAGTTTCTATGAACTCACTGGCTGCATGCAATCGCACAAACTTTTGCTGTTCATGAAAAATACAAATAAAAACAAGCCTTGTTTTTGACAAAGTGGTATCTGATTTATTGGGTTTCAAAACTTTCAATGAACGTGCACCCACACATTTAGTTTAGTGGACCAGGACAGGCAGGCATGCTCACACAGAGGTTATCAATACTGTGGTAGCAGTGTGAGAATTAGCCAAATGATGAAGATTCTTGGTTCTTAGGGATGACAATTTCAGTCCGGTCCAGAAATATCTCAACAAGTACTGGACGGATTACCACAAACTGCCATAACTTGGGTGATCCTTTACTTTTAATCTAGCATCATCATCAGTTCAATTGTTGGATAGTCCAATATTTTGGTTTACAACCAAAACAAAAACCAAATCATCTGCCGCAGTTGTACTTTGTGTTCAGAACTAATTAGTTAATAGCATGTCAAAGTTAGACGGTGAACATGGTAAACAATATACACAGTGTGCGAACACTACAAGTGGCAACTTCGTGGCTGTGAAGTGAAGCCAATGCGGAAGTGCCAAAAACTGCAGTTCCTCAAACAGCCAGTTGAGACTGGCTACAGAACGAGTCAATCTCCATAAGCCCCCATATTAAAATGTCCAACTTCACAACAGAAATAAACATGTTTACAGCCTGGTACAAAACAGTTTTGGTCTCTATAGCTAATTTCACCGTTCATGACAACTGTACTGAGTGTGAATTTTAACTCATTGTTCAAATTATATGGTCCCCCGATGATCCACACCTTTGCCGATTTTTAGATCAGCCAGTAAAGAGGCAGGACTGCCAACACGGCGGCGGTCAGAGCCACCACTCCCTGAGCTTCTCTTCAGAAACTTATGGGTGACGTCATGGATACACTGTCCATTCTTTTATACAGTCAGTGGTATCATACATAGTCGTATGATACACGTAGAAACATGTATGATCATTACATCAAAAACAGAGGATGCCAGATTGCCTACAAGGGATCAAGTCCTCGTCAAGTTACCTATCACTTACAGACGAGCACAATAATTTCTTGGTACAATTAAGACTTCAAATGGGCAACATATCAAACCTACCAAACCCTTTGAGTTAATGTGAGTGGTTTATAATATTGCGCTACCACACTTGGTGGTGATGCCAAGAATAGCATGTGGTATCTTTATTAAAGTGAATTAATGATGAACGCCCTCATGCATGAATCATACATCAATAATAGCCTAATTTTACTCATGAGCCAAGAAGATGAAGATACAGAAAAATAGAAATGCATGGCTAAAATAGCATATTTAGAGATCATGTTTTCAGGGCGAGCTTATGTCCAAGCCTCAACTCTTTAGTTCGCCCCTTGATTATACCTGCTCAACATCAGCTTTGTTAGCATTGTCATTATCGGCATGCTGACGTTAGCAATTGGCTTCAAGAACTGCAAAGGACCTCAATATTGCGAAACAGACAATCTAACATGTATAATATGTAAGAACTGAACAGACTGGAAAGTTCAACCTGACAAACAGGAGCTTACCAGCGACGAGAGACTCAGATCTTTAGGTTGGGGGATGTGAACTGACGAAATTCCCCTGCAGGGCTGATTAAAGATTAATTTAATGTTAATGAGAAACAAAAAGAAAAACCCTCCCGGCTGCACTGGAAGTCTCTAAGCTGCGCGTGTTAGATGTGTTTAACCCGGGAAAACTGCCCCAGGTCCAGGACTGTAAATAAGGATGTGCTCTGAGTCAGCTATCCTGGTTAAACAACACTGTGTGGCGTCATGTAACTGTCTCCTATAAATACCTGCAGCAAACCAAGTCAGCATGTAACTGGAATATACAAGTCAGACGTCAGCAGGATGTTTGTTTATGACACCGAGCCAAAGCAATGAGATTTGATGTCATTACTGTACATGTAAACCAGGAAATGAAAACCACTTGGGAGTGCGGATGATTCAATGTGAAGAAAGCCGGGGTGCTGCCTCATTTTCACAATCTGCAGCAAGCCCTGACAATCATCATGACATGAAACTGTAAAATCCTTCGATACAGTACAATCAATGCTAGTTAAGAGTCATTAATGTAAAGTTTTAAATATATAGGCCCATTTTATCAGCTGTTGTGTGACAGCACAATTCCCTCCCGTTCATCCTGCTGTCTGTCGCTTAAAAAAGAAGTCTGATTATTTTTATTATTGACTAATGTGTTGATTATTTTTGACTCACTTATCATTTGATAATTATAGATATTATTTGCGTCTTCAAATGTCTTGTTCGGTCCGACCAACAGACCAGACTACTAAACCCCTGCACACAGCTGAGTTTTCAAAACAGGATATGCTCACATCTTTTTTCTCATAATACCAAGCGGCAATCTCTGTGGCTGTCAATGCTAAGTGTCAAAAACTGCAGCAAACTCACCCTCTCAAATTATATTAAGGCTTAAAGCATGGCTGCTTTGATTGACAGGTAGGTGCCGTTACAGATTGCTTGTTTGAGCACCCAGGTGTCATTCAGCCTGCCTAAGGTCCAGCAATGATCCACGTCTTTACCGATTTTTAGATCAGCCAGGAGGCAGAAGAGGCAGGACTACCAACATGGCAGCGACCAGAGCCTCATATTCTGATATTCATTACGGCGCTTCAGAAAACCTCTGAACCATTCTTTTTACTGTCAGTGCTCAACACAAACATAGCCCTAAATAATTTCTACATAAATCTAAAGTTGACCTCAACACATCTCTTTTGACAAGTTTTACACATAAATGTCAGAAAGAGTTCTCTGGATTGACTTTGGAAAGTCTACATTACAAACTGGTTGTGTGGAGTTGAAATGATGAAATGATGAAATGATGAAAAGAACGTTAAACGAATGGAGGAGCTAGCATTTTTGGAACTTGACCCAAACTACAAATTAAAAATTAACCCTTTTTCTTGAAATATTGTTTGTGGTAAAACAAAATACCAGCCAACAGAATAATCATATATGAGGCTGCAACTTCTTTAAAATGAATTTAAAGGCCACTTATATTAATCATTTTATCAGAGGTGATGTGTTCAGATTGCTTTTTTTGTCCAACTAATAGATCACGACCCAAAACTATTCAACTTACAGCAATATAAAAACAGAAAAAAAAACAGCAAATCTTCACATTTGAGAAAATGGAAATGTTTTGACTTTTTTTGCTTGAAAACGACTTACATCATTGGCAATACATTTTTTCTTGATTAAGCAACTAATAGCTTCAGCAGTGATGGTATAAAAAAAGAGAAAAGCAGCAAATCTTCACATTTGAGAAGGTGGAACAGGAGAATGTTTGACATTTTGCTTGATAAATGACTTGATAAATGGAAATCAGTTAATTTTAACTGATTAATCGAACAAGCAGCCTCATGCACCATCCATCTGGTGAAGATCTCACTGTCACCTCGGGACCAAACCCAACTGAGATCTTCAATTCCTGCGAGCATCAACACAGAGCGTCTCTCTCAGCTCTTCCACTGCACCATCTCTCTCCCTCTCTCTCTCCTTCATTTTCTCACCCAGTCTCCCCTCTCTGCTGCCAGCTGATAACGAAAGCCGTCCTCACTCCAAACTGGCAGCGCTTCTGTGCTCGCTCCCACACTCTGCACCACATCGGTGTGCAAACACTGGGCACAATGTCAAGACAGGCCACCCCCGCTCCTACCAACATATGCCACATAGACAAGCGATGGCTGCTCAACACGGCGCAAACGACGGACAGTTTACAGACATAAATGAATCAGATTTGAGCTTCATTTATCAGACAGACCAGTTTCAGAGGATCAACATCAACACATGGCTCTGATGTTAAGTGCTTTCAACATCCATTCATGTTGTCATTCAACCCCCTCTACCCCCTCGTCCCAGAATCCAACGGCTGTGAGATGAACATGCTCCAATTCCCTCAAAACCATTCAATGTGCTCATACACAAACACACACACACACACATGACAGGGGTATTGTTGAGTCAGTTTTGGCCTAGAGGACAGATTTGACTGCTTAACTTCTCAAGTGTATCTGAGGCTGAACAACCCAGGAATGAAAACCCATCTTCTTCTAATTTTTTCATGAGGGGATGAATTATAGCTGGGAGAAGGATCATCGTCAGGCTGAACACAAGCAGAGTAGACTGGATTTGTCTCATTGATTGGATAAAAGAAAAAAAAAAAAAAATCGATCAATCGAGCATTTGTTTTTGTTTTTTTAATAAACTGTCTGAAAGTAGTGAAATGAGCCCAAAGTGATGTGTCCATAACAGTCCAAACCCCAGAAATGTTCAATTTACAATGATTTAAACACAGGAGAGCAACAAATCCTCATATTTCAGAAACTGGAACCAGCAACTGTTTGGTGTGTAACCTTAAAAAACAAACAATAACATTATTAATAGGGTCTGATATTGGGCCAATTTTATCGGTTGATGTTGGCCAATCACAGACATATCAGTATCAGCAGATATGTTTGATATGAAAACAGATGCTTGGAGTAATTTTGATCTATTCATTTATGAGCCATTTGTGCTTTAAATGTATAGTTATGTTTAACTATTACATTCACAGTGAAGTTTAAAAGTTTTGATGTCAAGTTTATAGTTAAACTATAAAATATCCCGGCTCCATTTCATATCTTTATGACTAGCGTTTGATGACCACGTCTGAAAGATCACTGCAAAAAAATGTGTTTATTTATATACTGTACATACATCAAAAAATACCTGCTGATGTATTCATATCATGAACTGGCAACTTGTCCAGGGTGTACCCCGCCTCTCACCCAATGCCAGCTGGGATAGGCTCCAGTACCCTGTGACCCTGATAAGGACAGGCGGTGATAGAAAATGGATGGATGGGTATCAATATCATATTTTTTTACTGCATACTAATGGTATCAGCCTCAGAAATCCAGTATTGATTGGGCTCTAATTAATAGGCCACTGCCATGTTGGCAGTCCTGCCTCTTCTTAGCCTTAATATAATTGGCACAGGGGAGTTTTTTGTACCAGGCTGTAAACATGTGTATTTCTGCTGTTTTAACATGAGGGCTTATGGAGACTGACTCATTCTGTAGCCAGCCTCAAGTGGATGTTTGGGGAACTGCAGTTTTGGACACTTCTGCATTTGCTTCACTTCACAGACACGGAGAACGCTGCTTAAGAAATACCCAAAATGTGATTTCAAGTAAAAATGCAGGATCGGTGTGACACTTTGCTGCATTTCTTTGTGAAATGAGCAGTGTGAATAATCATGTTGGGCTGTAAACACTATTTTCTGTCATGTTGTAGCGATTCATGAATCAAGAAAATTGCTGGCAGAGAGTTTCTGCTTTTCGAGGAAGTACGTTATTGAAAACATAAAGCAGAGCTACAGCTCGCCATTATCACTTAATGTTACATTCTTTAGAAGAAGTAGCAATAAACTGAGTAAAATAATTAGAAATGTTACCAGAGGCCAAAGTAAAGTCTTAAATGAGTTGGTTTTAATGATATGAAATGATGACTTTTGCATTTGTATAGCTTTAACCTACTGGTGAACTCAGCTGGACATGCAAAATATAAAAACTGATTTTAGTCAACACAAGTGAAGGACACAAACCAATGTCAACCATGAGGCATGAGGATAAATAATGTATTACCAAAAGAGAATAAAAATCCATGAATATTAATATACAGGTCTGTTGGTGGTGGTGGTGGTGGTGGTCCTGACAGCAGCAGTCGCATTTCACCACCTGCATTCTCCACGTTGAGCACCACTGTAGGATTACTGCTGGGTTATTTATAGGAGCCGGTTGCCAAAATAACACCTCGGTGTCTGCCTGCCTGCCTGTCTGCATGCATGCATGCTTTCGGAGCCAAGACAGCGACTGACTGCATGGGAAGGACATCCAGCAGGACTAAAAGCTCCCCAGCACACACACACACACACACACACACACACCTCCAGTGCGCTCCTATACCATAAGCTGTAGTAGCCGACTGGACACAAACACCTCTCCGATTTACCTCCGACTCCTTCTGCTGATCCTTGAACACATCTTTCCCTTTCGGCCTCTGTCTGTCGCCGTTATCGTTAAGGTTATTAATGATAGGTACCTCCATGTCCTCCGCCTGCATCTTTCTGTCTGGGTCGATTCACTTCCTTCTCCGCGGGTAGTGCATACCGGTCCGGTGGAAGAGCTGAGACTGCACCGCACCAAGAGGAGCACCGGCTCCGGAGCCCAAGTTGCCCAAGATCTCCTCCTCCTTCTGCTGCTGCTGCTGCTGATACTCCCCCCACCACATGCACGCGCGCGCGCGCACACACACACACACACACACACACACACACACACAACACACACACGCCGCTAGTATGTTTGTTTCGCTGTCCCTGTGCGCCCCGAGAAGGCGGGGTTAGAGAGAGGCAACATGACAGCAAAAAGGACCACATGACCACATGAGAGTAAAACGAGGTGTTACGTGGGGTCAGTCAGTATGTAGAGGGTTGAACATGCTAAAGGGATAACACACCTCATTAAACATTTGACACTGTAAACATTTTGGAACATTTTAGATCATTTTTAAACATTATGGAACATTTTTAAACATTTTTAAACATTATGGAACATTTTTAAACATTTGTAAACATTTTGGAACAAATTCCTGATTTTTACTTGAGCAGTCAAGCTCTGTAAATGAATGCTAATATTGTTGGTATTGTGGGATTACAATCAGCAGTGCTGGATACCTGCAACATTCCCTGTGAATCCGTTCTATGTGTGAGGGCAGTTTGAATGGCGGACTCCACCATCAGTGGAAACTATTTTTCCCCTGTTAGTGGCAGATGAATGAAATGAACCAGAAATGATTCTGGTCTTAACCAAATATCCTTGACAAAATATGTTACTGCCTTTTGGTTTTGTAGGTCAGTATAGTTGGTTACCTGCTGCAGATGATGGTAGAGAATAGAATGTGTCCAGCGTTGGCTGATGGATGATGTTTCTCTCTGGTTTTGTCAAGCTAAATGAACATAAAACAATATAATAAAATGTCTCGATACACAATCTGCTGTCGGGGGAGCAGATCAGTTCATGTGTCTGGGTCTTAGTTTGTGTGACTTCCACAGTTTTAGATGCCACACTCCCTTCAGAGAAGCAAGTGAATTATTGATATGTGGAGGTGGGGGTTAGTGTTGCCAAACACTGCTACCTACCCACACACACACACACACACACACACACACACACACCCTGACTGTGAAAACCACTTAAGATGACATGATTGAATTGTACAGCTGAATGTAAGCACGAGCTTCTGGTGGAACGTGACCACATGGCAGGCCAGCGGGGGTTGTGAGGGGATAAGTTCACGATTAAATAAATAATTATTCGGCGGTGGTTGAATCCATTTAGACTGAAGTCTGACAAACATATAAATCCAATAAAACAAAGACAAGAGAAGTCAGAGTTAAAAGTAACATTCTTGTGGTTTGTTTGGTTGTGATGTTAATTATAAAAGATAAGAGACTTTGTTGTCACCCATCTGTATACAGGGCACATCGAAGAACGAAACTATATTCTGGGTCCCCGGTGCAAAACAGAAAGAATATATGATGCAGAAGAAGAGAAGCAAACATTCAGACTATATAAGAACAAGGACAACAACAAGGTACAAAACGATGTATGCATGTTGTGCAAAACTCTACAAGAGTTATGAAAATATAAAAAAATAAATTCAAGTAGTGTAAATAAACCTAAAATGCAACAGCAGAAGTAACAATTTCAAGTATGTCACGGATGGAGGGGAGAGAGGTCCCAGTGATGGACTTCATTATGCTCTAGGGGATATTTTCTCAAATATCTACGTGCCACCTCAGAAAATATTAGACATATCCAATTATCATGAATAATTAATTAATTGACTGTTTTCTGGAGCAGAACCAGTTCAAGAACCAGAGGTAATTCGGTAGAAAAGCTGTTCCCCTGATCTGCATTTTTCCTGCTAATATTTCCCATTTGGAGCCACGACTGCAGTGATTTGGAACCATTCATTTTACCTCTGCTTTCTGTCTTGTAGTCAAATTTTTAGCTCGCATCTAATCATGGATGTTTGTGTACTAGGTGCATGAACGTGACTAGGGAGTAGGCTGATATTTAAACATAATGTTAAAGGAAACACATCCAGAACAAGTGCTCTAGAGATTATGAAGTACACTTTGAGGTTATCTTTCACAATACAGTTTTTTTTCCAAGATAAATTAATTTAGAAAGAAAAAAAGACAACACAACTTTTAACTACTGCATGAAAAAGTTGGCAAATTAATATAGTTTTCTTTTGTACTTTGCAGTTTAGTGGTTTAGAGCTACACATTCACACACCAATGGTGCAGCATCTGGAGCAATTTGGGGTTCAGTATCCTGCTCAAGGACACTTTGACATATTGAACCACCGATCATCTGATTAGCGGACGACCCACTCTACCTCCTGAGCCTCCCCAGTATCCAGTATTCAGTCCCAGTATCGGTTGAGCTCCAAAAATGCTAGATCCTAGAATTCCAATTATTTTCTCAAACTTAATATAACTCCCCTTGTTCTGCTGTCCAAAAAACATTAAATGATTATCTTGTCAGGCTCGGTAGTACGAGACATAAGGAACTGACAGTGGTTTATTGGTAGGGCCCTTTAAATTTATGTTATTTTATTACGTTATCTAAAATTGATCAAGGGGATGACCTGTTCGTAAACATTACATTTTATTTATCTCTGAAAATATGTTTCTGTCAAGCTGTTTCTTGTGTTTTAAAATAAAGTTTTTAAAAGATGAGAAACAAACATGTTGAGAGAAAATAATGCTGACATTTGTAAATCTTAAGTTTGTAAATGACTTACTGAGTCTTATTCTGCATGTGCCAAACTTCCTCGTCACGCCTGTTTGTGTCAAGAATAAATAAAGGCTCACAGCCAGCTGTTGATGTCAGAGATGTCCCCTGTCTGATCTCTGCTGGGCTGGATGAGATCACCGTGGCTCTGACAGACTTCAGCAGCTGAGGGGTCTGACACATGGGCGCCCCTTCCCCCAACACCCATAAACATTTAGAAATCTACAACACATCAAACAGCTACAACATGAGTGATAAGGTGCTAGAATGGAGATTTTTTTTTTAGTCAAATATATGTAAAAATTAAAAAGGTGCACACAAACGCTTACAGTTTTTACATCTTTATTCATTGAGATTACAGAATTTTTTAAATTATTGCTCATCATCTACTATTATCACTTGCAATATTTAAACATAGGGTTTTTTTTTTTTTTCTTTCTTTGACAACATGTTTGAGAATTTTGCCAGTTTGCACTTTGAGGATTTACAACAATAAATACAGGAGTTAAGAGTCTTCTTTTATCTTCCTATACTTTTTAAAAGGTTGTCATATCTGTATATAGTATGTATATACATATATGATGCTGGTGTCGTCCCCCGCCCACCCATGTGTTGGTCAGCTTATGGCTGACAAAACAAAACAAAAAAAGATGGTTTCTTCCCCCTAACGCGCAGGCTAGGATCCTGAGGCAGCTGTTAACGAAGCAACCGATGGCCTACAAAAGAAAGAAGGATGTGTACAAACACAGAAAGACATTTAAAGACACACACACACACACCTCGTCGTCTATAATCAGCTTTCTCTCAAGGAGGTCACGTACGCTTTGACACGCATTCAAACGTACAAAAAAATAAGACTCGAGACAACAGGTTTAAGAAGTACATTGACAGCAGGTCACACTACTTTGAAAGGAGATTCTCAACAGCACAAACACACACATTGGCAGAGAACAATGCAACATTGAAGATCACATGGGCTGCGACACAGTGTAGGATCTAGTCATGACACGGTGGCATATGCACACCTTTAAAACTTTAGTTTTTACCAAATTTAACAAGAATAGTTTTACATTTTGTGAAAATACCTTATTCACTTTCTTGTCAAGAGTTAGATGAGAAGATCAATACCTCACATGCCAAATGGAGCCAGCTGCCGGTTAGCTTAGCTTAGCATAAAAACTGGAAGCAGCTGGAACAGCTAGCCTAGCTCTCTTCAAAAAGGTAATAAAATCAACCTAACAGCACCTTTAAAGTCACTAATTAACGCGTTGCAACTGTTTAATTTGTACAAAAGCTGAGCTGTAGAGGGGCTGCTGGTTAGCTCTATGCTAACTAAGCTAACTGGCTGCTGGCTCTAGCAGCATTTTTACTGTGTGGACATTAAAGAGGTATATTTTCTCTCAGCAAGAAAGGGAATAAGCTTATATCCCAAATTGTTTCTTTAAAGACTCACTGGTAATTGATATTATGCACAATGAAATCACTTAAAGTATCACACAAAAACATAATTGCATGAAATATGTAGGCATATTTGTATTTTGAGAGAGCAAACGTATTTATTCAACTGGTAAACAAAGCTTTTTGTGCCATTTCTTCCTGTTAAAAAGGCTGTAGAACGATCACGTTTCCACGTAAAGATCAGTTAATTTTCAGCCCTGGATAATGAGCTACTGTATGTGTGTGTTTAAGCATTTGATCCCTCTCGGAGAGAGAGCGGAGCTGGCAGCATCCCCCAGCGGGTTAGCTGAGAATCTGATTGGATCAGGTGCAGAGCCGGTACAGCGGCGGGGTACACTCGGGCTGTCAGACGTAATGACTGTCAGGATTTTTAAATTTCCACCGTCAGGTCAGCTGGGGACGAGCTGCTGAGGATGAAGACTGTGCAGCTCATTATACCGGTCGAATGTAAAGCCTTTCTGCTGGGGAAGAAGAAACTAAAATATATAATAAACGTTTGGAAATCTTTAAAAAAAAAAATAAAATTGTAAAATCCCCTGAATTTGCAGAAAATGTACATGAATGCAAAGAAAATACATCATGGTGGAATTGAGATCCCAGATTTTATTTTTGACACTGAACCCCTTGACTAGATCAGTGAGTACCAAAGAGTCGTGGTGTGTATGGTAAGTACAGTAAATCTTAACAGCACCATACTTCTCAATGAGGACCTGATTGAAGATATCTGCTTAAGTACCGGCCTGACGGCAGCTTGCTGCACATTTGGTATCTCTGTAAATATTTTCTGTCACAGTATTCAAAATGAGGGTTCAAGTACATTTATTACACTTATCATTAGAACATTTAATTGCTTATCTTTATGACATATGTTGATTTTTTTTTTTTCCAAAAAACGTATTAGATGGGCAGGAGAGAAAAGATAGAAAAATCTTAATTTCAATATAAATATCTAAATATACAGTATACCCATTGTAATGATCTGACAACCTGCCATGCTTCTAATACAGTATAGTCATTCTTGGTAAAGGGAAAGACAAAATGAAACAAAATGAAAAAAAAAAGGTTAGCTTCTCACTAGCGTGAAATACTTCATTACTTCAACACTGGCGCCATGTGAGCAGCTGGAAGCTGAGAAAAGAAGCAGCCAATGAGATGGTTTCACTGTGGCTTTGAGTGACAGGTGGGAAGAACCTATCACCATCCAGTCATATTTAAAAAAAAAAGAAAAAGAAAGTTATGATAAAGTACAGGCTGATCAGAAAGGGACATAAAAAATGTTTAAAAACAGACACAACGGTGAATCTCCATTAAACAATCAAATAAAAGAAATGATATGATTGGACCCTGAGATCCCGCCTAACCCCCTCCCACTACGTCTAACCCGCCCTCGCAATATTACACAAGAGAAAAACCAAACAAAAATAATCACAAGTAGAAAAGAAAAAGACAACAACAAAAAAAGGACAGGAAAAAATGTCTGTCACTAAATCTTCAAAAGGTCATCTTCATTCACACAGATTTTTTTTTTAATCAAGTTTTGTTTTTATATAGTATATATCTTTTTAGCATCAATAATTTCATCTTTAATAGTTAAACAATAAAAGATCTGGCAACGGAAAGGGAGGATGGAGGATTTACATACAACTGGACACACAAATGAGCGTCTAAACTGGTAATGGTGGTGAAATGACGAGCGGAAGGGAAGTCGAGCGTCTTCTAGAAGAAGACGTCGGGGAGCTAGCTAATGGCGAATGGCAGAGTTAGAGTTAATGTTATTATTGTTGTCAAGCGTGAATAAATTAAACGCCTGCCATAAGCGCAGGGAAAGCCACGCCCATCTGCCCCCCACAGGCTCCGTCAGAGCTCCTCCCCTTCCCCCCCAGAATATAAAGCAGGTTTGTTGACTATCTGTCCGTCCGTCCTCCTCTTCGTCTTTGAGTCTGTGCCATTCATGGAGTATTTGTGTTTCTTCAGTCCAACCCCAACACTCGTTTAATACCTTAGGAGTAAAAAGAGAGGGGACACAAGTTAGCATGATAGTTGATAAAAAGGCGAGGCAGCAACACAAAACTCATCATGACTTCATGGAAAGTCACTTATTTACTTTCTTGTCCAGAGTTAGACGAGAAGATCAACACCTCTCATGCCACATGGAGCCAGCCACCAGTTAGCTTAGCTTAGCATAGCATAGCATAAAGACTGGAAGCAGGGGGAAAACAGCTAGCCTAGCTCTCTGTGTCTGATTATCAGTTATGAATATACAACTGTCTTCCTCAGTGTAGCAGAACTAGCATTAACCAGAATGATGCGACTGTATTGCAACATTGTTGGATTTTTCTTATACTGTTTACAAACTGCTAGCGCCGGCCTGGTACAACTGCTAGTTAACATTCTCTCTGCAAGTTAGTAGCTCCAGTCAAACAGTCTGTTTAGCTTAGAGGTGTGTATGGGTTTATGGTTTATCTTCCATTGATAGCTTAAAAGTACTTTAAGTTAACCAACTTAATAATTCTGAATCAGGAGTTTCGTAGCTAGTAGTAGTAGTACTTCATTAATTCTCATTTTCAGGTTGTTGCCACAAACAGTGAATATTAATTAGGCTGCCAGTCCGTGAACAAAACCCTATTTTGAATCAGAGTTTTAGTTGTTCTTTACTTGAGTTACTCACAAGTAATAAAAACTGAACCTAGATGGTTCAGTTCAATTAGATGTGGGATTGTAAAGGATTCCCCAACCATGACATACAGGACTCAAAATAGCTGCCAAAATATGGATGTTGAATGGTGAAGTGTTGTCGTACCTATAGTAGTTTGGCTTAAAGGGCCCGTTCTTGTTCAAGCCCAGATACTTGGCCTGCTCGTCAGTCAGCTCTGTAAGATGTGCGTCAAACGTGGGGAGATGTAGGCTGGCCACGTACTCATCTGAAAGGGGAAGAACATGTTAGCATTCAGCAGACGTCTGTGTTTGATTAATCATTCAAGCGACGAAAGGAAAGAGAAGTAGCAGGGACGCTCTGAGATTTACAGTCTCTCCATCTCTTTTTTCCCCCCACTGCACTGTCTCCCATCTTCCTTTTTCATGTCTCCACTTCCTTTTTTCCCCTCATCTCAACCCTTCCTTTCATTCCTCTCCATCATCTCTGTGTCTCTGTTAGCGTGTCCTGCTGTAGCAGCAGCTCTGTCTCTGGCGGGATGACCTACATTTGGCTCCCTGTTTGTCTTTATACTACACACGTGCTCTCACAAATGTGACAGGCTGCATACATACACGCATACAACATGTGCACGGACACACAGGACTTATTCTACTGTGAATGATTTACCATCCAGGGAGACGACTCTGGAGCAAACAGATGAGACAGACTGCATTGTCTACAGAGATAAATGCAATAAGCCTGCAGGCTCTCTGCAAACTGTAATCACTTCCTGTTTGGTGGCTACTTAAGTACCAAACAAGGATCCCCTGGCCTGATATCTTATTGTGTTTGTGTTATCAAATATGCGCTATACCTCGATTTTGTGTGTTTTTAGTAGTTTTTGTTCAAGAACTGACAAAAATCTTACCCATCTTCTTGGGCAGCAGGTAAACATCCTGTTTGTAGCGTCCCTCCGGGGCGTTGTAGAGCTCTATCAGAGCCAAAGCCTGGGCAGAGACACATAGGGGTTACTCAAACGCACAACAACAACTGTTTCAACATCTTTGGACCAATCATGTACAACAATGTAAAGTGTTTTAACCTGGGTGGTGGCAGTGATGGAGAGCACGAAAGTGGGAACAGTGGAACAGCTGAGGTTCAGCAGGCGACCCTGTAGAAGAACAAACACATACACACTTTAACTTTGCGGTCCAAATTGTCAAGGTGTGCAGTCTGGTCTACATGATGGACTCAGTTTTTCTGTTTGTTTTTACTCTGACAGTAAATTGTTGCTGCTGTCTGGGATGCTGCATTGCAGTGGAGATCCCAAGTGTTGCAGAAAATCGAGTAGTTAGTAGATAAAACTGAAACTCTGCGGCTAAAAGGAGGGGGAACGGAGAAAGGTCATACTGTTGTTGCAAGAAATAAAAAGCAGAATTAAAACTATCCTCGTTAAAAGACAAAGCTTCACACTCCATTAAGCTGATATGTGGTTTTAAATGCGGAAAAGCTTTAGTTTCTTTATTATTTTATGGAGAACATCCACAGCTCAGATCGTGCCTCGTCTGCTAAAACTTGCCTTCGTGGCTCATCTCTCTCTCTCTCTCGATCAGCAATGTAGCTAAAGCACAGATCATGAATTTGAATAAATAAATGCAGCAGTGTAAAAAAAAAAAAATCTCTGAATTTGGAAGATAAACACAATTTTTGGGACTATTTTGGATCAGAACTGTTGGAACAAAACTTGACAGGCGTGAGAGGTGAGGACGGTGGTTGATATCCGCTGAGGATCAAACACAGCAGAGACGCAGGCATCGATGGGCTGGCAGGCTTTCCGTCTGGCCCTGTCAGACTGCTCTCATTCTGTCACGGCTTCATTTGTTGCTGAAAGTTGAGGCTTTTTCATGTTCATGACTCCAATAGTATTGGCTGAAAAATATGCTACATAAGTACATTTCTGTAGTGTCTCATCATGTCTGCGGAACTAAATCATCTCAATATCCAAGTAGGAATTGAGAGTTCCTCCACTCGTGTTCTTTTAAAAGTCCTCTGGGTGTGTTTGTGTACCTCAGCCAGCAGCACTATCCTCTTGCCATCAGGCCAGATGACGTGGTCCACCTGAGAGCGCACTCTCTCCCAGGTCAGCTCCGGAGTCCGCAGGCTTGCCTACAAAGATGAGAACATCATCATCCATCAACATTTGTTTTTGGTGGGATTTTTCCACAGCTTGTTTCTGTTGGGCTGAGCCATCACACATCTATCATCTTGAATATCACTGACTCAGTATGCCTGGTCTTTTCCAGGACTGAAGTACTTTAAGAAGTGAGTCACAACTTCCTCTAGTGTCTGAACTGCTTGACTCCTCTAGTACTCATCCAGCTCCTATTCCTAGCACTTATGTCTCACTGTTTCATGATCCGGCAGTCAGAGCACTATGACCCTTATGATTGGCCGGTAATTTCTGTGATTGAGCTATACTGTAATGCTGCACTCGCTGTAAGACACTCTGCATGAGGACATGAGTTGGGGTGCATTCAGACAGAATTAAAACACAGCTTTTTCCATTCTCTTCAGTGGAGGTAGTGTGTTTTGGCTGTGGCGGTGCAGGCTACAGTGGTGTCCGCCAAAAAATGCTGCGACCTGCGGGAGAGAAGTTGAGCTGGATCCGACTGACGTCTGCGGCCCCCCAGTCAGACGCTCGGATAGGGCAAACCTCCACAGTCGAATTCATGATCTAAACTCTGATACTCGTGTGTTCTGGTTTGTTTATCTCATGAACCCAGCTTCTAAATCTGAGTCTACGCAGTTTACAAAACTTTACTGCAAAAATAGTGACACAAAGTAGTTTCATTTGGTTTGGTCGACAGACAAAGGCGGTGAATGAGAGTGAGTGAGCGTCAGCATCAATAAAGCCGGTTAAATCAGTGAAATTAAGTTTTTTCTTGATAGTTTCACAGCGGTTACATTCATCACTTCCTCACACATCGCCAACCCTGCAGTGATTCACTGCCACACTTTTGTTTCAGTGTCACCACATGCTTTCCTCTTCCATCGTGTCTCGACCTCTCTTTGCCGTCAGACCTGTTGGATCGGAGCCAGTACCCCTGCACTGCTTTCACATTATTCCTGTTACTTCACAAGTTTGTCCAAGCTGGTAACTGACCACATCGATCTCGGTGTTGGAGTGTCCCATGTTGCAGACAATGCAGCCATTCTTCATGCGGTCGAGGTACTCTCTCACCACCACGTTCTTATTGCCTGGATGGAGGGAGAGACACGAGGAAGGAGAGATGAAGGACGAACGCACAAAGACGTTGTTAAGGGACCATTTTTATAAAACTTTTTACTATACTGCATTTAATTACTTTTTATCTCACCATGCAGAACAGGTTATTAAGCCTGAAGATGTTATTTAGTTCGAGTGTTCCACCTGCCTGCGCTGTGCGTTTGTAACAATCTGCATGTCTCTCATAGGACCTTTGATCAAAACTAGAAGAATTCTCTAACAGCTCTGTTTATATTTGGAGTTGGAGCTACATTTCTGATCAGTAACATGCTGAAGGATGACTTGAATTCAGCTGCAAACCATTTCATGCACAGTTTCTCAGAGAGGATTTCCTGACTTCACAACAGCGACATTATCCACCCAACAAGCTTTCTGAATTTTGCTGCAAGGGCTCAAATAAATCACCCTTAATGAATCCAGCAGTACATGTCCTGTGTGCTTGTCGTATTTTGTGACTTCATTTAGAAAATCGGTGTTCTACTTTATCTTTTCTTTTCAGTTGCCCTTAAGAGAGCCCTCTGCTCTCGGCATGCCAGCACCATTAGGTAATGAATCACAGAGACGAGTAATTCTCTGCTCTAATTAAGTGTTCAGGAAAACTCTCTGGCTGCCGAGCTGAGGACTGATTAGTAACCGTCACACGCTGATGAGTATCTGTTCAGTCATCTCAAACAACGACGACAGGATACAGGACAAATCCCTGTGCAGCTGGCTGGGACGTCATTAGTCAACAATCCAGAGCGAGGACGGTGAATGGACCGACCTGTGCAGGTGATGACGATGTCCACTTGTCTGATGACTTCGTTCAGTTTCACCAGCCTGAAGCCGTCCATGCTGCGATCGGAGAGAGACAGGCAGAGAGCGTGAGACTAGTGCGATGTCACCACCAGCGGTGAGCCGTAACAAACCCAATAAGCGGAGTCTTACCACGCCTGCAAGGCACAGATCGGGTCGATCTCTGTGACGTAGACGATGGAGCCCATTGCTTTGAGGGCGGCACAGCAGCCTTTTCCCACCTGAGGGTGACAGACATGAGAGATCAGCACACGAAGAAGCAACAAGACAAACTATAGTGTTTTGGGGTTTGATTGGAACTAACATACTGTCAGGTGCTTCATAACAAACTGTTTTCGTCTGATGCACCCCTATAGCTAACTAACAGTCATGTGCCATATATGTTCATTTGAACACTGGGTAATATTTCACATCATTCATCACGCTAATGATCAAAAGTTTGGAATCATCTGCCACAAAAGCTTGATTCGATACAGTCAGCTAGCTGAGAGGACTACTACTACTTTCATGCTTTTAGGTTGTATTAAGTCCTCTTTGCAACAAGATATTTTGTATGAAGAGTTTGCAAGTAATACATGGAGAACAAAAAACGCTGGACAAGAGAGAAAGAGACAAAGATCCCTCTGAGCCACAGATAAATAATCACCAGGTTTCAAAAGTCATGCAGATTTAAACAGGAACAGACCACATGCAGCAAAGCTGTTCTTCAAACTTCAACATAAAAAAACAGATGAGCACTATTAGAATTGGATCATGGAATATCAGCTGAACATAGTATGACTGATAAACAAGTTTAAACCTGTTCAATCTGACCGCTCAATCGACTGCAGAGGGCCCAAAGAAAAACTGTTCCCAAAATATTTAAAGCCCAGTCCTGAGCACTGTCGTGGTTTAGTAATGATCTCGGGTTACTCGCGTTTTTCTGGGCTGGAAAACAAATTCAAAAATCGAAGGTATCTGGGGGGTAAAATAGTTACAACCGTTTCTCTCCTGTCTTGCAACACTGTGAGACATCGACTAAATGGAAGTTCGGGGCCAAAAGGTACGTTCAGTGTCATTTTCTCTCTGTTAAAATAGCAATTATTGATGAGGGAGGAAAAACATCAATACAACAGATGACTCCACTTCTGAGTAATAGAGTATACACAAGTGGATGTCATATTTTTTTCATGCTAGGCTGAGTAAGCCTGTAATTGTTGATGTTTAAAGTTAAACATTGACACAGAGAGTGTGTTAAAACTAGCTTTAATTAAGCATTCCTACTGGTTATTATTTGTTTTTCAAATGCCCCAGGGTACAATCACTGCTTTAGAGAACACTTGCCATAACAAATCAGCAACAAGTGCTCCAAAGTTTCGATTGTGTATTTAATGAAGCACTTATACAGAGTAGTGACCTCTTCTATATTAATAAAGTGGTTTCAGGACAACCTTTTGAATGTTTTGATGCCTTAAACGAACAATTATCTTACTTTTCTTCTAACCTGTGTCCTGTATTTTCACAAGTGGATGTATTAGAGCTTGAAAATAGTTTCATCTGACCCGGTGGTTTAAGGTGACCTAACATTTAATCGTCTCGGTAAACAAGCATAGTTTATGAGGCTGTGTGAGAAAAATGTCCGCCTCACCTCTCCGTATCCACACACCACCACCTGCTTGCCGCCAAACATGACGTCAGTGGTCCTCTTCAGGCTAAGGACAGAAACAAATTATGTCACAAGCGCCTCATATTTATTCAGACTGTGTGCAGCAGAGAGAGAGGTGTGTGTAATCATCCTGAAAACACTCTAATGAGGTTAAACAGGGAGAGTGTTTCATACCCGTCTAAGATGGACTCCCTGCAGCAGTAGAGGTTGTCAAACTTCTGCTTGGTCACCGAGTCGTTGACGTTCATGGCTGGGACACAGAGCTTTCCTGCCTTGGACAGCTGATACAACCTAAACACACAAATTAAAATGAAGAATGTGAGCTATGCTCATGTTTTAATTAATACCGCAAGGCTGCAAATCACAGTAAATCATTAATGGTGGTAACATTTTCACCACTAGATGGCGATGTTACCACACCAGAAGTCTGCGTCAGTGTGAGTAAACACTGACTTCTCATTTAAAATGCAGAGAACTGGTTTCATCTGAAGTGAATATTTGACCTTTGTGAGCGAGTCCCCACCTGTGCACGCCGGTAACACTCTCCTCTACGATGCCTTTGATCTTCTTGAACATGTTGGGGTACTTTTTATAGATCCAGTGAGTAAGGTCTCCACCGTCATCCAAGATCTGACGGACAATCGAGGAAGAAGACGAGCGAGGTTGAAGAGAAAGGGAGAAAGATTGAGAGAGGATGTTTTTAAAGAATTAAAGGTGAAGACGAGACAAAGAATCTGATTGATACGTGAAACGGAATCTTAAATAATCAAAATAACAGATCCCATTGCTTTATTCAGAATATATTGGTGCTACCATGTTGGGTTGCCAGCCTTCCACGTTGACACAGCGATCGATGCACCACCAGAAGTCGTCCTCTGATTCACCCTTCCATGCAAATACACTGAAACCTAGAAAGACACAGGAAGCGTTTTATGCCCAGCAGACAAAGTGTGAAACTGAAAAATAAGAAATCTGCAGGATGATATGAACATGAGAGAGACAGAGAGAGGAAGAAGCTTCTGAATATTTTAAGACCGGAGAGAAGAAAAGGGCAGGTGTCACACACTGGAAACTCCCAGGACACACACAGTCTTACCTCCCTCTGCCAGGGCAGCTGCCACTTCATTCTGGGTGGAGTAGATGTTGCAGGCCGCCCATCTGCACTGAGCCCCCAAAGCTGACAGAGTCTCCATAAGCACCTGAGGAAACGAGCCGAGAGGGTCAAAGTTTGACTGTAAAAGTGTATCATATTTGAGCTGTTAGTGTGTTTTTTCTACTCACAGCAGTCTGAGCAGTGATGTGGGTGCAGCCCACCACTTTGGCACCGGCGAGGGGCTTCTCCCCCTGGGCTCGCTTCCTCAGAGCCATCAGGGCTGGCATCTCTGAAGGGGAAGGAGCAGAGGAATCAGCTCGGTGGTTAAGGAATTCCCATCATTCATCCTTCTTCTAATACTTCATCATTAATCCAGCTGAAGGAGTTACAGGTGCAAAGTCGTGTGTGTGTGTGTGTGTAGCCTGCAGGGTTCAGCTGAGGCTGAGGTAATTAGGGAATGATGTGAATAAAGTGTGTTTATGTGTTGGTTCTTGAGTGTTGTTCTCACTTTGCATTGGCAGGGGACATATGGCCACACACACACACACACACACACACACACACACACAAAGACACACACACACACACACACACACACACACACACACACACACACACACACACACACACACACACACAGACACACAAAGACACACAAAGACACTCGCTGAATGTAGTTCGCCCTCACGTTTGTATTATTGTACTGTACTCTGATGTCACCTTACCATGCACGTATTCCATTTCACATTAAATAAAACTGTAAGGGTGGTAGGTGAGGTGGAGGTTGGTGTATTGATAAAGACTAATGTTGCTCCAATTAATACACAGACCAACCATAAACGTCATATTCCATCATGTTTTCCATCATTTCAGGTTCGACTAGCGCTCTTACTGTTGCATCCTTTTTCTGCAACTCTTCAACAGCACTTGACTGGAGAATCAGTGGTAGGGCTGCAACGATTAGTCAAAGTAATCCATTACGTTGATTAGGTTTCCCCGTTTTAAAGTGAGTGGTGACAGCCCTTTGGTTTACCTTGCTCTGCAATCTCGATCTCTCTGCGTCCGAAGTCGGCCTGTTTGATGTTTTTGATGCAGAAGTCTCCGTTGCCCTTGGAGTTCTTCTGCTGTTTGTCCCGAGGAGATGTCTCATCGTCAGAGCTGTCCGTGTACGACGCCGCTAAAAAAGAAAACACAGACATGGTCATTGTCAGTATGTCACACACAAAAAAGGTACAAAAGGCTCCTTTGTGAGGAATCCATGACACCTATTGATTGCTGTACTCTAGACGAGGATGGAGACGTCTAAAGAATGTCTTCTGAACTCAACAACGCTGCCCATCTCTTCACTCGGTGGATGGACAGCTATTTTATTTTTACATGACACCATAACTTTCTGAAGACTCACTGTAAATAAACCAGTGAAGTCATGTGCTGTGAATGGGATTTCTATCTGCTGGGATAATCTGGGTGCTAAACCTAAAGATAAATGCATGACTGTACTCCCAAACATGGGCCAAAATTTATGGATCAGCTAAGTCAACTTCAGCTGCTGGACAGCCATAAGTGGCATGAACAGAAGACCAAAGGAAAGGTGTGATTACTTGTGGAGGCCCAGATGTTTGCAGAAAGCAATCTAGAGGTGTAAAGAAGGTTTTTATTGAACTGGTTAACTGCCTGGACAAACTGGACCTAGCGGGCAGACAGCCTCCACCCAGATCTAAAGTTAAAGTACTGTCAGTCCATTTTTGGTTCAGGTCTGTGACACCAATCAGCTGGGCCTAAAATGATGCACCCTGACACACAGCGGCCTCGGCTTCACAAAGACAAAACATCACAGCCTCAATATCATTGTGTTGACAGCTAGCTCATGGATCAGTGCCCTCCCTTCACTCTCGCCTCTCAGGATTCACAGCGTTGGTATTAAATTCAACCCCCTCCCACTGGTCACTGCCACGTTGTCTGTCCCCAGATTTATGTTTTCAGCTGAAACTTAGTAAGACCGAGACAACAGCACAGCAGTTCTCTTTGAGTCTTCCAACTTTTAGTTTTACAAGTGAGGATAAAGTGTACTAAAGAAAGTAGGTGGAGCTGCTATTTTGCTTAAGATTTGTCCAGCGCAAGCGATCTACCGACTGACTCAGCGTGTGAGCACAAACTGGACTTCCAAGGGTCTTCAAGGTTGTGGTGACTGACGTCGCAGTTCAATTCCTGCATTTTCTTTGAGAGGATTATCTCTGCCCACACAAATGCTCATTAGGAGTTAATAAGAAAACAGTGTGCCACTGAAAAACACCAGTGAATTATTCATTGAGGATTTCTCTTCCACACCTGCCCCCACTTAGTCAGAGATCAGATTAGATCATTTCAGTTCTTAAATTACATATCTTATTGATACCATTGCTCCCACTATGGCAAAGATAGTCTCTTAAAGAAGTTTTATCCAATTTGCTGACTTGATTGGATTTCTGGCACTGGTCTGAATCTTTTTTGAAGGATTAATTGCATATTTGAGCGTACTATAAGGAAACAGGGAGTTCCCCAAGGCTCTATTCTCAGGCCTCTTCTGTTCTGTCCATGTCAGATTATGTAAAACAACAAAATATCATCCCATAATTATGCAGACACATATTTATATAAGGATATCACCAGGTGACTATGGTCTCATACAAGTACTGAGTATCAGTGATTCGATGTGCCAAAATAACCTCAAATGATATAACAAAATAGTCCTATAATAAATAGTTGAACCACCAAAACAATCAAACAACTGACTTTTTCAAATTTTCTCTTGGTTTATGAAAGTACTGAATAGTTTTGGGCCAGAATACATTTCAGATCTACAGCTCCGTTATGAACCGCACAGACCTCTCAGATGGTCTGGGACAGGTCTGCTTATTTCCCTCAGAGTCCAAATTAAACATGGGGAAGCAACATTCATTCCATAAAATGCAAGACCTAGTCCAACTTAAGCCTTTAAAGACTTTTCACTGAATTTTATTAAATTAAATTTAGGGCTATATATTCATATCTTGCACTGCACTGTGATTTTATTCTCCTTAATTAGTTTTGTTCTATTTAAGTTCACCTTCTAGTTTACTGTGTCTTAATGATTTTAAAATCAAATAAATTTGCCTCGCCTTAGCCAGAACTTTAAGGTTTCAAAGTGCAGGAAAAAACATGCCCAAAAATGTGCCTTTGGTTTCTTTACTGTGAATAAAGCCTGTACTTTTCCCCAGCCCTACAATTTGTCTTTGGAAGGCTGCAGATTCTGCACCGCACCGAGTTCAATTGATTATAAAGCTGTCTGCAAAACCTCTTCCACCAACAGCGCTACTCCGACCTCTTTCCAATACAAGACAGCAGCAGAAACATACGGTAAACACAGCACAAATGTGTTTTATCACTTGCACAGAAAAGAGAAACATGACATTGAGAGGTATCCGTATCTGTCGTATCACCTCTGTGAGGTATAAACAGTAGTGCCCACAGCATATGGATGCCGCCTTCAGGCTGACTCACTACACAGATGTGGTCCTTCTTATGTAGAGTAGGTAGGCCATGCCAATATTCCTGGCACCACCTTCCCAAAATGACCGTGAACCAGCACCAGATAAGACGGCTACGGCTACGCTGCCAGCACTGTAACAATAGTGAAGTCAAAGAACATGATGTACTGTACCAGGAGGGGGAAGGCAATAATCCATGAGTGTACCATTTTCTTTTTAAATCTCCCATCTGTACTGATAGGAGGAAAGGGTGGGGGAAGAGTGTGAGCTGAAGAGATCTTAGAGGTCATGAAGGGTGGATGAAGTGATACTTGCAAAGGATACTGGGACAAAGCCAAACACAGTGTGCTGGAAGAGGAAACATCTACATTCCTCTTGGAAATCGTCCAAAACAAAAGGTTAGGCTCACTTCTTACTGACTTTAGACTCCCAGATTATTTCCATTTTCAAACTTCAGCCCCAACTGACTCAAATGACATTACTTGAACTTACTTATTTCTCAGACTCAGTTCACTTTAAACAACCTTTTCCCCACATATATAACAGTACCTCCCAAGTCCTGAGTTTGATGTGTAAAACTGGTGGAGTTTCCTTTTAAATGTGATGTGATGACTCCACAATAATTTGGGTATTCTCACAACAACAACAACACTTTCTCCACCACCTTATGTGATACTCTTATGAAACAAACACCAAAGTAGTATCTTGGCAGAAGTACTGCTGGTGTGTTCAGTGTGTCCTCGACACTGTGGGAACCATCAGAGAAATAAGAAGCACTCCGGTGAAGGACTTATGGGAGAAGACAGGGAATCAGGAGAACGGAGGGGGTTCAAAAGGGGCTGCACACATTTCTGAAAGCAGCACTGACACATTTCACTTAATTTGCGATTGCTGTTGGTAACAGTAGATGTTACCAGGACAGACAAAAAACGAGCCTGTCAAATCACTGTGTGAAATAAATGCAGGCTAAGTGCTCTCTCATCGCTGTCTCAATATCGAGAAAGAAAAAAAAATATCCAGGTCATTAGTTTAGTCGTGATCTGACAGCCACAGGCTGGAGAGGAAGGTTCTTGCGAGGTAGAGTGATTTAATGAGCCCTGATGTGTTTGCAGGAGGGAGGTGAATAAGAAGAAGGTGAGAGGAGAGAAGAGAAAGGAAGGGAAGACGATAGCAAGATGTTTGTTGGAGGGGAACAAATCTTTCACCTTAGAAAGCAACCCTATATCACAGGTGCCAATTTTAATCTCAGGGGGAAGTTGATTAGAATATTTTTCCAAACCAGCGTGAACACAGGGATTATTTGATGTGACATGTTCAGACAGTGAACACTAGCAAGTACCTTCCTCTGTGATTTCTGTATATTATATTTAAAGCATTAACTAAGGCTCTTTTTCTAAGAAACAATATAGAAAGTTCTCCATTAGCCTCGTGCCAAACCACATTGATGTGTCTCAGCGACTACGTCACAGCAGTGTGTCTTGGTGCTGCTGTGATCCGGCTTGGTAGCCCGTGACGGGTCGGCCCTGCCTACCCTTCAGCGGGAGACGAGAGGCAAAGCTGTGGTCACCTCTCCCCTGGTCACCTCGCATTATCTTGCTGTGCACTGGAAAAAACACTGCTGACCCCTTGTGGCTGTTCACGGCATGGCTCGGTGCGATTATCTCTTCAACTAAGCCCTATATTTAAGCAGTTACGGGTCGAGTGAGTGAGAGTTTTTATTTAAGGAACAAAACATCGTGTTTTGGTGATGCTTTTCTACAAAAACATGTGGTGGCCACAGGACTAAAAATGTTTCATCTTTTCTGAGGGGTCACATTACGGCCCTCCACTAATACTGACTGAGAGTCCATTTGTCCATCTGCCATCTATCTGTTTGTCCTTCATATTTTGCCAATAGAAACAAAGCTGTCCAAGCAGTATGACACACACAGATTAATTCATCACGTTAATGGTGTCATTGGAACATCCATGCCCTGCGAATGACCCTGACGCACAGCAGTAACAGGAAGAACAGTCATAGCCGAAGCAGCTTAAACAGTACGTAAACAAGAACAGGTTTATTCATATCAGACTCATCTTGATGCTATGCTACTATTTCTCAACACTGAAAGCATGAACTTTTTTCTGGCACTTGGTTCGTGTTTCCTTTTGACTTTGTTTACAATCTGGTTATTATCGTTGTCCTGTAGTCATCTGCACCTGGCTGAGAAACAGTCCAGCACCTAACCCTGAAGTCGTCCAGTCGTCATGCTAAGCTAACTGTAGCCTCATATTAAAGCAACTCTCAACTCACTCTCTCTCTCTTGTGGCAAGTCAGAGGATATGGTGAGAATGGTTGGTTTAGTGTGAGAATGTCTGATTGGTTTTGTTGAAAATGCTTCTTCATCATCACAATTAGAGAGAGAGAGAAAAAAAAAGATTAATCAATAAGCCAATCACGCGTAAACTAAGTGGCAAATATATTGATAACTGATTAATCATTGTTTAAGCAAAATTGACAAATATCGGATTGTTCCAGCTTCTCAAATTTGAGGCTCATTTTTGCCAGGTTTGTTTTATTTGACCATCAGTTCAAAATCCAACTTGAATAAAGCACCTCAGGTGGAGGTAACTTAAGATATTTCATTATTTTCTTACAATTTTACAGACCAAACATTCATTTTTTAACTCTTTAGAAGAACAAACATGCTCTCAAACCCTTTGTGGCCGTAAATATGTAACATTGGCGGCTGTTCTAAATGGATTTTGGACATTCATACATAGATGACTTGTACGTAAATGTTCCTTACAGCTGTTCTCTCACTGCTACAATCATGGAGAGGACTGTGGATTCTGTTCAGTTTCAACCGCACCCAAGGCTTCCCAGCTCTCCCCCTCTTTCTTTCTTCCTCTCCCTCTCCGGTACACCAGCAGCTAATCCTCTAACACAGCTGAGAGTTTCACATGAACCGGAGTGTGAGAGTGTGAGAATGAGAGCTTGAGAGAAAACGACAACCGAGCCAACTGTTTTTCCAGGTGGAATATTTCTGTATCTGTGGTGTTGTATTGGAAACATGTCTGATAAGTAGTGAGGTGTTGAGGTTGAGCAATATGGAAAGTGTGTGTTTACCTGAGCTGTAACTGTCTGTGGACGACTGGGAGATTGAACGGGACAGAGAGCGTCGGCCGATCTTGGAGGGACGCTTGTTGAATTCCTGTTTCTGGTCCGCAAACTGGATCTGCTGGCAGATGGAGGGAAAGCAGAAGGAGGCGGAGATCAGGACTGGACTGCGTTTATGTCCACATGAACATTTTAACAACTTATCTTTGTCATAATGAATCTTTAAAGTGGGCACATGCAGACAACAGAACACACAAACACACACAGTTGTCATACATTAACTAGGGTTATGATGAAACTCAAAGCTAAGCATTAAGAGGAAACTTGAACTGTGTCTTTAATGACTCCATTTCTGTTTTTCCAGGTCATGTTGGGTTTATGTAAGGACGGACTTTTTTTCCAAATGAACAGAACAACTAAGTCTTTGTAGAGATGAGAAAGAACACAAAATACATAGGAGAAAGGCCTGATAATAAAAATAGAAGAGACAGAACAAGTACACTGCCATCTTCAAGGAAGGAGCGCAGCTTCGAGTTTGTTCTGACTTTAAAAGATAATGGGGACAATGAGGCCATTATCAACCATCGACAAGGCCACACAGCTGACACAAGGTACAACAGTTCATTCTGGTTCTCCGAAATGGTGTGACACTGTAGTCAGGCCACACACGGACTATCGCCTTGTTGATCTTTCCGCTATTACACCAATAGCTTGGCGCATCATAATTCATGTACTGATAATATTACAGAGGATGAATAGCTGACTTATTGCTACCATAAAACCATGCAACATCTGAGAGAAGTTGTTCAATCTTTCTGTACAGATATGCAGTAGAAAGATGAGATTTTTCCAATGCCACAGTCCTCTGACGGATGTGAATGATTTGATAAAAGCAGCGAACAAGTGTCATTCATCGTTCATTTCCATTCTCCTGGATGAAAAAAAAAAAAAAAGACTGTCCTTGAGTGTGACGCAAGCAAATATTTTCAGGTTTTTAATCAGAGAGAGAGCGGGGAGGGGGACAAATCTGACATTCAGTCACATCCTCTGGGTGCGACTGTGTGGGGAGTCTTCATTCATTCTCACAATGTGTGAGAGTTTCAGTAAATGACACAAAGGCCATTTGTGCGTAACCATCAATCATCATCAAATCATCATCAGGATGAACTTTTTTTCTCATTACTGTATCCTGCCCTTTCCTGGACACTTCAGTTTACATAACATTTAGTCACTTAGCAGACACTTTTATCCAAACTGACTTAAAAAAAGGGGGAGGGGGAAACAACTGTCTGAAAGATGGATCTTCAGGAGGTTTTTGAAGGTAGAGAAGGACGCCCCTGATCTGGTAAGACCTTCCACCAACCGAGAAAAGTTTGGATTGCCCCGAGTGCACGGATGGCAAAGCCAGGTGTCGTTCACTGGAGGAACGCAACAGTCGGGAGGTATGAGGCCGCCCAAGTAGGTAAGTGTGAGCACTGGACCTTTCCAAACTGGACTTCTCAGAGCACAAAAGAATCAACCAAATCCCATAGAGACAAGTAAGCAGTTTCCTGAGACTTAAGTTGTTAAAATTCAACGCAAACTAATGTACAACCTGCTGAGTTTTCACTTCACAAGCTTCATCCAGAACCTCCAGAAAGTGATGCCACCCTCCATTCCTCTTCTCTTCTTACCTTTTTCACACAGGGCTCACTGCTTTCCCCATTCTTTTTCTTCTTCAGCATTGCCGCATGTGTGACGAAGTTGCAAAGTAACATCTGATTCGAGGCCTTTGTGTATTGAGGGGGGGACCTCCTCTTTCAAGGTCTGATCATTTTACAGGCTCTTCCTCCCTCTGCCTCTTTTCAGCCTCCGCTTTCCTGCAATCCAGCCCAAACTGGTCCAACCATGTGCCGGCAAACACAATGCAACGAATTGTTTCCCCCCTTCCCTTCGGTTTTTTCCTCCCTCTCTCCCTCTCTCCCACCTCTGTATTCTTATTTAATTGTTGATTGTTTAAGAGATTGGGTTACCAGAGTTTCTGGTATCAAAACCAACGCCAAATTTTGCCCCTGCTGACTCAAGATTGTTGCGATGTGTAGTGTTAGACTATTGAAAAGGTGACGGAAAACTACTGAATGCTGAATTTACTGCTCAACATCTAAAGTGGAACAAAAGAACAACTTGTATCCAAAAACGCTGTGAGTTCTTGCCAGTGATAAAAACAAAACACCAATTAATCAAGGCATAAGATACAAAAGGGAGCCAGAAAACTCTCAAGAGGAAGAGTGTATAGCAACGCTACCAGTTCTGTGATGTTGTACACAGTGCTGCTTTGAGCTAAATGCTAACAACACCACGGTAACATGCGACAATGCTAACAGGCTGATGTAGCAGATATTTACCAAGCAGCAACCTCTGTGGCTGTGAAGTGAAACCAATGTGGAAGTGCCAAAAACTGCAGTTCCTCAAACGTCCACTTGAGGCTGGCTACAAAATGAGTCAGTCTCTGTAAGTCTCTGTAACTAATTTCCCCGTTCATGACAACTGTACTGAGTTTAAATTTTATTTTATATAACTCACCCATTCAAATTATATTAAGGCTTAAAGTAAACCTATGGATGACGTTATGCATATGCAGTCCATTCTTTATACTGTCAGTGTATACACCACCTTAGCGTAGCATGTTATCATACTAATTCGCACTTAACACAGTATGGGTTAGGCTGATTGGGATGTTATTAGCTTTGCGGGTATTTGGTCACAACCTAAAACTTTTGACAAACTCAAATTTTGGCTTGATGGTGGCGCTAGATGCCAAATGGAGACAACAATTTCATGACAATCCATCCAAGAGTTGTCATTCAAAAACCACAAAATGTCAACCTCATAGTGGTGTTTAGAAGATTACCAAACGTCTTAAGGATACGTCCTCTGGGGAACATGAATATCTACTATAATTTTCATTGCAATCTAATATTTGTTGAGATATTTTAGCCTGGATTAAATGGTTAAACCGAGAGACCAGACCACAGATTTTACTTGATGAAACAAATTGATGCACCTTGGAAAGACAGTTCTACCATAAGACTGCTGTGCATTGTTCAGGAGGTGACAATAACAGTGAACCCTTTAACCAGCTATAACAGGGCACTGGTCTCTTCAGGTTTATCGGATGAAGGTTAGATGAGGAGCTTTAGGAGCTCAGGGTTGCAGTGAAGGATTGAGGGTCATTTTGGGTGCTCAGGAGGAGGGCATACAGGGGCTTATGACATGTTTTTGGGACAAGATTACCACAGGTTAGCTCAGGCCTCAGAACAGCGCGTACAGCCAGAGAAAAATGTTGTTTATTGCTGCGTAAAATGAGAGCAAGTCAGCGAAGGACAGAAAGGTAACCTGTTCTGCTCGAATACATACAGTATGTATAATCAGGAGGTGCAGATTTTCACTTATAACAGTGCGTATGATCTTTACTTTTACAGTATATTTGACAGAAACAGACAAAAACATCTTTCATGTGCTGCTGTGAAAATTCACGATTCATTTCAAGACAGTGAATGAGTGGATGCTCTTATCCACAGATGCTTACAATAACACACAGTCAGCTGTTCAGCCAGCTTACTACCACCGAGTCTGAGTCTCTGTCTTTATGAATGAAGTGTCACATGCTGGCATGATAAAGATAATTACTTGACAAGCATTAATCAAATCTGGATGACCTGTGCTAACATTACAAACATGACTTCATAGTGACCTGACATGACAAAGCCGATGTCACAGAGAGACTTATTATGGCTTGTGTAAGAGCGGCACTGAGGACAACTAATGGAGACAGCAACACTCTGCTGCTCCCGTACTAGCACATCAGAGAAGTGCCACCTAGGAATAAATCTATATACTCGACATGTAAAATGCTACTTTCCAAAACACTGGATGATATTTTGGAAAAAAAAAAAAATCATTATGTGGAGTTCATTCAAGCTAAATTTAGAGAGCAGCTGGAGGCAGAAATGCCATGTCGTCAGCGGAAACCCTCCTAATATTTACAGCATAGCTGGGTCTGATTTTCATTTTATAAAATTGAGAACACCGAGGCAACTCAGACAAGAAAGTTAATTTTTTTGGTATCAGATCAATTACAGGATTGTTCTGTGTCCATCTATCCTTTTTAACTTCTTTGACATTTGCCATCTTCCACCGTCTCTCTGAGCTTATGCTGCACTCCTTTACATTATGGATGGTGACTGATTGGGAGGCTAATGACATGTGAATAATGAATGTTAACCTAATACTGGGACAAATGGGAGCTCACCTAAAACTGCCACCTTTCAACTCAGCTGTGTGTGTGTGTGTTTTGGTAGAGCTGTTAAAACTTTTCTACTTGTGTGAAACACAGTAGCAGTGGCCACATTAGCAGAGCGGCTGTGGGATACTGGGAGTGAAGCCAGGTGTAGGCAGTCCCTCTGAGGTGAACTGTGTTGGTTTGCAAGAAAGACTTCAGACAGCATGTCCACACTTGTTGACGCGAGTAGTCTTATACGGACGCGTGTGCACACCGCCGACGATAGCTCCCCAATGTTGCTAAGCAACTGACACCGTTTCAAGGGCACACACTAGGTCTAAAGTGCTAAAAACAAAAATAATAAACTACCCAGCCAGTGTTGCATTTCCCTTTCCTGTGTTTGCATTGAAAATAAAACCACATTTGACACCTCAAACAAATTTACACTGGGTGAACAAACTCCAACATGCTCAGCACCTGATCAGGAAAGGAGTCAAGTACGTCAGAATTTTAAACTTTGATACAATACTTGATATCACTTTCAATACCACAGCAAAAAAAGAAAAGTCGCAAAATAGCATAATTGTGTTCTTTGGTTTGAATTAAACACCTACACGGAGTGCTGGTACAGAATAAGTTACTCGTTCTGTTGATTCCCCTCCTGTTGTTTTACTGGGTAAAAATTAGATTGTAGATTTCTTTTTTGTTCCTTTTGCTACTTTAGATACTATTAAATGATAGTATTGTGTCGAAGTATCAACACTTCTGACAACCTTGCGGAAAACCAGAGCGTTTTGCCCGCCACACTTTGTTAACTTGCTCAGATTCCGGCGTTTTCCTTGGTTTATGTGCTTCTATCTATCTAAATATGATGCGGGATACTCATGGTGTCCGTCAAAAGACAGAACAGCTGCATATTCTCAGTGGAGACGAGCGGAGAGACGTTTCTGAAACAGACCGCGTCGCTTCTGGTGGGGTTTGAAACACTGACAAGAACGGCTATGGAGCTAGCAGCAGCGGCATCACATCCTTGCCTGGTTTGAATTTGGCCTTGGTGGTAACCAAGCTAGAGGTGAAAGATAAGTGAATTTTCCAAGTGTGTGTTGGGGTGAGGTAGAGGTGATGGTCTAAGCCCAACCACCAAATAACCGTATCCATTTTGATGTCCATAAGCTGTGCACAGAACCCATGCCAGAGCAAATGCAATGTTCCATCTGCTTATTTAACTCACTGACACCCAGAAAATTTAAACCCAGGCTGCTGCCATAATCAGCACTTCCGCCCTCCCCTGCTGAAGGTCACGGTTTGTTCCAATTCTGTGGTAAACAGTAATGTTTCAGGACAGGGCAGAGGATAGCTGAACAACAAGCTAGCCGAACGCCATGGGATCTGCGGCCGAGGGCAGGGAGAGCGTCTGGGCCGGCTTGGTGAAACAACAGAAACCCCCTCTGGGCGAGAGAAAAGGAAAACAAACAGGCACAGATGTACTGAAGCAGCAAATGTGATGAGATGTGATACTGTACGGGTTCCCCCGCAGCCATTTAGTGGAGAGGCAGCTCGTCCCCCTGAGCTGCTAAAATCATCAGATATAAAGTCATTCGTTATATGTTTATATACCACATTCTACTCCTGAGTCCTCACAGGAGGCGTTAAAATTGTTGACAAACATATGAATAAACACAGCTGAACTAGTGCGTTATAATTTAATATACCGCTTGTAAATGCTAATATAGGTAAAAACTGAAAACCATACAATAACTGTAGCAGTAGCCAGTTTTTTGGTACCCTAACCACCACCATGAATACTCTGCATTACCTCGGTATGCTTAGATTCTCCGCTTCTCTCCATCGTCTTTAGAGCCACCAGGTTAACGCACTGCTCATTTCCTTTACAGCCAAAAATTCAAATCACAACCTCTGATTCAAACTGCACAGGAACGCAAACTTGTGTTAAATCTGGAATACCAAAAAAATAAAAACGTTTCTCTCCGCTTTAACCGACTGTACCTTTGTAAGAGGCGGAGAGAACAAAATATTAACTACAGACGCTGTAGCAAAAACAATGCAAGGAGGGTAGATTCGGTTACAGGTACGGTTGTGTTTGTGTATGAAACTTGAATCTCGTGCGGCAAAGAGGTAGCACATAGCTCTTTTGTGAGAAGATTACTTCAGAGCTACCTGAAAAACAGCAAGGTGGTGAATGCTAAGGTGAGAAACAACAATAAATAAAACAGCTGCAAGGCAACTTCGGGTGAAACGCTTCGCTCTGATTGTCAAGCAGAAAACATGCCGAGCTGCCCTCTGCTCTTAAACCTTTGGCATTACTTCAAGAGGAAAAAGAGTTTGTCCCCAAAAAAATTAATGTTTAGCTAAAAGGTTTCAACGTCTTTGCAGGCAAGCATGTTTGGCTGAACATCAGCACTGAACGGCTTTACGTTAACGGGGCTCTCGAACACAGCAGCTTGACGTCCTCTGATGTCAGTGATTGATGAGCGAACAGGAAAGCTCGCTCTGGCGAAAACACATTGTAACCAAATGTGCAGAGGCCTGACGTCACGCACACACATTTTTCTTTGGCTTGTGTTTAACCGGGTCGAGTCCGCTCTGTTTCCAGCGGACTCAGCCGCAAACCCAACAGTGGCTGTGAAAAGACGAGTAAATAGGTCACTTAGTTTAATGCTGGCCGGTGAGCGACCTGTTGAGATTAAGGGTTGAGCATAGGGGCAAATTCTTCCTATTAGCCAATGTCGCCTGGCGGGTATTGAGGATAGAGGGCTGTTGGTTGTTTCTGGACACAGGTGTTACCAATGATACTAATTAAGGTTCAGTTCCATTCAGGTCAAACAGAGTCAGGGTGCTGCTGTGGTGCGTGTTGGCTCACTGGAAAGGCTCTGCTGCACTAAACGGTACTGAACCTTAATTAGTATCATTGGAAACACCTGTGTTGACCCCGCTATTTCATGTCAAGATGGCCGCTGTGAAAAAGGTCTATTGCTTGTACTTTCTCCTGTGTTGACTATACTTACTGCTCCTGTAACAAGTGAGTCCCCCCCCCGGTGTGGCGTCATAAAGTCTATCTTATCTAATCTTATTATATCGCTGTCGGCATGCTGCTATTCTCTGACATCCTGTGTTGTTTGGAAGATTTTTCTCTCTTCCATGTTTTCTAATAAACAAATTAAAAAAAATATATAAAAAGACTTTATTCAAATATTATTGGCTAATCTAATTGAAGAAAAAAAAAAACAATCAGGCCGTCATTTAAAGGTTGTTGAACATGTATTATCTTTGACATACTTCACATTTACTTTAGAGTATTAGAGCTGAAATACTTTTAATAATTCAATACCCATTTAAGTCATATTTTTAAACCAAAATACCAAATATAGAAATAGAGAATTGAATATCTTTTGGTTTTGGATAAGCTGTTTGAAAATGTTGCCCTGGACTCAGGGGCAATGGGAAGTTAGTTGCAGCCCTGTATAGGATCATTTGTAAAGTTAATAATTGAGGGAATTAGTTACTAATTAAGTGCATTAATCATTGTTCTACCATTCTTTGTTTTCCCTTCTGTTAGCATGTATAGCAGGAGAAGGAGCTGATTGTTTTCCAGCAAGAGGAACCATTAGATTCAGACAGATATTTTACAACAAAAAAAGCTTACACTGTGTGTATTCAGCTGTAACTACAGGGATGCAAGCTTGTATGATGTTAAAGACACACAGAAATGTCTTCACAGCTGTGTTATCTGCAGGGTTTCCATGCATGTGCCATGTGAAAATTCCCTCCAAATTTCTGCAAACATTTTGGTTACTCAAAATAAAAGTTCCCAACTCGACAAATTAAAAGAAAAAAACATTTGTATCTCCGTATATGAGCTTTTCCTCTGCTTACACAGCTTGCTTTTTTTTTTACTCCTCCTCAAGTCCTTACCAGACCAGAAGAGATTCATCTTCTGTGTGTTTCCACACCTGTGTAGGAAGGAACCCGATCCTAATCAAACACAATGGGGTCGTGGGATGAAGCGGAGACCCCTGCGGTAACCCAACGCTGGGCCTCTTGAGCTGTCAGCTGGGTCTGTGGTCCTCTCTAAAGCCCTGCACAGGTAAACATGTCCCCGCTGACAACACTTGGTATGATTTAAACTGAACTACAACAAGATAAACAAGGCTAAATGCAATATATATGAAACTCTGTTGATTTCATCCACATGGTCCTTCATTTAGTGGCCAAGAGACAGCAACGGTTACCTCATAAAGCTACTCATACATTTGGTAAACTTATATTACTTAATATTCTGCAGGCCGACGGTAAGAATGACTCAGAGGCTGCTGCTGACAAGCTCTTGTGAAGCGGTAATGTACCGGAAAGAAAATTGAAATGTGATGATGTTCATTACGTGAAAATGACCGGCTTGCTCTGGCTTCATTAGACTGAAACCATTATATCCCCCCACACAGCCTTGCCTTGTTCAGCTCCCCAACAGTTCACCATCACCTTGAACCGGTCAACAAGGTCATGTGTGCATGGTTAGGTTTTCCCTGCATGCTTCCTGCTGGTCTCATGTTTCTGATTCATTTCTTTGTTTACGCCACCCGCTGTGCTGCGCGGTTTCTTTTCATTTCCAAGCTTCAGGCTGGAGCTGTGCGCGTCTGCGTGACTACACGGGCTGAAAAAGTCGGTGATTCCTTCCCGTCTCATCTGTCATCATATAAGCAGACGTGCACTGATATACAGATATTTGTATGCAGTGCTGTGTTCTACAGCAGTTCGGATATTTGAGTGTTTACTCCAGGAAGGAAGGGAGGATTGTCTCAGGTGAATTGAGGACAATATAGAAGAGAGTCAATATAATGAGGCTAAAAGAAGACTCGACTGTCTCTCATCCTTAAATCATATTTTAAAAACACTCTCACTTTACCGCCTCGAGGCCTTTAAAGCCGAAGAACATCCACGATTGCTGCCCTAAAGATGCTGATCATCAGCTGTGACAGTTTCTACCTCAAAGAGCTGCCATTCAACTCCCCCTGCACTCAAAACCAAAGAGCCATTGTCCAGAGAGACGAAACCGAATGTGAGAATCGCTGTGTTTGTCTTTGTGTCAGGGACACTGAGACCCCGTGTGCAGTGAAATCTCGTCTGACTGACATCTGATTGTGAGTGTGCGTTTCCCTAGATGAACAACACACTGCTAACAGCTGCGTTTTCTAATGCAGTCCGCTGTGGCGATGACGCATTTTTCTATTGAACTCAATATGAATGGACAAGAAACTATGGCACATTGAATAGAACATATAGGACCTACAATGGCTCCAGCTTCACTCCTAAAGATTTATGTTACTTGGCTTTGTGGTTGCCATAATAAATTTTGAATTAGTTGCGGGATGCTGGCTCCAAGTAGACAAAGAATCCAGCCTTAGGTGCTCTGGTTGTTATGTTGACGACATCTAAATGATGTCACAGCTGCCGCCAACACGCCTATGGATAACTTTTGCTTGTAGTATTTTCCTGTGCATCCAAATCCAGATGTGTTGTTGCCCTGCTCAAAATGGTCCCCACTAAGGAGGCATGGCCACCATCGCCCTGCGCTTTGGAGCCCTTTAGGACCAGGATTGAAGCGCCACCAATCACCAGTCTCCAATTTGAAGATCTATGTAACCGCCTGACAGTCATGGCAGCTTTTGTTTTGCGTCAAGTTCGCCTTTGTGTTATACTTTACACATCTATTTATTTTTATAATCAATCTGAATTCCAGAAAATAAATAACTTGGTTTTACCAAATACAGCTGGTATTATATTGCTTCCTTTCCCCTCACGAGCTGGGACGTAACAACTGATCATGAACGTACGGTTAGGTAAGGCCATCGGATACAAAAATCTGTAACATGCAAATAAAAATCGCCTGTTTGATTTTGTTTTTTTGTTATTGACCAAATGGTTACAGCACATCATTTGGTGACTTAAAAACTGGAGTCAAATTAGGCCAGGCCAGCAGAGACCCGTGCCAAGGTCCTTTGTGATGAAACCCAAAGGGAGAATGGGGAAATAAGTATTCTCCATCAGGGCCTGTGGGAAGCTGGCTGTTTATACCTCCTCGATGCTGCTCCCCTCTGGGGGGAACCCAGCCTCAATCACTGGCAACACAAGCTGAGCTCTAGCCAAAGAACACTCACCGAATGTGTGTGTGTGTGTGTGTGCCAGGAGTGGGCATTAAACAAGAAAAACTCATTTATCATTCTGGTTTATGCATTTTCTGCATTGTTAATAATCTTGACAGAAATCTCAGCCTGATGTGAATCACCTTATGACTTGGCATTCATTTTACAGTAACAAATGGTGTGAAAAAGTATTTTGCATTCTTGTGTGCACATTTTTCATCTTTGGTATCACATTTGTATGAGAAAATATTGTAAAGATTACTCAAAAAACGATACACGAGCCCTTCATCATGACTGGATGAACATCACTGAACCAAAACCAAACACAACGCACCAGTGACCCATTTCAGTGTTAACTAAAAACATGGATTGCTACCACAGTATTTTGAGTGTTGTGTCAACACCTGCTCCATTCTGGGAAGCTTGCACAAGCCAGGAAATCTCATATTACCATACAGACACAAAGTCTGTGTCGGTGATGGGAGGATGATTGTGTTGGCACCAAATCGCTCAGTCAGTCTTGTGATGCGCTTTCCATCCAGAAGCCTAATTGTTAAAGTGTGTAATTTGTGGAGAAGTCTTCGGGTCAATGAGGTTATTTTAGAAGACAGCATGACCGCTAATATGACGGCTGTCAACGTTTCTGGTGGACAAACTTTTCAGCCACAGCCAACTTTCACCAGTAAATCGTCAGTGGTTAACGTTAATGCTCCATCTTTTTTTTTCCCCCTCCCCACAGCGCCCCACAACTGTCCATGTGATGACAGAGGTATAAAAGATGATGACTAAACAAAGTTTACAGGCAGAGAAGATCAGACAAGCCAAGCGCAAGGATGAGTACTCTCAGATCAAAAAGTACCAGTGGGCTTTTAATAGCTTTATGTTTGGATGTCGTCTGCCAGAAAGGACCTAGAAAAGTGAGTGAGAGGCATAAAAAGAAAAAGAAAAAAGAGGCACAGAGAGGAGAAACATGTCCTGTTAACGGCTTAACATTATAAACAAACGTCTGCAAATATCTTCAAAGCTAAATCCTAAAAGTGCTTCTGCCAGACAGTACCAAATCTGGGAGCAATTTAAGAGAGAGAAGAAAAAAAGAAATGCAGGCATGCAACGTTACAAAACGCTCTGAGGAAAAAAAAAAGACGAAGAAAACGGAGCCAGGAACTGTAAAATGAACATAAAAATACTGCACAGTTGATATGAAAATCAGAATGCAACTTATTTCAATTACTGGGAGCAGACACAAAATATCCTGACTGTCGGCTCCTAGTAAGGGTCAAGCTAAAAAAAACCCCACTGGATCCTACATTTCCCACAATGCAACTCATTAGCACAAATTTTTCGGCCATGGCCTCATAAAAATATGCAAAATTTCAGTCAATCTCTCACTCTATCTAAAATGTATGCTGGCTTCTTCGCCTTGGCTACCATCTCTGCCACTAGACAGCTAGCCTCCGGTGGTTTCTCTGTCACTTTTGCACACTTCATCACTTGCTCTTGTCAGTTGTGCGGCTGAGAAACGCCACATTTAACACTAATGAGTTGGCAGCCATGATCGACATATCGGGTTGAAGTGAAACTTCTTAAGAAATGTGCACGCATGCACCAGTGCACACGCAGACACAGGCCTGCTGGCAGTCACAATAAAGCGTCTCCGTCCAGCCCAGACCATCATATCTTTCCTCGGGCACAAATAAATATCAGCCATGTGTCATTTTATTATCAGAAGGCTCATAAAAAGAATCTATTGGCAGCACAGAGCAGTCAACACACCTGGATGGAAAAGTATATTCTTGCGACATCTCTCTTATACGTTTGGCCTTGGCTCTTAAGGCAGCGGAAGTCCTTTAGGCCTACATGAGAGGCTGACGGACTGACAAAGCAACGGATGTCTTGTTTTTCAGCTCTCCCACACACAGCGCTCGGTGGTGGACGTGCGCTTGTTCATGCTTTTTAGTCACTTCGCTCTTCATTTCCCCCCCTCCTCCTTTCCTACTGCCACAACATTCCTGATTAAATACAACTTGACAAACTGGAGAGCAGACCACAGTTTATTATGTGCATGCTTCTAGGAAGCCCTTGGATGGCAAATCAAACATTCGTGCGCGTGCTTTCAACAGCTATTCCTGTATTACTATTGTGGTTTAAGGAAAAACAGACAGGAGCAGTCGCGGAGGTGCCCATGTTTTTCCTCCTCCTGTCTTTCCACGACACTAATTGAAGCTACATCAAACAATCTCAGCTAGCCAGGGATACGGTGTCCTCTGATTCAACTCGCAGGGCATCAATGTCTGAGGATGAAAAACGCACGGCTTCACAGCAGGGTAGATATACAGGTCAGCTTCCAGGCTTTTATATTATATATACCTGCACAACACGTACAGCTGGAGGATATTGTTGTCTGGTGCAGCTCACCATGACAGAGCTGACAGGCACACTGCTGGTGATCGGCTGACAAATCGATGCTGCCGTTTCTGTTGAGTGTAGGACAGCCTGTTACGCCTCAGGCCATGCTGGCCCCCCTGGACGTTTGTTTCTGTGTTGAACACCGCTTTATACATTTATAGTGAGCACAACAGATGTTATTAGAGCTGTGTCTTTTTTGTTATGTTAATGCATTTACCCACCGGACAAGACAGGGACCCGTTACCTCTACTGTTGCGCAGTAGGTTTTCAATTTAACTGCTGTCGACAGTTTTCACCACAGTCCATTAAATCTCTCTGCCCATCAGGGGGGCAATGTGCATGTGAGAGAGAGAGAGAGAGAGAGAGAGAGAGAGAGAGAGAGAGAGAGAGAGAGAGAGAGAGAGAGAGAGAGAGAGAGAGAGAGAGAGAGAGAGAGAGAGAGAGAGACAGAGACAGAGACAGAGACAGAGAGACAGAGAGACAGAGAGACAGAGAGAGAGAGAGAGAGAGAGAGAGAGAGAGAGAGAGAGAGAGAGAGAGAGATCTCCGGCGTGTGCACCTTTTGTCTGCGTAATGATCGAATTTGTGCGCGTCACTGGCACTTTCTGTACCGCTGAGTCAACACATTATGAAACACGCAGAGTGACTTTTCGTGATGAGGAGCTGATCAGTCAGACTGAAATAAAAAGCAAGACCACAAGAATAGCGAGACAAACTCCTTTAATCTGCACCGACACATCAGTGTGTTTCAGATTCGACCATAAATAAATGGCTCACAAACGGGGGATTTAAAAGAATATCCTGCAAACATGTACTAGTATCCACCTGAAAAACAACGCTATATAATTTATCTGGTTGGCGACAACTGCTCCTGGAAAAAGCCAGCACCGTGTCCTCAAGTTGAACCACAGGAAACAGCCGACTCTTTGCTGGACAGACACAAAAACAGGCGTACAAGTCTTTTCAAAGAAGTCTGGCTTTTTAGTGAAAAGGGCTGTGTGGCTGTTAAGCTCTGGCAGCCACGCAGACGTGGAGGGATGGACAGGCAAGTAAAAGAAGGGAGGTGCTCGGAGTAGAAAAGAAGCGCACACACGCACAGATTACCTAATATATGTCTGTCATTGTGTGCCTCTGTGTGATGTTCACGAGTACAGATAGGGAGGTGTGAGCCAGATGTTACGACCTTGACATGTGTTTTTAATGCAACATGTGAGATACAACAGGCAGGTAGCAAGTCCATGTGTGGCGAGACTGAAAAGAGGGGAAGGAAATAAAGAAAGGAAGGGAAGGCGGCTGCTCCACTCGTGGCTTATTTTACCCTCCTCTCATCCAATAGTAACCAAAAGAAAAAAGAGAAGCAGCGAGGAAGCAGCTAGTGGGAGGTGGTGCGTGCTAGAGTGCGAGCGTGTTGCCCCGAGGGCGGCAGTGATGTAAGAATGTGCCCTGCTGATTTATACACACAGACAAGCGCTCAGACTGTAAATAATGGCGCACACGCACAGTCACGAGTCAAATGTGTTCACACACGCCCATTACCGTGCATTCACTTGGCAGTTACTGAGCCCACATGCAATTACCAGTGGCCTAACACGTGCCCCCCCCCCTACACACACACACAGGATACATCACCAGAGGCTTCGTGCCAACACAGGAATTCACAACACTCAGTGAAGCCACGTCACCGCTGCTCTTTCACTCTGCACCCCACATACAGCGTCAGCATATAAACCATGTGACAGAACACACAGACACTTACTTCACAAATGTTACTGGAAGAGTAGAGCTGCGCAAGTGTTAAGTTAAAATTACAACCTTGATTTTATTTCTCACATCAATTCTGATGACAGACCAAATAAACGTCGCTCCAGTCGCAGTTAGACAGCTCATATTTAAAAATGACCAGCAACAAGCAGCTGAGTGCACACAGCTATGCTAACTGCTCTGTGAGGTTGCACTGCTTTGAGCTAAATGCTAACATGCTCTCGGTAACAATGCAAACATGTTGATGTTTTAGTAGGTTACTATGTTAAGCAGAATCTATACGGGTAATCGTATCAATACAATCTTATTGATATGATATAGATTCTCAGCTTATCTTTCCATCGTTATTGATTCCTGATCAGTTTTCTGTTTTCAGGTTTGCTAAAGCTCAGTGTCATCTAAAAATGAATGAAATTGAAAGACGACAACGCACTTTCATTAATTAATCAAAGAAAAAAAAATAGTAATATTAATATTGCCTATTGTTATTATAAAATCGGATATTTACCCTCAGTAATGGATGTGCTGCTCGGTTGGGAGGCTGTTACACTCGAGCGAAGAGTGTCAAATAAACTCATGTCGTGCAGAAAGATGTTTCAGCATATTGCATTACAACTAGCACTAGCACTGTTGAGTGTAATATCTTCTTCTATCTAATAATATCTTCCTTTCTTCTCCTTCGAATGAAGCCATGTTTTGCATCGTTTCTTCCTCTCTGCCATGAGTCCTTATTGAAGGACTGGATAAGCTCTGAGACTTTCACGTATGATGAATACGACCATTTGGTACCAGTTCTTAGTTCCCATCACTACTGATATTTATGTTAGCATACAAACATTCACTAATTAGCACTGTTGTAAAAGTGCATGTCAAATTTTGACCGGACGACGGCACAATATAGAAAGGACAGGTCACCAGAGTTGTTGCAATTCACGCTGAGTGAATCCTGAATGTGTTACATGAACAGCTGTGTGAACACCAGGGTGAACCTCATTGTCGCGCTAAAGGAAAAGTCAAAGTTAGATGGATTCATCAATTTAACTGAAATCCAATAATTGTTGGTATATTGCTGTAGCGCTGTTCACAAATAAACACCCTAAATGTTGTACCAAAGATGTTTTTCCCAGCATGTCGGAGGACTGTAGATTAAACCCCAAAACTGTGTTTTCCAATTAACCTAGCCTCCCTTTGAACGGCTCTATCTGACTGCTGCAGCCCTTAATAATCTCAGTGCTGCTATAAAACTATGGAAAGTATTCAGGGCCATCTACACTGAACACTAGCCTGTCCTTCTGATACGGTCTGATAGTCACTGTAAATGCCAGAGACACTGATACTAGAGGAAAAACAGGCAATGAATGATGGGGCTTAGTGACAGATTAAACCCTACCTGCTTCTTAACAGAGAGAGAGGAGAACAGCCAACTCGCTCTGGGCTTCCTCTCACTTTTTTTTTTTCCTTTCCTCCTCGTTCACATGCCTTTCCCTTCTTATCTGCCACTGAATGGGAGGAAGAGAGCCAAGACTGCAGGCTTCGCATGTCATTCAAGGACAAGTTAATGCTTTCGATTAGTTTATTTATATGAGAGTTAATTTACGACTAGAGGATGTGGTTTGGCCCCAAATGGCAAATTAAAATTCATATCATATCACCTCGGCTAGAGTTTATCTAATTCTCACACACACACACACACACACACACACACACACACACACAGTTGTGTACATTTCAGTTGTGTAACAGGGTCTTGTTGCTCATAAAAGTCCAAACTAGGACACAGTTAGGACACCAAAAGGCTTGGTGCTCACATCCAATGACCTACATTCACTCTGACAGCAAAGTGATCAACATTAATATTGATCCAGTCTTTTAAAAATCTATCGTTTCCGCCTCTATATGGCTCTCAAATCTGAGAGAAAACAAATTACGCCATACAGTATCGACTGGATGCATCCATCCTCATCTACTCATTTATTTACCCATTCATTCAATCATCCAGTCTCCACCAGCACGTTCTTTTCATCATATTTTTCAGCCCCTCCAGCTCCGAGAAGTCAATAAATCCTTTCGCTGGATTGAAAAACAAATGGATTGTTAATGTCAGTCATTAAACTGAAACCATGCATCCTCCCATAAAGCTTGAAAGTGGAAAAAAAACAAAGATCTTCAAGTCTCAAAAATTAAGTGGTCCATTTCTGGAATCGCATGTTTGTGTTTTGTTTTTTTTTTCCCTTCCCTCCTCTTGAATTGCCAGAAATAGCCGTCTCTCCCTGTGGGGAAGGTATAATTACATCAAAAGGCACACAGACGGGGGTGGTGCCGGTCTATTTCTGAATAAACCCATTATGAGGTCAGTGATCTATGTTTAATTAGGAGTGTGAAGCAATTCTTCATTAGTTATTAGGCTGGATTTGGATTTATTTTAATCCTCTTGACAGAAGCTCTAGACCACTGGATGCTGGTAAAAAACATTGTGCAATGTCTGTTTAAAGCTGCTCTTAACAATTTTTGTATATTAAAGACCAAATGGCTAATATGAAAGGTGTCTCTTGTAGCAATGAACCCACACATAATCATCACTCAACTCTGCAGTTTCCCCTTCAGCTCTACACAAAGTTTTAGCTTCTTTCAGCTCTTTGTTTTGGCTTTACATCCTGCAACTTCATCGTTAGTAGCCCGAGTCACACAGACACAGAATCTGGTTGATTTTCAAAATAAAACACCCCGTACAAACTTCTGGTCATAAAAAAAAAGCTGAAAAGGAAAAACATTTTAACTATGTAGCATATTTACATATTCAGAAGCAGATTTAGAAGCACATAAACCAGGGGAAAAGTGCTGGGTGTAAACAAGCTACTGCTAATAAGTTTGATGGTTCCCGGTTGTTGAAGTGACGCTTACTTTGCTAATGTTTGAACCTTCATCTGAGGGAACGCTGATCTTTTCCATCTAACTTTTGATAACAAAAACAGCATTTGGATAACTCTACTGTGAAACTATCTTTCCTGCAGCACTGCTATATGATTGGTTAGCAATAGCATTGTTTCATGATGCATTGTAAAGTAATGTACCCTGATGGTATATCATATCAAAAGGCCGGGTGTATATATATATATATATGTATCTCCCAGCCCTGCAGCCCTCCTGTTTTAGGCCTCAACAGCTATCGCATCCGTCTGCCAGGGGTTGGTGGTTTGGCCTGACTAATAGGAAGCAGGGCAGACAGATGGGTGTGTGGGGGTTCATTTCAGGCTTTGTGAGGGGCCTTTTGTGAGGCAGCACTTTTAGAACACAATGTTACCGCTTTGTTCATATGCGGCGCTCGAGCATGGAGCTGCATTCCTCGTCTTGCTGCATAGCCAGTTCAGTGTTAATGTCCAATACTGTCTACTGATCCTCATGTAAACTCAACACTGTCAGCTAGTGGGCACACACATACACACACGCTCGCTCGCTCGCTCGTTCAACAGTAACTACACCAAGGGGTTTAAAATTTCACACTATGCTGGCATCTTGTAGGCGCACTGGTTCCAGGAAGGCTCTCCCTTTCCCTTCATTCTGCTCACTTCACTGTTCCAAGAACCTGAGCCATGTAAAGAGGCCTTTGATGGAAAGATGTGTAACTCAATGAGCTGTACGCTCGGTGATAGCGAGCTGCTATGACGAGGCAGGAAATGAATTTCAATCGGGGAGTCACACACGCAGAAATGTGTGGGTGGTGCACTCAGGAACAGGGAAGCATGGACACGGGAGGCAGCAGGTCAAGTACAGGGGTTTTATTTTCTCAGTACAACAGAGGAAAGCTTCAAGACCCTAATGTCGACGTACCCCTAATTAGTATTGTTTGAAATGTCACAAAAGGTCTGCCGCGATCATTACAAGAGCTACTAGCCAAGAGACAAATTTCACCGACATTTAGGAAATTGCGTTAACATTTGAACGTGGGTTTATTTCAATAGAATTCATTAATGCTAATATAATAACTTAGCTTGATATTGACTTTAAATCTCAGCACATTCAGTGGTACTCTAGCACACACTAGTCGTGGCGTGTTCATGCATGTACAGGACACAGATATAGCTGGTAGGACTAGTAGCATACTTGTCACACTGCGGGTGCCAATCAGACACCCAGATCGGTCAAACCTCCACAGTCAGCCTGAAATGTCTCTGAAACTATCCAGGTGGATTCATGGATTAAACTCTAATACTCTACCTGTTGTGTTCGGGCTTTGTTAGCTGAGTCTGGCTCACAATTTGACAGTGGTTGAATGACACAGACAGTGAATGAGAGTGAGGGAGCGCCGGCATTGGTGAAGTAAAAAAAAGTTATTTCCTGATTGTTTCACAGCGATTACATTCAGACACATCACCAGCAGCACCCTCAACTCTGCGGCGCTGAATTCTGTCTGAATGCACCTTTAGCCGTGTGTGTGTGTTCATGCATGTACATCTGCATGACAGGTCACAGATACAGCTGGTAGTACTAGTAGCATACTTAACCAAATTACATAATAAAAGCAGCAGCCCGAGCACAGGCTACATCTGGTTGTAGGTTTAGTTTTGTTTAGCAAATCCTCATTTAAAATCTGTGGCATTTAGCTTACTTTTTAAACCAGATGTATTTGCATGCTTTTAAATAAATTAGTCACTCATGTTGATACAGTGTTAGGTGTTTTGAAGTGGGAAAAATGTGACTGTAATAAATGTCATTTAAAAAAAGGTTTTTCCTAAGAATTGTGGGAAAATTGCAATCTCAAATCTTGTGAGACACACACTGACCATTCTCGTTTTTTTTTTTTCTTCTTCGTCCAAATCAGGCAGCCTTTCAGCACAGTAGCTGCTAGAACATCCCGTCTGGACAGTGATGAAGAGATCGCTGTTTGGCAACCCTCGGGTGAGAGAAACTCAAACTGGTGTAAAGTACCGACAGTCGGTTTCCTGAATCGGCCTCTGTGGCGGGGATGAAGACAGTTCAGGAGGTGTGATCACACACACATGGCTTTGCTGCGTGGTGCTGAGATTTACGCTGCGAGATGGGCATGACGGAGAATGAGTCGTACACGAACACAATGAGTCCGTGAGAAAACTAGACAGGGGCTTGAAAACAAAGCAATAAAAACAACAGAGGAAGCGGTGTCCTGGGATGTGTGTGCAATTTTTAACTCAGACAGAGGAGTAAAGCGTTGAGGTTTGGCTTATTTCGGGTCGTCTGTCAAACCCCTTTATGACAAGTATAAAGTGTTGTTGAGTAGGGTGACATGGGGAAAACACGACAAGCAGAAACAGAGGAGAGAGCACCGGGGCAAAGCCAGCCAAATATACTCCCTTTTCCATGCGTGGCAAAGGCAGCTAAGACATGTTTAATTACACAGCAGCACCACTGACTTCCTCTAACTATTTATTTTGAGACACATTTCTTGTTCTGCTGCCTGGTTTCACATTAGTCGACATATGGCTCTTGATTCTTTTAAAGTTTACAGCACAGCACTGCCCGCCCGCCCATTATACAAACTTCTATCTATCTATATTGAAGCGTCAGGGCAGCAAAAGGAACAAGAACACAAAATACTATATACATGCATCTTTTATAAACAATAAATGATCACCTAAAGAAGGAGGAGGACTGCCAAGATGGCAGTGGCCACCACATTCTGATCGTCAAAACACAAGCCGTCCATTTATACGGTCAGCAGTAAAAACTCCATCCACTCCCCACCTCCATTTCCTCAATGCAGTCCTAACTAACCAAGCGTGCAATATCATTAGGAAGTGCATCACATGCAGCCATGGCTGGTGTTCCTCCAAGCCTTAAAGCAACCCTACATCCTCTTCTCCATCTCTGTTGTGGTCTTCACACCCCCTGAGCCTGACCATCATCCTTCCCTCTTCTCCGGAGATCCTGCCAGTAACTTCTGGCACTGGTCAAACTCACCATCCTCCCTGATGACTCAATAACCAATGAAATGCTCTTGTCAGTGTATTTAATCAAATAAAAAAGGGCTGCACTGAGACTGCAGGGACTTTAACTCCTGTCACTCATTTTTCCAAACCAATATTAATGTAACTTTTAAAAGAAGACCACACTGACCACGTAGTTTGAAAGATGTTGGAATATTTAAAACAGTATGTATTTGAGATTGACACGGTGGCCAGAAACCCACTGGACATTTGTTCAAGAAAAAAATCTTTTCCAAAGCCCTGTGTGACCTCCACAAGTTTGGAATTGGTTTGGGACTGTCAATATTTTTCCTTTGAGCTCAATATCCATGAATAAAAAGGGGTGGAAGACCGAGGAACGAATGGATTTAAACTCAATGCTCTCTTTCCTCCCTCCCTGTCTCTCTCTTCCTGAGGGCATTTCTCAGACTTCACACCACGGTGCCACATTCCCCCTGTCAACACACAGCAAGAGGGTGTGTGTGTGTGTGTGTTTCTAAGTCTTAGAGACACTATCTATAACGTTGGCTAAGGCTGGCAGCACACTCCAAATGAAATCACATTTTGTGCATTTTTATGTTGCCGCTGAAGACTCAAGTATACTTACTGTGACTCCAGATGTGTGTTTTTAAAGCGATGTGTGTGTGTGTGTGTGTGTGTGTGTGTGTGTGTGTGTGTGTGTGTGTGTGTGTGTGTGTATCTATTGGCCTTCCATCCACATTAAGATGGCATTTTGCACCTCTACGTTTAAAAAAAAAAGACATTTGTATTGTGGTGTGGACTGGGAAGCAAATCTTCTCAAAAACTATGACATGTCAACATCTAACAAACATGACCAAATGACATCTTTCCTATCTGTGATGTTAAACAATCTGCACCTTTCTGTTAAGATTAGATAAAATAGACTTTATTGATGCCACAGAGGGGAAATTCACTCTCTGCTTTCCAGTCTGTCTTCAGCTGTCCGCTTGCAAAAGTGGAAAGCCAGTGAGTTAACCAGCGAGTCCGGAAGGAGTCCATTCAGCCACGTCTCTGTGATGCTACACTCTCGATACTCCTTCTGTAGCCCGGTTAGCGCTGTTAGCTCCTCCATCTCTATTAGAAAGATCTTACATTCCCCATGATAACAGACGGTAAGTACTCCATCTTCTTCTCCTCATTTCGGCATAGATCTCCAGAGCTTTCCAAAAGCTAGCAGCACTAGCACACACTCTAACAACATACTCATAACAAAAGGACTCTGATGTGAACAAATACAGCCAATCATACTGTTGTATTTACTGTATAAGTTTGCATACAGTCCAAGAGGAGACTGATATCATTCAGGTGATTCGCTTGGTTGAAGTGAAGTCGTTATCCCCAAAATCCATTTGTTTAAGATAAAAAGTAGGATTAGACTGTGACAACATTTCAACTCCAATGAAAGAGGACATGATCCCTCAGGGAAGTACATGTGATTACCACTGTGTGTGCAGACACACACATGGACCAGCTCAGTCTCAGCTATGACTCACACGTGCGAGGGCATAGAGGGAGAAGGAGTGGCGTGTTCTTCTTTGTTGCTCGATGACAAAGCCGACAATCCACAGAGGAGTGACTTTGTATCCTTTACGGGATAACTTTGAACAGTCACGAGAATGCGAACGGAACTAATGAGCAAACCGGCTACAGAGCTAACAACACACTCTTCTGTTAGCTTAATTAATCTCCTCATGAACCATTTACCTTCAGCTCAAATAGGTCCAACAAGTTCTATCAGTTTCCCCAACCACCTATCCCACCACCCAAAAACCACTGTAGTGTAGGAACTTGGCTAGCTGGCCGAGACAAAGAAAGCAAAGAAAACATGCCATGCAAGTGCTTAGGGATGACATTCAGGGAACGTGAAATGCACACATACACGATGGGTTCCCAAAAAGGTTTTTAGTGACCCACTAGAGCAGAGTGAATGCAAATGCAGAATTAGGCTGGAGAAAGTGGAGCACAGCATTAAACCCCAGACGTCTTTTTGAAGGCATGACCTCTTCTTCCACACGGTTCTCTCCCCCAAGTAGAGCAGCCACAGGTAAGCCTGTTTGCCAGTAAGCGCTGGCAGAAATACCAGCTTAGTGGGTGACATAACATTACATCAGAGAGGGATGACATCACCAACGCACCGCTGACCGCAGTCATTCAAGAATATCACTCTGTAAGCTGTCCTAAAACTACACTGTTCAGTTTAGTCGTTGTCAAATGCTAAAAGGTCAGGTGAGAAGTGTTTGTCGGTATCGTGATGGCCCGTCCAGCCCAACAGGACGCACTCAACGTCCGTGCTAGCAGCCAGTCCTGCTGCCGGCACAGCTCTTTGCTAGCCTCCTTCTGTTCCGAGCTGGAGGCATCACTCCAGACTTCCCAGAAGCCGGAGATATGCGTGCCAAGCCTTTGTGGTTACAACGAAACTCCTCGCTGAGCTTACATCTGGGCCCACCTACAACAGAAAGCTGGCCTTTTTAATCCCCCTCATGTGGTGACATGATAAAGGCATGGATTAAAAGCTAGCCAGTCATCCAGTCACTCAGTCAGTCAAACACAGTTGCGTGCCTGTATACTTGACCTATCAGACCTTACTGCTTCATGTAGCCTTTACTGCACCGGACAGGCAGGACTCAGCAGATGTGCAAGGCCAGGCTGTGGTCGTATATATCTATAATGCAGTGTGCCATAAGACCCACTGTGCCTCGTGAGCTATAAATAAGCTTGGAGGCAACCTTCTGTCCCAGTGGACAGGGTAACGTGGTTGATCAGGCAGTGAGCATTTTGATTAATGCAATGGACAGATTTCTGCCTCATTGTATTTAGAGTGTTTGTTATGCATTACTAAGGCTCTGCATTATTTGAATTAAACAAAACCGAGAGCCTAAATATTCACAGATGCTTGCTCTGATGTTAAACATGTACTACCGGGATCATTTTGTCTGTACATCAACATGACCTCTTTAAATTAAAATGGACTGCACAGAGAATAATCTATAAGTCAGTCCTTTTATTCATTTAAAATGCACTGATAAAAGCGTCATAAAATGATCACTGTTCTCATTAGATATAAAAAGGATTGCTACACAGGGTCCCAGATTAAAAAAAATATACCTATATAACTATAAGCTTGAGATTTATTCCTTGTATTCGTTTACAATCCTCTTTGATCTTACTTTAGGGAATATTCTACAACTACATTTTGTCAATGACAGACTAACCAGACAAATGAGAAACTTCTCATCATGGTATTTTTTTTTACAAAATGAAATCTCAACACTCTGTACCATGGTCCTGTACGCAAACCTCGTCTCCTCGATAATCCAGATGTGGTTGTTGATGTCCGACACGTCCGCTTTTGTTCTACCCCCTGAGCGTGGTTCAGCCTGTGGGCCCAGTGCTCCTCCTGACTGCTGGGTAACCTCCATACGCCTGCTCGCTTTGACAGACTGAGGTACGTAAAGCCATCTGCTCGGAGCTGCCGTCTTTTCGCAGTCCATTCTCACGCTGGACTATCCCAGCTCTCCTACTGGTTAGGATCACTGTCTGGGCGTAGCAGTGGGTGTGGGTGGTGAGAGTATCACCCTGACAATCTCAGAACTTTTGGTTTCAATAGCAAAGCAACTGGTTGGGCAATTGCGGTTGGCGAGTACATCCTGTCCGACGTGTTCTCTGACAGTCACCAAAACTTTTGGTTTTCCATCCCAATTGTTCATAGTAAAAAACACACTAAGTTGCATTCATGTGATAAGTGGAGCACAAACTGGTTAAAGTTAAGCTCATTTTAACATCCGGTTTGTTGAGACCACATGCCTTCAGGAGGTCAATAAATCAGAGGGAGTTTCACCATACGCATATCTAAAATCAGTCCCTGAAACTGACCACCACAATGACCACAGGCTATAAATCACTGTCAGTGGTTAATAATAACTCTGATCAGAAGAATGGAGCTGGAAGCTTCCTCAAAGGAGTCCTTATAAAAATAAAAAAAAAATTTAAAAAAAGGGTCTTTCCTTGAACATTGCCCTTCATATCCACTTCTTCACATCCTAATCAAGGACTTGTGAGACACAAAAAGATAAGGTTCATTTAGGGCATGACTAACAGCCAATCCTTGCTCACCAAGAGAAAGACATACTAAGTCAGTCCGACCTCTGGATTACGCCACAAGGGCAGGAACTCCCTTCTGTGAAGTATCGGTGATCTAAAGGCTAAATCAGGCTTGAGAAAAAGTAGGTGACAGGAATGCCCTGGGTTCACGGATTACCGACTACTGTTATGTCTGATCACAAATTAAAACTTACCAGGGCATGTATTTTAAGAAGTGAAGTGGGAACTCATTTAATATGCGATGTGATGCAAAGAGCATTTGAACTACCCACCAAGTTGCAAAAGCAGTTTGTCACCTGGAGGCACACAGCAGCATCATTTCTATTATTTTACTGTATCTAAATAATGCAAATAAAGACAGTTTAACGCTTAAGATTCTGCAATAAGTTACCACGTGTCCAAACACTGGAAGTTGCTAGTTAAATTGTCTACTTTTGCTATGTTGACCAAGCCAAATGGTTAACTGTTTAAGCAAAATAGCAACTCCAGCTATCATTTAATAACATAACACTCTTGATTGTATGTGATGTTATTTTGTTGCGCATGTTAACAGTAAGTGAAACACGCACAAACCCAACAAAAATAAGTGTCATATATGTATTTCTGTGGGTTATATTAACGTGTTTTCCTTCTTAAAAACTAACTTGTGGGAACAGTTGGACTCTTTTATCCAGCTAATTTACAAGAGTTGCTAAAAATGTAGCTGCGTCAGCCTAAATTAAATGGGTATACCTATTTTTAATAAGTGTTTAGCCCTTGTTACAACATACACAGTGTTATTAGCGCAGAAGACTGTTATTAAAAGCGTTAACTGACACTGCTGAATCAGCTTTGGGACCAGCTAGCCTGTTAGCATCGTCACACAATGCAAGCTTTCCCAGCGAGCTCACATTGCGGCGAGGTGCTTAGCGGCGGTCCAATAACATCGGGGATATGGCAGCTATGGAGGAAAAAAACGTAGTCTCACTCACCTTTTTCATCCGCGGCGCTTCAGCCACGGTGCCGTCACGGTTGACAAAAGCCTCCCCGCCGTTCTGCTGCGGGTCCGTCCGCTTCATAGCCGACGCCTGCGGCATCTTCGCGGGGTTCGGGGTGAGCAAACCCAGGCTGCCTTCCCCGGCTTTCGCGGAGGGCTCCGCTGTAGGGGAAGCAGCAGCTAAGGAACCGGCCTCGTGTGGGTCGTTTCTTGCCAGATTCTTGCCCTCCGAGGTCGGTGTCATCGGGGAACCAGCCGGCAAGTCTTTGCCGGTGGGGACGTCTTTGAGTTCGACCTCTGCCATTTTCGCTGCCACAACCTGGACTGACATCGCTGCAGTTTCACAAAGTCCTTTTTCCAACACAAATAGCGAATCAAGCGGATGTGAGCGGAGGAGCAATGATGCCCAAGTGCATTGTGGTCCTTGTAGTTCTTCTAAGTAACTACCCTCATAGTCCACCTTGAATACTAATGATGACCACATGACAGACATTTCATTTAAAACAATAACTAATATAGGGGGGAAAAAAATAAAACAATTTACATATACATTAAAATTACCTGAGAAGCAGGTGTAATCAACAAAGTGACTACGTTTCCCAACAGGAAGAGTTACACTGCGAGATGTATTGTGGGAAATGACGTTTGTAATAAAAGAGGACGACACTAAACTACAAAACAAACGCGATTTATGCCAGATAATTATGCTTTCTTCATGGTTTTCTAAACTTGGGCAGTCAGTTTCTAAAGTATGTGATTGAATCTGAATCTAACATGTTTAGATTAAGAACACCAGGATGCATTTAATCATTTTAATATCACATTATGAAGGACATGTTGCTACATCCCAACAACTCAACCAATACGAACACTAAATTACTTTAATTTTGTAAAATTGTCCTTTTGTCAAATTGTCAAGTCATATCATGGATGTTTCTGCACAAGGCACTGCATCACATTACTATGCACATGCGGTCGATATGCAGTATGTCATGAGATAATGGTACCAAGAGTAAGGTCAAATCATCAAAAATGAACTACATTGCCACCAAGTGGATGCCTACAATATAAAAAAATGCATTATAGGGAGAGAAATGAATGAATGAAGTTTAAGCTTTGTATTTAATATCTCAATTTTATTTTTGATTTCTGACATTTGTAAAATGACATTCTTGAAAACAAGCAAACGTAGAAAGTTTGAATGGCTGACACAGGAAGTCAGGACAAACTGCATTCAGATCTCTTTTGTAAAATACAATATATTCAGAAAAAAAGACATTTATCAATCAAAGGTTTTGCAACTGTTCTCCATCATATATCAAAAGAACATTGTACATGGTTGTGTCACATTACAGCCTAAAACTATGGGAAGCTTTGTATCTTCATCATACTTCAATTTTGAATTTGTTATTTATTGCTTCTATTTTCACAAGTCCAATTTCTGTGGTTGACTTCAAGCATGTCAGGAGCATCTCTACTGCAGCAGCCAACTATTAAACTACAAGAACAAAAAAACAGCATACCATTAAAAAGAAACCAAAGTCCACACATACTTTATTTGCATTCGTGCTGAATGGGTCGGAGCCATCCACCAGATGAATCTGAGGTATATTATTTACAAGGCTGCCATGCTGGTACATTCTCAAAATACAAAAACCAAACAATGTTAAAAAATACAACTCTGCATTTTATCATAAGCACACTGTGGTGTCACATACTGAAAATGTACAGAATGTCGCCAATTTGTGCGCCAACGCTGAGAAAATGTCCATAAATGCGCATTTATTCTCTTTCAGCGTGAAGTGCTTCTTTCCTGAAAGAGCGGTCCTTAAGTTGAGGCGATATTCCAACCAGTGTAGCCACAAAGCATTGTGGGAGGAAGAAATCCATTTGCAGCTTTTTGTTGCATGTGGAAAGACGACGCATCAGTCCTCGAATATCCACAAGATGTTCACACCAGAGAGGCCGAGATTTACTCTCCTGAACAAAGTACGAAAAAACAATTGCATTATCTTACAGAAGACAAAGAAAGGTCAAATCAATCTTTTCAATCAAACTGCAATCTGCACTTTGATGTGAGAGCTTTTGGTTTTCTCTACTTATACACTCATGTCAAGGATTATCTGAGCAGGCCAGCCTTTTAGAGGATCTTAGGTAGAAGTACTCACCCCAGCATCCCTGACTCCTTAGTCTTAATGACATAGAGGAACATGAGTATAGTGTGGAACAGGTTGTTCCTGCCCTGTAATGGAAATCAAGATGGGTTCATGTTATTGCAATCAAATTGTTAGAGTTAGAGGAAGACATCCTGAATGGTTTATGAATGAGAGGTCTGTTCTGAGGCCCTGAGTTTGCTGGCTTTTCACTGGGATATTTGTTACACGTGGGTATTGCTGATATGAAGAAGGGCCGCAGACACAAAGCTCTGCTTCATGAATGTATAACAAGACTAAATCCAGTTACAAAAGGTGATATTCTCACCTTTTGTTCCAGTTCTTTAAGTAAATATCAGAAAAACAATTATTATTCACTTTGGCCAAAAATCATTAAATTCTTGCTGTGGATCTCAACTGTTAAACTCTGAGAACATAAATACTGACAAGCTTACAGAATGCTGAAAAAAGTCTGTCAAAAGTTTTGTGCGTTTTGTTGAAGAGGCTGTAGAATATCATGTGTTACTGTTGGAAATGTGTGCTGCAGTGCTCCCCCTCTTATGACCTTTGAATTAATTCTGCATTTTTGGAAACATTTGGCAAGTTCGATCCTTAAGGGACTCATTAAAAATGATTTGTTCTTATGTTTGATTTACAGTGTCACGTCGGGGAGACTTATAAATAGCACAACTTAGAGGGTACCAAAAAAAAAAAACAAGACAGACTTCTCTTGGGATTTGATTTTAAAGGCGATAAGGGCAAAATAAGAGCACAAGCTGGTTTGTAAGAGCCTGACAAATTGGTTGTTTTTGCTGTCACCTTGGGCAGACTGTAGATATGTCCCTGGTAGATGAGCTGGTAGTGAGGGGGAGTGGTGCTGCTTTGGTGGACGCAGAAGAGGTTCTCCTTGGTAACATCTATCAGAGTTAATACACAAAGGGACACAAGAATTGACGTAGTGTGACGTAATGACAGAAAATTGATTTTTCAAGAATGAGAAACATACAGTGAAAATCACAAGTATTTTATTATTTGTACTTCCTATTTGGCCAGTGTGTGTGTGTGTGTGTGTGTGTGTGTACTTTACCAGGTTTGTCTGGGGTGTGGCTGAAGTGCTGTGAAGTGAACGTCTTCCCGTCCGGGTACTTCGGGTGTGGGGGCAGTCTGGAGTCCAAGTATGTACAAAACACGTGCATGAGGATCTAGAGGGACAGACAAAGTATTCAGCTGATGATCCCACACTGACGAGAGAAGCCACTCATATTGTTACTTTATCACGTTGGCAGCACAGATCCTGCAGTCAAAAGACTCAAAGAAGCAGCAACACTTTGAAATATGAGCTTAATTCTGTGGATTTAATACAGAAGTACTGGAACTGCTATGAAAATATACATAAAATGGACTGCTTCAGTTGTTTAAGGTCTAAACAAATGTCAAAATTTCACTGATCCAGTTTCTCAAATGTGAATATTTTGTGGTTTTTGTATAATAAACTAAATACATTAAGGTCATATATGTAGGTTAGGCACAACAAGGCATTTCAGGACACTTTGTGCGTATTTCACAATTTGCTGACATTTTATTATAAGCCTTTAATCACTTAATGAAGATAATATGAGTACATTAAACCCTAAAAATAATTGTTCATAACTGATTGTTGCTCAATAACAACAGTTTTATATGGTATCTGGTTTACTGGCTTTGTGTGTGTGTGTGTGTGTGTGTGTGTGTGTGTGTGTGTGTGTTGACTCACAGCACAGTCAGTAGGGAGGTCTGTGTCCCATTTCCTGTTCCTCAGATCGCCGCCACTAGTCCAGCGAAAAGAGCTCATGCAGCCGCTGTGGGCCAGCTCTGACAGGACATAATACACCAAGCACGTGAGAAAAAACACACACATAAATATGAAATTATAACTCATACCATCATGAAATTTGACTTATAGTTCTCACAGTCCCGCACAAACATACCTGCATACCCACCAACACATTAGGCATACATCAAATATCAGACACACACATGTATTGATGTGCCTACCCTTCACGCGCTCCACTAGATACTCCTGGTTGGGAGTGATGTCCAGATACTGAACAATAGAGTTCATAGTGGGGATGGACGAGGCTTTCATCACAGCTGCCTGTTTCAAGCTGCTTATGCTGGCCTCTGGTGGAGGAAAGAGTTCAAACTGTGACTCAAACATTTCAGAACGGGCTTTGTCCTTGAATTGGAAATGTTCTCTAAACTTCTTGCTTGTTTAGAAAGCTCTGCTGCTGTTAACATTCAAACTTTTTTCATGATCATCTAGATGTTTAAGTGCAAAAACAAAAACACATAAAACAGTTATAGTTCTCACTATGTTTGAGTAATAAGATGTTTTTCTGAATTTATGAAATGTTTTATCATTGTTATCAAATGCTATTAATATATTACATGTTAAAAATAAGATTTCTAAACATATAAGTTTATATTCTATGGTCTTTGGTCCTGTATGTATCAGATGGTTCACCTCCTATCTGGAGCTCAGGACAGCCCATCCTCCTGAGCTGGCTGTTGACTGAGTCTATTTCCTTGACCAGGGGGACCAAGATGGTGTCACTGATCCACTGCAAAAGATACAAACAGATTTATTTTCCTTCTCAAATCAAATTTAGATGGAAGTGTCTTGAGTATATAGTTCTGTAAATATGTCTGAACACTTACATTTCTAAGTTTGGCCGTCCAGCTATCAATGCGGTCCACCACAGGGCGGCTGGTTGTGATTCTGGCCCACACCTACATAACAGGAAGCGAAAAAAATATATATGATGTTCTACATTTTACTTCTTAGGGCGCAGCAACAAAACATACAATGCTGATTTACAGACCTCCTCTGCAGCCTGCTTGGAGCCCAGGTCTGTCTCATCCTTGTGGGCAGATGGAGCCTGAGAGCGACAGGCCGGCTGGTACAGGAACTTCCTCAGGCTCTGGGCGTAATCTCCCACCGAGCGGTTGTAGTTCCAAAATGTTGGGCTGTGGTTTGGAGACACAGCCTCTGGACTCCCTACAGAGAGCATCAGTTCATCATGTTTCATTCTGTGCTCATATACTTTACATCCAGATTGAGATGTTAATATGGATTTATTAGTCTACATCTTCCTGTCTCTGATATACCAATGACTCTAGGTGAAGCGCCCTGCTCGATTCATACTAGCACTTTAGTTACTACAACTCTGGCATGATGTACCTAGCTGGCTGCGGTGACTCTTCTCCTCCTCTGTGTGGAGGAACCTCTCCAGGCTTTTCAGATCCTCCATGTAGTCCTCCTTGCATCCAGGGGAGTTAAACACAGACGGCGACGTGCGATATCGGGCTCTCAAGCTGGAGCCTTCTGCTGGTCCAATGCTGCTGGGGTAGGGAGAGGAGCCAGGAGAGGGACTGTAGTTCAGAACCTGAGAAAGGAAGAACTCAATGTGAAGTCTAGTAGACAAGAGAATCACTTTATCTCCAGGCTAACCGTACATTTTCTAGTTACAAGACTACAGTAATGATGGACGTACTTTTCCAAAGGCCACCGAGGGTGAAAAGGGCCCTCCTGCACTGTTTGGGGTGGACGGGTTGCTGAGAGGAGGGCTGTACCCGGGTACACAGCTGGGGGAGAACTTTGGGCTGGCGGTGGCCGGCCGTGACGGGCTGAAGCTCAGCACGCTTTGGCCCTGCAGTGGAGACGACAGGGCTGGAGCTGGGGTCTCCTTTTTTTCTGGCTTTTGAGGCGGAGAGGCCTGAATAGCTGCAAGGGGGACAGACAACAACCAGCATCGTTAATTAATCCCACACTAAAAAAAACTAAGGACCAGAGTGTATTTGCATGAGCGAAAAGAGCCTCACTTGTGTTTCTCAGACCCAGTAGTTGATGCTGCCCGGGGGATACAGCAATGGTAGAGGGAGCCATTGTGTATTTGAAATATTTCCAGAAGTCAAAAAGAGCATTGAGGCTAAATAGAGAGGCTAGCACCAGTTCTGTAAAACAAGGACAGAAGACGAGGACACACTTTAGCATTCAGGGACAAAGTATAAAACACATGGGTGTTGATTAGCGTCAAAGAAAACACAACTCAGACACTGAATTTAATGCTGACAAGTGCTCTTGTACTGTAATTTGAAGACTTCTTTAAATAAATGAGAGTTCAGGGACCTCACCGATGTACCAGATAGGCCAGTAGGTGATGTTGTAGTATCGGCTCAGCAATTTCCCTGACCTAACAAAGAAGCAGAGACAGACAGATATCAGACTTAAAGAGGAGAGATGTAAGGTGGCAGGTGGATGGACAGGAAATCAATGCTACTTTACAAATGACTTGCCAAACTGCACATTACTGAACTTGGAACAACTTACATCTCAGTGTAAATCATGCCAGCTAAAGACACGTTGAGCACAGCCCAGGCCAGGACCACCTGACGAGCCTGCTCCTCCCTCCTCATCCTCAGCGCCCTGTCGATCATGCTGGGCATCCCCTCTTTCGGTGGGGTCAACATGGTTTTATCAGACTGTTCAGGCTAAGAGGATGAGCAGAGGAAAAACGCAGTGAGGCAAACGGGTAATGTTTCACACTTAGGAAGAGATTCAAATATCTTTAACGTCTGTACAAACACGCAGCGCGCGTTACAGAGCAGCATTATCCTCCCGACATGTGTACACGACTGTCGGCTAGCCCGACATGCGAGCTAAACGGTTAGCTAAAGTTAGCTAGCCTACATATAAACAATGTAGAATTTACTCGGAAAGTCTCAGTTATCGTTCGTGATGTGCAGCCAGTAATTTATAATTTATAGCAAAAAGTGAAGCAACCGACATATAAATACAACAAGAAGTAAATAGATAATTCATACCACGCTAAAGTGAATGATAACCGCGGCGCTGCATATTTTGTATTATATCCGGAAGCTAGCTTGCGTACTTCCGGTGACAGGGACGCTAGGCTGTAGTGCACATAGAAATTAAATTTAAATTTAACTTTAATGTCTTCATGAAAGAATTTAATGTTTATATAGACACCTTCAAATTAATGACAAACAAGAAAAGTGAGCACACATTGCTTTAAAAAAAATTATTTTCACTTACTTCACCTTACTGCCTTATTTAGTTATTTTATTTATATTTCTAATTACATGTATTATATATTTTATTTTAAACACAGTATAGTTTTATTATTTTTGTATCGTCCCACTTGTCTGTTTCTATGTATATTCTGATTGTCTGTACTTTTTCAAGTTTTCAATAAAGGTTTGCATTTAAAAAAAGAAAAGAAATTAAGTAATTTGAATTAAATAATTACATGTCTACTAAAATATTATCTATAGCAGTGCACTGAACTGAACGAAGCCACTAACTAAAAAAAATAAATAATAAATACATAAAAAATGAGTCTACCCACAGCAGAGTAAAAATGATTCTTTAATTAAATTCTTAGTACAATGCTGCACACTATGTGTGTGTGTACAGTGCAGCTATTTCAATTTGTTCCTCCATTTCCTTCTGGGGTTCAATGAGCAGGACTGAATAATTTTTATAAATATTTGATGATTTTAGTCACAAATTATACCGGAGTGAAATATAAATACGACCAGGTGGGGGCGTTGTCTCATTATGTTTTATCATATGGATAATAATATGGTTAAAAAAACAATACAGGCACAAGAAAATGATGTAGTCAGTGAAGTACTACTTCACGTGTTTAAGTCTATCATGTAAAAAAACATAAAACAGACAGAAATATTCATTTATTAAAACATGATGCGACAGATAGGATGGAGCTATAACATTTCAACATTAAGTCAACACTCACACAATGAGGAATATAACATTAATGCCCAGATTCCTGTTTTCTAGAGGCTCACTTTCATTCACACGTACATTTTAAATAGAAAAAAAGGAATACAAAATCTTGCTTTTAATAAATAAGGAATAAAAGCACAATTACATATTACATATAAGGGGACTAAAAGGCAAGAATATGGCATCAGAAATTTTAATTGACATTATTGTGCAACTACAAATGAATATCAGCCAGTCACCCCGTGTTAGTGAGTCAAAGGAAGAACAGAAAAAGGAATAACGATGAATGAAAGATAGCTTATATGAATCCCATCAACCAATATTACACAGGCCTGAGTTCAATGAAAAGACAGAGTAGCTTTGTAGAAATACAGTCAGATATTCATCAGTTGGCTTAGAATATGACAACGTTTATTTTAGCAGCACGCATATGCTTGTGAGACTAAACATATATTGATGGTAAAATTCGGATTATGTAAGATGTTGCAATTAAACTTTGACAAAGGAACTAATATTTGGCAAAAACTAGAAGTAAACGTCAGTATTGTAAAGTAAATAAATACACCAAGAGGCACAGTGTTGTCAATGAGAGGGGGACAGGGACTTTTCAGAGTTATACCCTCCAACGTCTAAACCACAGTCTTCATTGCTGGTCGAGTCAACAAGTCTCTCTCCTCCTCCTCGTTCCCTACCATCTTCCTCCTCATCCTCCTCTTCGTCCTCGTCCTCGTCCAAGTCCTGCTCCTTACGGGACGCTCTTTCCGTCTTGGGCCCCTTGCATATCTTGAGGTGACGAGTGAGGTGGTATTTGGTGAGGAAAGCTTTGTGGCATTTCTCGCAGACAAAGTCTCTGCGGCCCTCGTGAGAGTTCATGTGCTTCTTTAAGTGGTTGGTCTTTAGGAAATGTTTGTTGCACTTCGGGCACTGTATGCGGCGTTCACTGCAGTGGGAATGGAAAACAAATATGAAAGGACACATTATATAACTTTTTATTTCATCGGGCAATCTCTGATACAATAAATGAAATACATACTGTGTGTGAGAGAACATGTGTTGTTTCAGGTCATGTTTCCTGATGAATGCCCGGTCACAGAGGTCACACTTGAGCTTCTCTGCACCGGTGTGGATGAGCATGTGCGACTCCACGTGGGATTTCTGGGTAAAGGACTTCTCGCAAACTGTGCATCTGTAGTTCTTCTGACCTGTTGGTAGGAAAAAGGAGGTTGAATATCACAACAGGTTTGACACTTACTCACGTCCTTGCTAAGAGTTACAAGATTGATGAAGTCTCTATATCTGTTAACGTGAAGCTACAGCCAGCAGCCGATTAGCTTAGCTTAGCACAAAGACTGGAAACAGGGGAAAACAGCTAGTCTGGATTTAGCTTCATATTTGATTGTCAGATATAAGAGTGGTACCGATCTTCTCATCTAAACTCTCTACCAGAAAGCAAATCAATGTATTTACAAAAAAATGTATTCCTTTCAGAAGCTTGAGATAAAGTGTTAAAGGGTGCTGTGACATCTGGAGTTTTTATATGTTGCTATATGTGGTTAATATGACTGCTTCAAAAGACAAACGTTTACACTTCAATGATCCCGATACACACCCGTGTGAATCTTGAGGTGCATCCTGAGGTTGCTGGGATCGCTGAAGGCCTTACTGCAGTATTCACACTTGTGGGGTTTCATCCCCACGTGTCCCATGAAGTGCACGTTGAGTTTAGTGGATGTGATAAAAGCCCGGGAACACATGCTGCACTTGAATTTCTTCTCCCGTGCGTGACCCTGACCTTTCGCTCTGGCGGTAACGTTATCAGAGTTTCTATTGTTGCTGCCCCTGCTGCTGTTATTATCACTGTTTGTTTGTCCTGCAGCGTGGGTGTGGCAGGGCCACGGGGAAGAGGAGGAGCTCGAGGTCCCATTGGTCAGTTTCTCTTCCTGGTGAGTGTGTTGCTGTTGCTGTGTTTGTTGTTCCTGCTGCTGCTGCTGCTGCTGCTGTTGTTGCTGCTGCGATTGTTGCTGTTGCTGCTGAGCGTGGTCCTGCTGCGATGGGCTGTGGCTGTGTGGAGGTTGGTTATGGCTGTGGTTACTGTTATGGCTGCTTAGATGAGTCTTGAGCTCAGAGAAGGAGGAGCATTCTTTGCCACATTGGCAGATCTGACCCTCAGGCTCCTGAGGAACACCTGTGGAGACACAGAGGATGGTGGCACGACATTACTTAACAGATAACCATGTCAGCAATGAATCAGTGTGGCTTCAAATCAATTCTGTACATGTTTAATCATCTGTTATCCCACCCATCAGCCTGCAGTAGTCTCTGCTGTAGTAGAAAAGCAGCTCCTGGTCCGGGTGGATCTCTGTGGTTGTACAGAAGAACAGTTTCCCACTAGCAGGGTACGCCACCAGATTCTGCTCCTCACGGGTCCTAAACACACACACATACACAGCAAAACAAAAAAAATGATGAGACTGAAATAACATGACAAATACCACAAAACTCAACGCTTTACACCAGGATCATACCGTGCTTTGCGGACAAACATCATCCAGTTGCACTCGTTCTCGTCCGTCGTCACAATATAAAATTCCAGCACGCTGTTGTGATACATCTGAAAACAGAGGAATGAGTTCATCTGCTAATCACGGATTCGCATTGACTGTGACAACCAACGGTTCAAACAAAAGCCGCTCCGCTGACCTTCCATATTTGTGGCGTGTCCTTTTCTGGCCAATCAGAGAGATCCACGTTACTACAATGCTGGCCCACCATTGGTCCAAAGCAGGTCCTTGGAGGAATGATGTCCCGTGCAAAAACTCCTAAGAGGCGTGTAATAATCACATTGCTACTAATCAATGGTCTATCCAATGTTTTCATCTTCATCTAAATAAACTCTAATTGTGCTTTTCCTCTATGAATCTCAAAGAGTCCCAAAAAGCATGTTTATGTGCAGAAAATCTTGCATCCTGCTCCTATTCTGTTTCACAAATAACACATGAATGAAGCTAGCAACGTGTCTAAGATGAAAACGCGAGAGGACGAAAAGCATTACCAAGCGGTTCGTCAGCCACTGAGATCCGTAGGCACAGTGGACGTGGCAGAGACAGGCGAGCCCGGCTTTGAATGGGGGTGTCGGAGATGAAGGTGACGGGGCCGTGCTCTGGGCAGTCTGAGGTATATGAGCGGTCGCACAGTGTGCACCCTGGAGAACGATATCAGCAAAAGAGTTTGCTTGTTGTACATTTCACTTTTCACAATTCTGCTTTTTCAAACAACTTAATATTTAGATTATAGTACTTCCAACTCTTTATAGCTGCTATAGTGCATGATTTCTAATTGCTAATTAAATCCACCGATAAATCCTGAACACCTGAAGGATATATCACAGATACACACTCACAGATGGTGTAGGCAGTGACCATGTTCTCCTTGTTGGAGGTAGAATCCTCAAGCTGCAGGGTGGAGTTGACCAGCACCAGGTTGTTTTCTGGCCCCAGTGACACCTCTGCAGTGATGGGAGACACATTAACTGCCTCCAGCCCCATCCCAGAGTGTCCGTGGAGGGACACCGACTCCAGTTGGCCCTGGCTGGCCATGGACCCAGTGAGCACCACACTGACCACGCCTGAGTTCAGCTCCCCATTTGAATGGAGCTGCTCCCCGAGTCCTCCTGCTCCTCCTCCCCCAGCGTTTCCCACTCGGCCCCCCATGTGATCTGGCTCCATCACCACCGGTAGTTCGAGCACAGGGGGCCCATGAAGGGGCATAACCCCACCAGATGAGTCCACCCCGGTCAGGCCCTCGTGTGGCTGAGGTTGCCTTCCCCCTCCGAGCTGCTGCTGTGTATCAGACACTGCCACCACCCCTACTCCGTCCATGGTGGCCAGCTCCTCTCCCATCCTATCAGGTGACATTGGGCTACTGACACGTGATTCCATGGCCAAGCCTGTAGAGTCCAGCTCATGTGCACCAGTCTGGTGGAGGTCTCCCTGGCCGCTGACCTGTCTTGAGTCCATGGGCACCAGGCCCTGCTCCAGGGGGCCTCCAGGGCCACTGTAAGGGTCTAGACCTGAGGGATTGTTGCTGGCTACAGACAGGGTCCCGTCCATGTTAAGGCTGCTGGGATGAATGTATTGAGGTGGTGGACGGTCTGCCAGATAGGACAGGATACCTACAGCAGGGAAGAAAGATTTAATTAGAGGCATATGGACAATTAAACAAACATCCACACTAGCAGACACAAACATCATCCCACCTGGCAATATGTGTCGGAAGTAGCTGCTCTCCAGGTGGGGGTATGGAGGCGGCGGCAAGGAGTAGTTCCTCTCCGGCAGGCCGCACATCACTCCTCTGTCACTCAGTGGACCCATGGGGAGCATCAGTGAGAGGGCAGAAGGAAGGGAGCCCAGGGAAGGACCCAAGCTGGGGATGGCCACTGGCATGCCTGAATCACAGTTAAGAGGGAAGAGACGTGGATAATAAACAAACATCCAGCCTGTCGCCTGTCACAGTGTGTTTCCCAGCTTGAGCAAACGCGCCTGGCCCGTAGAGTCATTCATACCTGGGGTGGGAATGGGGTTGTGTGTGGGGGAGGTGGGCAGACCCAGGTGGCTGGCACTCACTGAGGGCACACTGAGCTGGTCCATGCCCACAGGACTCAGGTTCATGTCATTCATCCTGAAAGAAACAACATGGAGTTAAACTTTGGCTGAGCCAGCACAATAATATCCAAACAACAACTAGCTGATTGTTTTGAGTCTTGGACTGCTGCTAGCACTTTTAATACGAGGATTTAGGCTCTGCTGTGTTGTGAAAGCTAACATTAGAGAGCCTTTACTTTAAAAAATATAGAAATATTTGCCCTATTGAGCTCTTGTGTGTCGTTGTCAGGACATTTAGACACACAGGAGACACACGTATGCAAACTACATACAGTTAGCTTACCTGAACTCAACGACTGATGTCCATCAGTAGCCGTGCGCTGTTGAAGGGTTTATATTCCTCTCCCTGTCATATAAAATGAACAACAACTTAATACACCGACCTGCCAATCGTAATTCTTACACAGCAACTAAAACAACAGCTAACGTGTCATTTAAAATCACTTGTTTGTAACTAGTTAGCTGAACATCAGCCAGTTTGTTACAATGCTAACGTTAGCCTCGGTAGCTTATACCTACAATAAATGGTTCAAACCGTGAATTATTAGGTGTTTCAGCTAGCCTGGAATACACGTGTGCCGGGTCACTACCGCCTTGCTTCATGGCTTAAATACCGAGTGTTTAAAGAGGGCAATAACATAAAAACAACAACATACCAACACAATGCCTCCCCGACCGGGGCCATGACAGCATACTGCCCTGCGCATGCGCACCAGCGCTGTACGATTTGGCTGATCACAGGTCAGTTTGTCTGACCGACATGGGGCCAGGATAGATAGATAGATAGATAGATAGATAGATAGATAGATAGATAGATAGATAGATAGATAGATAGATTTTAGGTTTTTGAAGGTGTTTGTATGGCCATAAAATAATAGAATGATGTGACACACTATTTTTAATCCAACCCAATTTTGTCTGAAAGCCGTCCTTATGTCTTATTATTGACACTATTAATATTTATTTATTATTCTATCACAAAAACAGATTTAAAAATTAAATGATACAACTGTCTTCACAGGCTGAGGTTTATATTTGTGTAAAACTGGTGGAGTTTCCCTTTAGCTCAACCTGATTGAACCATCTAGAGCTCCCAGTTTGGTGGCACTGCTGTTTTCAAAATCACACCTTTTCAAGTTCAAGTTCAAGACCTTTATTTGTCCCAGAGGGGCACCTTGTTCTGCCGCAGTAGCAATTAAAACCATCAACACAGGATGAGACACACAGATAAGAGATAAAAAAAAGTCACACAGACATAAAAAATAGATAAATACAAGAGTAAAAGCTCAAATTATATCAGTGGAAAAAAGAAAGAAAAGAGAAACAGGCTGGAGGAGGAGGTTGGAGATGTGCAAGATGAACATAGACAGATTTCTTGGCAAAACCTTTATTTACATAAAAACATTTTAAAGAAATTTATACAAAATAAAGTATTATTTTAAATAGAGACTGATAATTGTACAGTAAAACACCGTAATATTTCATGCATTGCATTCATATGGTATTTTCATGTCAATTATATTGCAAAACAGCATTTCTTTTAAAAAACAAACAAACATGTAAAATTGAAAATAAAATGCCAACCTTTTACCGTAATATCAGAAACAGTTATGCTATATTTATTTAAAAAACAACAACAACAACTGTTTGTTTGTTTGTTTGTTTGTTTGTTTTGGGGTTGTTGTTTTTTAGTGAGTAGTTCCCAACCTGGTTCTCAACCAGGGGATCAGGACCCAACATTAGATCAAGTTATGAATCTGCAGGGTCACAAGACAAAAAAACAAAACAAAAACAAAACAAAATATTTCTATTGCACAAAATTCTTTTTCAGTGAGTTTTCTCTTAATTTTGCCCTTTTTATATATTGAATTGTTTCCCTCTTCAGACCTCTACAGACTAAAAGTCAAATGAAACAATCTGAGAATGAAAGAAATATTTGATAACTCATATCCACAGTAAGTCCCTTTAACTGTGTACCCATATCCAAAACAGTGTCCTCTTAGATGGTGGGTAAAACATGATGAAGGTGGCCCAATGTGCAAAAAAAAACTATGGCCTTCCCGTGGAGAAAATATGACGCATGTGTGTTTTTGTTACAGAGTTGTAGGAGATATTGTTTAAATCTTTCACATAATGGAACATTTTGAATCGTAAGTTTGGATGTCATGACTTTGTGCGCACTGGTTGCCCACAGTACGCAGCTCAAACAGTCCACCACTGGACACATAAAGGAGATAAATTTATTAGAATCAATAAAGTCAGTTATTATAAGCCTTTAGATAGAGAGAGCACATGGCGCTATGATGAGAATTGCATGATGTTAGTGTCGACGGAAGGAAGAAAACGTTGTGTAAACAGCTTTATCTTGATGAGAAAACCATGGCTGCATCTCCGCCCCGGATCACACCCACCATGCCTACAGCCTCAAAACCCCAACAAACAAGCTGTCACACAGACTGACAAAGTCCAACAAGAAGAAGTGTCTACTTTTTAAAGATCCCAGTCTACATGTTTAATTACAAAGTGACGAGATCAAAACCCGAAATGATCGTGAGGAGACTCTAACAAGGTAAGTTGCATCGATTACAGCTCATATATGGTGCAAAATCAATGCATACATTTAACTGATGTTTAATCTGAGAATCTCCTTTTTTTATTCATAGAAAGCGTTAATGGAGCATATGTCATATGTCCCTCCACTGGCTAACAGTGGAGCGCACTACAAGGATGCGCTTCGACTCGGACTGCCCTTCCACCTTGACGCTGCATACCTCGAGCCAGTGCACGGACAGAGGTCACCCTATAGACGGTTCTCCTATTTGCCCTTTCACGGACCCCTCGGCGTGTGTGATTACTCCTTCGAGCCCGCGTTCATCCGGAAAAGGAACGAGAGGGAGCGGCACCGAGTGCGCTGCGTAAACGAAGGTTACGCGCGGCTCAGGGAGCATCTGCCGCAGGAACTCGAAGACAAACGGCTCAGCAAAGTGGAGACCCTGCGAGCGGCCATTGACTATATCAAACACCTGCAGAGCCTGTTGGACTTAAACTTGTCCGGGATGGAGGTGTCACTTGGAGATGCATGTAACCGTGCGCCGCTGCAGCAGAGGACAGAGTGTAATAACAGTGATGGAGAATCCAAAACTGGTCTCAGCGACAGTGGGGACATAGTTTACTAACTCTCTCTCTCTCACACACACACACACACACTCTCTCTCTGTGTGATCTGATGTACATTAATTAATTTGTAAAGATGCCTAACTGACACAATGTCCACTGTCTGATTTTATTCTAGAGTCTGAGTTTGTTTATATACAGAATAAGGAGAAACACAGAGTGAAAACATCTGAATAAAGATGGAAAGAATGTTTAATCTTTTGTTTTTTTTATTTTGTTGCATATAATAATTTTGGTTGATATTGTGGTTGTGCGCCATTATTAGTGTGACATTATCAACCAGGGATTTTTTATCACTGGGTGTGACATTGAAACACTGAAATACTGAAAAAGTCTTCATATATTATGAAGTGATATTCAAATTTGTAAATATAGATTAGCAAAGAAGTCTTGGTCATGACGTGTAGAGGTGAAAAAAAAAAGAATTATAGAGGTGACAAGTTGATTTTAGTGCAGGTTCATCCATCACCATCAGCAGATTTTTAATCTTATTTTTTATGTGAGTTCTTGTGAACTTGACAAGAACAACCCAATCATAATACTTTCTAATATAATCCAAATCTATAGCAATCAGAAGTTTTTTGAATAATACAAATTAAACAGTGAATTGAACTAAATTCACTCCTTTAAGTGGACAGCTGTCTTTAATACATGTATTTTGTTGACACAAAATGAGTGAGCGACCCAAGAGTTCATACATTGTCTGAATCTTTCTAATTCACACACACACACACACACACACACACACACACACACACACACATTAAAAAAAAAAAAAAAGACAATGCCACCTTGATGGACCCTTTTCTCCTTGACTTGTCGCAGCAGGAGAATCACAGGTAAAAACATGAATTTGTAGCTCAGCTCCAGAACTGGCGCATAAATAAAATTTTATCATGTTATTAATCAAGCTGTGATTTTCCTGCTGTGTACATTTACTCATGTACAGTACCAAAGTACAGTTCTTACTTTGTAAACTTTGTAAATATTTCCATTTTATGCTGTGTTATATTTATAATAGACCTTTTTCCCAGCAGCCATTTTGACATGAAATAGTAGAGTAAACACAGGCAGGTGTTTCCAATGGTACTAATTAAGGTTCAGTGCCATTCAGGTCAAACAGAGTCAGGGTGCTTGCTGTGGTGCATGTCGGCTCACTGGAAAGTCTCTGCTGCACTAAATGGAATGGATCCTTAATTAGTATCATTGGAAAAACCTGCCTGTATTTACCCTTCTATTTCATGTCAAAATGGCTGCTGGGAAAAAGGTCTATTCACCACATTTCAGAGGAAAATATCATACTTTTTACTCCTTTATCTGACAACAGTAGTTATACTTTGCAGATTTAGATTATTAATACAAAATCTTAATTCAGTCTTATGTGTTTTTAGTGTGTTGTTTTGATGTTTTTTGATTATCTTTCCCTGTAAAGCGTCTTGGAGTACTTAGAAAAGGACTCAAAGGAATCATTTTTATAATTTTTCATATTTAATATTTATTATTATTAAAATATAAATAATCAAATGAGTTATGATATAATATTACAGCTGTAAGGCAGTATATAAAATAGTTAAAATTAGCTCCACCAAAGTTACCAGCTGCAACTTTAAAGTGATTACTTATATAATCCAGAAGTATGTACTTTTATATAAGTACGATTTTTAATACATCACTTTTACTTTTTGTGTTTTTCTGTGTTTTTTACACTATGGTACTTTTACTTAACTTAAAGATCTGAGTACTTCTTTCACCTCTGAGTATCTCATGTCTTCTCTGAACAAAAGGTATTCTGTCTGAAACTGGTATTATTGTGGTTGTTTTAGTTATGGCCAGTGGAAGTGGAGGTTATATTACAGTAATAGAGGCTGATCTGCCCCCGTAAAGTGTCTTTTCAGAAGAAAGTCTCTCTCCCTGTTTTTAGTTACCTGACTGCACCTCAAAGACCACCTACTACTCACTGCACTATCGCAGCGTTCTCAGGAAGTTTTCTCTCCTAATAGCTAAAGGAATGCATTTATCAGGAAGCCCTCAGCACCGCAAGAGGAACCTCCAAAAAACACCTCCTCCTCCTCTTCACCCTACACTCTATTTGTGTGTTTATACTTCCCACCTCCGCTGACCTGCATGGAAACAGCTCAACAATTTCTGATATTCAGCAATACCAAAACCACAAATTAGAGAATAAGAAAGCAAACATGATATTGTATACAAGTAAAATGGATTTGGAGAGACCAGCAGAGTGCAGCTCAAGTGAACCATGCTGACATGGAAGAATGACATTGACAGCCACAAAGGCATGACATACCCATAACAGAAGGTGTTTGGCTGTGCAGTTTGTGAATTAGACCCAATAATTGACTAAGTGCTGGTACCCTGGGCTTGATGGTTCAGTGGCATTCTGAAGATAGAGAACATGAAGCTACTTAAATGAAAGCCTGCTCATGATGGATGTTTTCTTTCCTGATGCACACAGGCTGATTCTAATCTGATTTCGACGCAGATTCCTTGCAGGCATTGCTCTGTTTTACTGGAAAGTTGTTGCTGATACATGAATGTGAATTAATACAGAAGACTAATACATCATCTGGATGGGGCTAATTTACTTCTGGAATTGTTGATTGTTATCAGTTTCGTCTTGTTGTCTTAAACCAACAGATACAACAAAATGCCCTCATACTGCATCCCTTGTTTCATCAAATCTATTTACCTTCTCTTGTGACGACTGTTATCTTCGGAGACACAGGGCCACCATGAGCCCCGGACTAAACACCCACTTGTAGACAAAAACTCCACCATTCACCTTCTGGGGACGAGCATACAAAACCAGATTCTGGTTAAGGATACAAAGCATAAAAAAAATGAAAACATGAAAACAAGTCAAAAGCAAAAAATAGAAAAGTGGGTTTGGTTTTAAAGTAATGTAGAAGTATGAACTTCTCAGTCCTTTGTTGAAATAGGCAAAGAAACACTACAATATGATGAGAACACCAGACAGCACAGATATCTTGTATGTGGAATGGATTTGAGTCCTATTTTAAGCCTGCTAAAGTTGTCTCCTGTCTGAAAGGCCACAGATCTGTGCAGCGCAGGAGGGAGAATTCCTAAAAAAAAACATGCGCGATGACTCGGCTAGATAAAGTTTATCAGCTGAAGTAAGATCAGTGCGGGACCACCGGGAGAGGTTGCTGCGACGTGTTGGGGCAGAGAGCCCACATTCAGAGACGGAAAGGGAGCAACTGTTGGTAACAGGATGTGCAGTGATACAGGATTGTCTCCTGCACTCTGGAGGAAAAATATTGATGCACTTCAGCTTAAAAACTGACTTGGAAATATCATTTAGTGTCAAAGATGAAAAATGTCCATCAGTGTATGCACCATTTGGGACCCAATGGAGTTGTAATAAATAATGTAAATTCCAGTGATTTAATCTGTGGCATGGGGATTAAAGTGTAACTTAATGCTGCTCACACTGGATTTGTGATCCAAATCCAAATTACGAGCGACACCAGATAAGAGATCTACAAAACCGTTACTAAAAAAAGTTGGCGAAGGTTGGTGTTGCTGGCAACACATTCAAAATTTCCAAACACAATAAAATTTCTCAGTTTCAACATTTGTTGTTGTCTTTGTTTTGAATTAAATATGGGGTTTTAATGTTTTGCACATCATCACATTTTATTTCTCTTACACAGCGTGCCAACTTTTTTGGAAACAGAGTTATATTGTATTGTACAGTGGTGGAAGAAGTATTTAGATACTGCATGATTTTTTTTTGGGTTGTATCCACATGTTTGAATGCACTTATTGTAAGTCATTCTGGATAAAGGCAAGAAAAGAAAAGAGTAATGTAAAAAAAAAAGTAATGTAGATTATTTACTGAATTAAAAGTAGCAACACAACACTATAAAAATACCCCCAATTCAATCAAAAGTGCAACTGCATTCAGTTCTTTAAAGTCAAAATATACTTAAAGTATCAAAAGTAAGTAAAAGTTAAAACTGTTAAAAGTCCATCGAGTGAGATTTAGGGAGATGTGTTGACAGAATATGACAGAAATGGAATATAATATTCAGAAGTATGTTTTGTATGTTAGTGTCTAATTGCCTGAAAATTGAATGAGCCTTTTATATCTACAGATACTCTGGATCCGTCCTCCAGTCTGCCATTTCACTACAGTAGCCCAGAACAGACAAACCAAACACTGATTTTAGAGAGGGACTTTCACAAGTTTTGCAGTCACTATAGGTTCTCTCACACACTTGGAAGGATGTGTGTGAGGTGAGGGTTATTCAGCTGGCTGCAATCTGCAACCTCACAGCTTCATGCCACTAAATCCTACACACTGGACCTTTAAATATTTCAGAAGTGGGTCATTGTTGTTGATGCATTAGCATGTGAGTAATACTTACTACTTACAATATTTACCCATATAATAGCTGGTTAAAGGTGAAACAACTTTAACTACTTTGTATACTTTTTGTTAGTTTAATCTATAGAAATAAATCATGATGTGTACATTTATGTACATTTGTATGCTTACTTTTAATTTGAAAGAAGAGACATAAAATAAAATAATTATAAAGTAGCATAAAGTGGAAATACTCTGTTCGTCCTGTAAGTACATGTAATTAGTTTATTTCCACCACATATTGTGCTAGATTGTAGGTATTTGTCCACCCCTTGCACCTCTCTCACTCAGTCAGCTACAGGGAAATAAACTGTGCTCAAAAGCTGACAATTTGACTTTTTTTTTTGCTAATTTAATGAATCCCAATATTGTTATGATCATTACATCAACAGGGAAACAATTATCAGACAATTAAAGGAGTAACTGCAAATTCCTATTATGTTAACAGTTACTAATGTTGTTAATGGGAAGTTATTTCACGGAGCGTGATGACAGCTGGGCTTGGCTTTTGATGAAATTGAAAAAGTTAGTGAGTCATTACAGTAATAGTCACATGTCAGCCGGGTTATTCAACACTTCACCGAAACAGGTTTGTTTTGAAAAGAGAGCGCAAAAGCAAATGATGCATCGTTTACTGTAATTTATTCGTTTAAATACATATTTACAAGTGGAGAAAAGTCAGCGACTGTGTCACATTTAGTCAAATGTAAGCTCATGTGTCTGCCTGTGTGTGTGTGTGTGTTTATACAATCAATGGGCCTGCAGTTCATCGAGCTGTTCGAGTAGAGCGTCTTTTTCCAGCTCTAACATGGAGATCTGACGATTCTTGTCACACACCTCCTGTCAAAGGAGAAAAATAAAACCAAATGACCATGGCTGTATTACATAGACACACACCAAGCAAGAATGATGGAAAATTGAAACCAAAGGATCATCTGTTTGAAAAGATCATTTAAAGGGGCAAACCACTCATTTCAATATATAAATGTCAAAAGAAATGAATATAAAATAAGACATGTTTGAAGCCTTTTAAATAGAATATGTAACCCGTGAGAACAACAGTTCACATGAAATGATAAAACTACTTAAAATGTGCTGTTCTTTACCTGAGTCAGTACTGTGTTGTGCCACCGGAGGTCGCTGTCTGCCACTCCCTCAGGCAGAGAAGGGATGCTGCTGCTGGTGACGTTGGGCTCGCTCATCACAGAGCCCAATGAGCCGTTCACCCTCTGAATACGAGACCTGAGGAGGCAAGACCGAGCCTGTAGAGAAACAGACAGGCAGCTGTTGAGCCAATGATTGTTGAAAACTACTGTTAAATATTAGCCTTTGTAAAAAACTATGTATTTCTCAAACGGTCTAATCGACATCCATTTAGCACAAAGTCACACACCACCAACTATTTCACTGATTTTGGTGAAACTGGATCATATTTTATGAAGAAAATGTTTTCTGGTTTTCCCTCTGATGTCCTTCGGCTGCTCCGCATCAACTCTCTGTGATTTACAGGGTTTGATGGACAGTATCATAAACTGCTGCCAACTGTAGCCGCTGTTCGCTAATGTTAGCTCAGCTTGTTAGCTGTGAGCTCAGAGAACTGGGGAAGTGCTTGTTTTTGTACCACAGGTAGACTAGGGAAGGAGAAGTTTTCAGGGGGAGCCAGTGTCGTGCCAGAACAGGAGCTGTGCAAGTGGGTAATGTAACTGGGCTAAGCAGCCTCTATGGACATAATGACAGAGGTGAAAAGACCGAAGAGGTTGTTGATGAAGGAAGCTAAGAAGAGAAAAGTAGAGAGTGAGTGAGCAAGAAGTCCTTAGACAAGAGTAAATCTCGGACTGACTTTTTGTCGTTGACGTGAACTTGAAATAAAAGTCTGAAAGACAGACAGCCCAGCTGGGCTTCTTGCTGTTGGATTAGTAGGTAATATTAGCTGGCTGCTAGGTCTTGTGTTGTTGCATTTTCTTGATGTTCGGCTGTTAGCAAAGTTGTCCACTTGCTAGTTTTACATAATCATAACAAATACACCTGTGCAGCTGTCTAAATTTACGACAGTGGTTTTTACACTCTGAAACTGGAGGTGCTAAATCACAAAAATACCAATTTCTACGAAATGTTGTTTTAAATTTGGGAATTCTAAAGTGACTCTAGGGATCCTTAGAAAATGAAAAGGTGGGTGTATGGATGTGTAAATGGAAATAACAGCAACAGCAGTTTGTGTTCAGTGCAACATACATTGAATTCTCATCAATAAAGCCACTGAGCCCCTTGTACCTCTGCCGCACCCACCTGACTGGGGGTGATCCTACTTTTGGCCTCAACGATGCTCTGCTTGACTCTGTTCTCCTCTAGTCGCTGAAGATACCAGAGGCGAGACTTCTCCAGGATCTCCAGACCAGAGCACAGAGCGTCCTTCTCTTTCTCGAGATCCTTCAGACGCTTAATCTGAGATGGGAGCATGGAAGAAAACAGCTTGATCAGGTTCACATACAGGACAAAACCACTGAATCATCTAAGAAGGTTTCTCGCGAGATACCAACCAACCAAGTGGGAGATGAGCACCTACTTTCATCTCGACTGTATACTCTCAAATAAAGCAAAAACATGCCCACAAATATGTAATAAAAATAAGAATAACTGTTGAGTCTGATGATATAGCCAGTTTCATTGGGTATGTGTGTGCTTACAAGGGCACTGACTAACAAGCCTGACCACCAAACACCCAGCCTGCAGCCTGATGTAAAGCAGTGTGATTGGCACAGTGCTGCCTGTTGTCTTCCAGAGGCCCCAAGGCTTTGTTTATCTGAGCAGAGCCAATCTGCAGAGCAGCAGGAGGCCTTTGGTTCTATTGTCTACACCCAGTTGGATTACATGTACTTTAAATGGGCTCAAACGGAGCTAACAGTGCTACAACAAGCAGGGAATCATAACATATGGTGGTGGTGGTCCACCTTTGGTATCATGAAGTCAGGACATCAGTCATTTTGTCATTTTCAAGACAATCAACAGCTAAATGATTCAGGAGGACATTAGAAACTCATGACACTCCTTTTGTAATTACAGTTAATAATTTGATTTACAGTCAGCGGCGAACTCGTTATACCGAGACTTTAACAGGAAACTGTGATGGTCAGACTTGCCATGTGTGAATGTGTCACTGGGATGACTATAGCCACAATACCTCCAAAACAACACTCACAGAGCTAAGATGGAGAAACTGACTGAGTGACTCCTCGAACATTTTGTCCAGTATGAAACATAAACTCCAGCTGGTTTTAATTCAGCTGTCTCCAAAACACACACACTAAGATCTGCCATTTGTCCAGTCTAATGTCTAATGGGAATCTGGGGGGTTTAACAACCTGTGTGCAGTTTTCATTTCAACATAGTAAGTATTTTAAAGGTTTATTCCAGTCATTTTAAAGCCAATATGTTCAAGTATCATTACTTTAAAGGTCCAGTGTGTCTCTATTTACAGAATATGACATAAATGGAATATAAAAATTCATAACTATGTTTTCATTTGTGTATAATCACATGAAAGTAAGTATCAGTACATTTTTGTTACCTTGGATTGAGCCTTTTATATCAACAGACAACAAGGGTCCTCTGCTACGGGGTCCACCATGTTGAACAAACAGGTTTCTACAGTAGCCCAGAACAGACCAACTCAACACTTTCGTATTGTTCGAACATTTTTACAGCCACCATAGTTCCAAGGGTGTTGCAATCTGTAACTACACCGTTAAATGCCACTAAATCCTACACACTGGTCATTTAAGGCCAACAAATACAGCATTTCACCCCAATAAGTTGATTCATAGCAGCGTGGAGAAAGATTAGAAGCAGCATTTAAACTTGCATGTTGGGAAATCAAATTTACAGACAGCATGACCTGATCAAGACTCTTTTTTTGGTGTCTGGTAAGTTTGTTTTGATGCATTTCAGACACTTGGAATATTTATCTCAGTATTTGCAAAATTTATGACTACGACTGCATTTCTGTTGTCAATTAACTTTGACACTCCTTCCATATAATAAAAACAAAAAAACATTTTATTTATAGAGCGCTTTTCAAATATTCAAATACGCTTCTACCAGCTTGTACATGCTGTCATTCAGCACAAATTCCTTACTGTAATATATTTCTAAATATGCTCAGTGACGACTTTATTAGGTACACCTGCACAGTCTATGTAAAACTGAATGCATCTGTTGCGCAATACAGTTAAACCTGTTTGACATCTATAATAGTTTTTGGTGACTTACATTGTTATTATATGTTTATTATTGAGTTCATGTTTAGTGATGTGTTACACACAGAGGTGTTTCTGATTTTCTGTCCTCATGTATGTAAATGGAAAGGCCAAAAAAATAGGAATACCGCTTCCTATAATTTTGTCCAGCACAACAACAAGTGAATTTACACATTTTATGACAATATCACCATATTTATATGTTATATATGTCTAAATTAAGCCTAAATCTTTTAGTATTACTCAAGTTTAAATATACATACAGTCATACATATATTGAAATGACTCAAAATAGACCTTTAAATCAGGTGTAGAAAAGGTCAAACCTTGGCCAAATGTGCCAAACCGATGACACTTTCATACACCCAAGAAGCAATAAATGTTTAACTTTGAGTAATAAGTCACATTTTGGGACAGAAAATGTACTAAACAGGCTGTAGAATAGTATACTACAGTCATGTTGTGCTGAAAACGGTGGAACAAAACAGATGTGTGTATGCATGGTAGAAGAAGAAGAAGAAACACACTTTATGTTCACACACAACAAAGACACGGTGAGGTGAAACTCATTAGGATCAAACACTCACATATCACCCTCGACAAGCCCCTACACACACACACACACACCACCGCCCTCCTCACCCATAGGTAGAAGCGAAGAGCATCCAGGCTGTAGAGGCTGGTCCTGAGGGGGATGATAACCACGGTGTAGGAGCCAGAGCCGGAGGGATGACAGGCCATGGAGAGGAGATCAGTCACTGAAGGCTACTACTACTGCCCCATACAGCTGGTTAGACAACAAACAACAAACCACAGCTCCCCACTGGCTGACACAGAATAATACCACAGAGAGAGAAAGAATGAGTGTGTGTGTGTGAGAGAGGGAAGGCAGGAGTGGAAAAAAAAGCAACACGTTACACAGGCACAGGCAGCATGGTGCCCCCAGGGCGAGGTAATGAAAAATTCCACATGTCACTGCCATGACTGGTTAATCGACATACAGTGACACTATGAGAGAGAAAGAGAGAGAGGGATGGGGTGGAGAGGAGGTGAAACTGACAGTACAGGATCAAATAAAAGAGAAAAGATAACAGAGAAAAAAAGCATTTTGGCAGGAAATGTGAAAGTGGAGCTGTGGATGAGAGATTTGAGAAGAGGATATAGGTGTGATCAGCTCCTGTGTGTTCAACGCTATTGGATAAGAAAAACACACAAAAGAAGTGTTAGAGGAAAACAGCCTTGGTTAGACAAGCCCTGAGAGAGTTTCTCTGCTCAAAAGATTGGACGAATTTTCTGGGAATCGTGTCATCCTGCAGCTGAAGTGGAAACATGAACATTCCTCTGAGGCTGGGATGAAAACAGAGTGCATGTGATTATTTCCTCCTCCTTGGTTTCAGGTGAGCGCTCTGTCCCGACATGTTTCCAGGAATGTGACATAACCACAGAGGTGTGGACATTATGGCAACTGAATATAGCAGTTAAGACAAACAAACCAGAGAAGGTTGGTTTTGAGTGCAGCGCCCGTGGATTTCATCCACACTGCATCGACATGATGAAGGTTTTTACTCTCAGCGCTCAGCTGTTCAGCTGGTCAATGCCAGCACAGAAAATCAGTGACACATGTTTTTTTATTGCCGCCTCAGGCCAAACTGGCTGTCAGAGCCGCTGGATGGATGGAAATCCACAGTAACGCTGTTGGATGGAGTTTAAGCGTAGTGTGATTTACGAGGGGAGAATATGAAGATTCAGGCAAAAGATGTTTGGCAAAATAACTTTTAAGTTTAAGGTGACATGGTGAACATGATCACAGTTACACACTCACTCACTCACTCACTCACTCACTCACATCTTTTACATGAATAAAAATATTAATATGACTTAATTCAGAAACCTATTTGTAGTTTAACTACTTTATATATATTTAAGTAGTCCAATCCAGTGGTTTCCAATATAGGGGTCGGGCCCCTCTAAAGGCTTACAAGATAAATCTGAGGGGTCATGAGATGATTTATATGAGAAGAACAAAGTTTTGCTACACAAATATTTATTAATTCTTGTACTTTTCTCTAATCGTTGTTCTTTTTGTGAAATTATTTTGCCTTTTCTGACCTCAAACTATGATTTAAATGAATCCATCTGATAGGTTTAGAGGCTAAACATCTCTTTGGTGGCAACAAAACAAAAGCGAAAGTTTCTCCATGCAAACAAAAATGAATACGAAGTAACAAACAAATCACAACATAACAGTCTACAAAGAAACTGCTTCATCATCTCAAGATTAAATTCATCTTGCACATGTATATTTATAAATGCTTAGTCATTCTTTCTTACATACAGTATATTTTATGTCATATTTAACCATTCCTAATTCATGGTACCTCCAGAGGGAGCCATTTCTAAGTCAGTTTTCCTGCTCTCTATCAGTAAGACTCTTATTATACGTTTATTGTCGTAACCTGTCATTTAACCTGAACGCAGCCTAAACACTATTAGACTAAAACATCCAAAAGATTTGTGTTTTTTTAAATAAGATCTCCCAGCATTTGTGGATTTCTGGACAATAAGGTGGTAGTGAGTTTTTTTTATTTATGACTGAATGAATTTGGATTCTTAAAAACCTCGATGATAGTCGACTGATTATTTTGCAGCTTAACAAAAGGGCTATTTGCATTTTCTGAACTTTGTTCAGAGGTTTCAGTTCTTCACTCAGTAATTTGTCCTTCAGGTTTGTTCTGACTGGTAACAGCTTTGCTAAAACGTGCAATAACAAGAAAGGCCCACATTCTAAATCTTTAATCTGAGAATAAAGTCATATCCATATTTTGATTATTTATTTCACTTACTTCTTGCCAAAACTTAAAAACAAAATTTATAGGGATTATTTTTTAGTTTAATCATCAATGTATCGTCTACCAACACAACCTGTATTGGGGTTTCTTTTCATCTAGCTGCCATACCGTGGACACACAAATGATAACTGAGGCACGTAAAAATGATCTCTTAGGCCTAGTCTAGTAACATGCCTCCCTTTTCTTCTGCACAGAGACAATATCGAGCTTTGCTGGCAATAAAGGATCAGCAGGTTTTCAAATTGACTGATTCAAAATTAGGAATAAAAAGTCTGAATTTTAGCATCATTTTGACCTTCATCTTTCTCTTGGGAGTCCTCCAAATTAACAGAAGATAGTACTCTGTTAAGCTCGTACTACACTGCTACTGGCTGAGATGTTTGTCCTGACAACAGACATCTTAACAGACCTCCCTGTTGGACACTGTCAACATGGGGCCCCTCTCATAGATCCCACCCACCCACTGAAATATCACACTGCTGTAAGCACTTACCAATTTTCAATTTTTTTATTATTTGACTTGAAACTTGCACATCTTAACAAGTAACCAGATGATTTTGTGAGTCCTTGAAACCTATCGGCAGCCCACTCACGTCTTTCCTTTCCAGGGATGTGGCACTTTAAAGCTACAGTCCTGTTTAATCACCAGCAGAGGGAGCTACAAGTGCACATTGCCTGCTGGAGTTGTGAATCATATTCAGAGCTGACATTTTGTGACTCCTTGTGATGTCCTCATTAAAGCGAGACGTTGCAGAGTTTATGAAACACTAGATGGCGCAGCACAATAAAGATGCAGAGCACGGAGACTTCATCAAAAGAGTATTTTCAGACTATGTGCACCCAAAGCTGTGAGGTGTTTTTGTTATGTTTGCTTGCGAAAGGAAAAAAAACTTATGTTAACGTGTTTATTTTCTATTTTCGTCTTTAATTTGTCTTTAAGTCTGTAATTAACAGAAAAATAACTTCATCTTAATCACTAAAGATGAAGGCACGATCCCCCCAAAAGTTACTTTTACACAATACAATACATTACATAATTCTTCCCCGCATAAATAGCTCAATTTCTGTTGTATTTTCATGTCAGATCACAAGCTGAGGCCAATCAGCCTTGAAGCTTCAGCGGTTGGATCAAAACATGGGATTAGACTGCTACACAAGCATGACTCTCTGTGGCCCCAGGATCTCTGCAGGGAACCCATGACCCTGTGTAACATCACCAAGACACATGATCTCAGCAGAATGAAGCCTAAAGCTTTACATGAGCTCATGATAGCATGACAGCAAACAATAGCGTTTTCTACTGTGATTTCTTTTTTTGTAGCTGATCGTAGCCGATTAGGGCTCTTTTCTGTGAGTAAACCAATTACACAATGTCTACAGAGTAAACACAGAGGCAAAGAAAGACTCGATGACATAAAAAATAAAGCCAAAAAAGACCAAACATCACAGAGGCTGCTTTTAAGTACAAAAATATCAGCAATCTTTGTGTTGTTATCATGTTGAGTTTCCACTCAGGGCCCCCCAAAGAGGAAGTACACACAGATAGAGTAAATATATTCATACAAGCTACATTTCACACATGTATTCACATTGGTGTACTAAGTTTTAAATACACACACACACACTTTCCCCCTATACTAACTCTTCTTAGTCACTACTGCTACTACTTTGTGGCTGAGAGTGGGCCCCTAGTTGCTTCCTGTCTCATTCCCTTGTATGCACACACACTTTCACACACATGTATTTGTTCTATTGCTGTCACATCTACTCTTATACACCATCTTAAAACCACATAGAACGAGAGTGACACGTGGCTGCACGCACACATAAGCAGCTAGAGTGATATAAACACGCACGGTCCTGTACATCTTTTCATAATACAAGGTAAAGAGTGACGAGGCCAGAGAAGCCGGGCACTCCCTACGCCTCTCCAGCCTACGCCAGCACCGGCCA